>VXAD01006702.1:65638-228497 GCA_013399195.1 Dicrurus megarhynchus | reverse complement strand
CGGCCGGCCCATGGCCTCGGCGGCGTGCCCGGGGCCCGATCCTTGCCCCGGTCTCGGTGACTTCCCTGTGCCTCAGTAAGCGGCGTCACCTTCGTGGCTGTAGGAGTTGTTAAAGTTTTACCTCGGGAATCTCGTCCTGCTGTGGGGATGAGCCCCGGGGATGTTCCCGCCGTACCCGGCGTCTCTGAGAGGAAGCCGTGGCCCTCCCTTGGTTTCCAGGAGCTTCAGTCCCAGACAGGCCGAGTCCTCTTCCTGCATTACGGACTGGAAGTGCCGAGAGTAGGGGTGATGAGCAGCACTGGAGCCAGACTTGCCATTTGTTTTGTGTGCCTTTGGAAGAATGTGCTGTTTCCTTAGGGTTCAAGCAGCACCTTGTGTGGCTAAGGGCAGGGTATTTCCATGATTCAGATGCCAGCTGAAACTCCCGTAAGGAGCTTGCAGCTGAAGAAAGCTGGAGCTTTAAGGGAGGAAGCTTCTTTTCTAACCCTTGAGAGAGGGCATACAGGGAAGTATAAAACGTTAATAGTTACCAGACTGCAAATAACATTTATTTGGACCCTCAGCACCTTGCCTGTTGGCTTTGGTTGCCTATAGGATCTTGCCCTTAAACAACAAGAGCCATCACTTTAACTTCGTCATCTGTCCCTGCTTGCCTGGTGAAGTTGTACATTGCAGCTGTCAACAGGGGAGCCATACCTGCTTTGTGTGTTTATCCCGTGTGCCTGAGGTAACAGAAAACTCCTTCATATTAATTAGAAGCAGTCAGTACTCCTGCTTCAAAGAATTGGGAGTTTTTAAAAAAATCACATTAGCAATGCAGTCTTTTTTTGTTACAACCCCCTCTGCTGATAAATTTAAAAAGTAGTAGCATGACCAGAAGCTGAAAAATATTAAATAAAAAACACCCAAAAAGCAGCCTTCAAGCCCCTGAAATGCTCATGAGTCATGGGGGACAATAAATCAAACTGCTAGCTGGAGAGATTTCTTTAGATGTATGTGAGGAGCTTTTGAATCATCTTAATGACCATAAGTGGGATGTGAAGAAATAGAAAGTTCAGCATTAAGTCTAGTGACAGGATCAATCATACAGTTAGAGCTTTTTATTTTTTTTTTTAATTTTATAGGAAACCCTTAGTGACTTGATTTAGGAATATAGTGGAAGAAATGAAAACTTGACATGCTGAGTATTTAGCAAAGATCAGTTACGACTTTGTCAGAGAACGCAAAGTATTAAATCAAAGGAGGCCTAACGTTATTTGATCTAATTGTTATAATTTGAAGGTTAAAGCTGAATGAGACTTTATACCTTAAAAGTGAAGACTGCCAAAAAGAGTACTCTTTTAGCAAAAAAAAGGGTAACAGTGCAATACTGACTTTGTTTTGCTGCTTAATATGTACCCTGGAATTAATATTGATATGTTTATATCTGTAGTTTTAAGAGTGAAAAACCCCCAGACCTTGAGAATCCATTAAATGACTTGCTGGTTTGGGGTTTTTCTTAATATCTACTGAATGGTACTGAAGATCATTTGTTGCAGTCATGTCCTTTTGTTTTTTCATCCATTGACCTTTGTGCATACTTAATTATAAAGTAAGAAGGTAAAGAACTGATCTTGTACATAAGCTACCTTATCTTTATCATTTTGGGAAATGTAATAATTCAGTTTCTTAATAGGCTACTTATTTTTATTTTTATTGTAATAGACTTCGATGAAGAATTTCTGTGCACTTTCTGTCTGATGAGAAAGGATTTGTTATGGTTCTGTGTCTTGGTATGAGTCTAATGAATGTTGTTTTGAAGTAAATCACAAAATACATGGTTACTGGTAATGTGCCAGCTGGCTTGTTACAAGCAGGGTTTTAATTATGAGAGGAATGTTTTAACTTGAAAATTTTACAGATGGTTTACAGAGCAGGCTGTGCATTATTTCTTTGCATCCTCTCTTCCTTACCTTCTGTGTCTGCATCACGGATAGCTCTTTGGCATCTACAGTAATTGCCCGATGGGAAAAGTCATCTTACTCTGCTTTTGCAAATTGTCTTGTCAGAGTCAACCAAGAATGTAAAGGTTGGGGATGTGGTGGTAGGTTTTGTTGTTGTTGTTTAGATTTGACAGAAAACCTTTTGTCCCTGCCAGGGGCATTAAGAACTTTACAATTAATTGAGAGCCATGCAGCAATGCTATTTGCAAAATCTAGATAATGTCAGGTCTTTGCATTGTGCCTTTGCATTCTGTATGCTACATGTTATCGCCTTGATGTTTTGGGACAGCTTTGCATCTCACAAAGCTTCACATCTCACATGAGCGAATAGCTAAATGAAAGTGTGCAGTCTGCATCACTACACGCAGAGAGATGTGCTCAGAGCCGTGAGAACGCGTGTGTGCCTGCAGTGTAGCACGGTAGGATCAGGAGCAGTGCACGGGTGTGTGCTCCAGCTGGCTGCCAGGGCACGGTGGGTGAGTGGTGGCTGCCGTGCGGCTTTGTCCGCTCTCCTGCCGTGTGCACTGTGGGGCTCCTGTGTCACCTTGTGCACCAGGGAGCTCTCAGAGGTGCCAGCCACCTTCTGGTAACAAACACAGGAAATTCTGTCATGCCTCTTTTTCAGTAGTTACAGGAAAAGGCTTCTTTGTCAGTCAGCAGTTTCCCGTCAAGTATCGCGTGCAAGTAACATACAGTGTCCCTTGCCAAGCTGAGCAAAGATGGCTACTGTAGGAGCTTCCCCATGTCCAGTTGCCATTCTGCTTTTGAGATTCTTTAGGTCTGGGGAAAAAAAATCTTTGATTTTAGAGCCTTTTGCTAGGTTTAATGGTAAAATCAGTGTGTTATTTAAACCAAAAAGTTAAGGGTATTCACCTGCATCTCGTGCTGTTTCAGCAAACAGGAAGATCTGGCAGCTCTCATGTTTTATTTTATGTTAATAATTTTAGTTTAATCAAAATTTTTTCCCTTTTACTTTTGACTTTGTGAAGACCCGAGTATTTGACAGTTCATATTTCAGGAAGGGTAGAGAAGCCAGGCTGTCTCTCTAGATGTGACATGCCCAATATGAAATTTTAGAAATGAGAGAAATGTCCCTTAATTTCTTTCTGTAGTAATTGCTGGATCTAGCAAGTGAATGAAAATGCTTGTGTCAATTGTGACTTTTTTTGAGCTCATGTAAAAATAGCATTCTGTGAGTTGTTAATCCAGTTCCTTTACAATTCTACTGAAATGCGACTTCCAGAGCCAAAGTGATCTAAAATAACTGTGTAGTTATATGCCATCATCTCTAATGTCTGTTCTTTGGGATATGTACAGAATAATGGAATTCAGTTACAGCTCTTGCTTTCCTTTAGGAGATCTTGTGCACGTGTTTTTGACTCTTTTCTATGTATTTTGTTACTTTATAATTTAAACACCATGTACAACACTAAGGGGATTATAAAGCTTTCACCTTTCCAGCTGATTTTTCAGACAAAGTTTGGGGAATACAGACCTTAAATGCAGAGAGGTGTTGTGTCAATGGCATTAGTTTTGATTGTTGGGCTTGATTTTCTTTCCGTGTTTCACCTCTTATTCCTCTACTTAGTTGTTCTTAATTCTCCATGTTTTTGGAGTTACAGTTGGGGTTTGGACATTTATATTTCCTTTTAATTAAAATAAATGCCTTTCATGTATTTTACTAAATTGTAATTCAGTGTATTGAACTTTCTGTTTTTAAGGTGAAAAAGAAAACTGTCTAATCAAAGAGCAAAGATGCAGAGCACTTCAAATTACCTCTGGCTGTTGTCTGACATTCTAGGACAGGGAGCGACTGCGAATGTTTTCCGGGGACGACAGAAGGTTTGTAAGGAATTTTCATATGCAAGTTGCTTCTTGAAATCAACAAAAAAAGTTCAGGATTTAGGCCTAAAGCAAAAGTATCTGTGTAATTGTTCATGCTTAGTTTTTAATTTTTAACATTTGTCCATTGAATTGGAGTTCTGTAGTTAAATTTCTAAGGATTTGGTTTTAATGTTGTAACGTTGTATTTGTTGTAATGTTGTGTTATTTTTCCTTGTAAAATATTAACTGTTATGAATTCTTTCTTTCTTTTTCTTTAATTTTATGGAAAAAATAAACCTTGTTTAAGAATTCAAATAGGAATACATGACCTACCAGTTTCTATTATATGATCCTATGATTTATATCTTCATTAAATTGTCTTCTAATTTTTTTTATCTGTTCTTTTAAAACCTGTTTTGGTGATTTTTATGATTTTTGTGCATGAAATATTCTTATTGTAGTGGATGAAGCTGTTGTTAGTTATCTGTAGGTCAGTGTTTTTTAAATGTCTTCTTGATGATGTGCCTTGAGTAATCAGTGCAAAGTAGTAATTTTTTTGCCACGTAAATGATACGCTGATGTATGTGTATGTTGCAACCTGAGTGAGGGATTGAGATGACCTTACTTGTGTAGGTCATTCAATTCCTATGAGTTTCACAGTATGTCTCACAAAGTGAAGATAAGTGTAATTGTTAAAGTTCCCTTACAGTAATGGCAGTCTGTGTGAAATCAGTACAAAGTGATTTATAGGCTATAGTGTTACTGTGTTCCACATTTTAGTGTGAAACAACATTAAGCAATAATTTAGCAGTTAGTGTCCTTTTCTGGGTGAGTGAATTTCAACACAGAATGATTCCCCTGTAAACCAGTTTCATGGTTGCACCTATCATCACCCTCACTAGTTTGAGCCTGTGACCTGCAGCTCATTGTCAGCAGGAGAAAGCTTTTACCTGGGCACCAGTCATGCATGTGAGTGTGCTGCAAAGCACACCTTGTCTAAGCACAGGAAGGCTGTGTCCTTAGAAATAATCTGTTGCACAAACTGCTACTGCAAGCTTATTCCTCGAGTGGGTACAGGGAGGTGCTTTGCCTTGAGAGAGGGACAGGAGTTACACTTTCAGTTGGGGCTTAGTCTGACTTGAGAACTTAAGTCTGATTAAGCTCGTGATTGTGCTTCTGACACTTATTATGTGGGTTTAACCGCTTCAGGATTTTACATGAGTGGCATGTAGTGCTTGAAACTGCCTTTGAAAAATCAAAATACTGGTTTATCAGTATAAACATAACAGTAAAGAAAGAGAGAGCAACTTTCAGCTACCAGAAACTGTCTTTTAACTTAAGCAAACCAAGTATGTGCATGCCTCTCATTGATAAGTGCAAGTAACTCTTGCTGAAAAAATATTTTTCAGCTAAGTTTATGAGTAATTCTTAAATGTGTAGCCTTTCTTATGCTGTTCTTTTTTTTTAAAAGCACTTAGGTTTTGTGACCTAAGGAGTTTTCATTCTGCTAGTCTGTTTGCTTCTAGTCTATATTAAATTAAACCAATTAAATTTTTTTTAGCAGAATCTTTATTTCCACCTTAGCACAAAATACTATTTTGAAATATTTCTTGTCTGGTTATGCTCACATGTACAACAGAAGATGTCAAAATGCTTGGATAATGTCTATGTGTACATTTACAATCTTTTGCTTCTGTTTGATGAGTAGTTTGTTTGTTTTCAACAGAAAACTGGGGATTTATACGCTGTCAAAGTATTTAACAGTATAAGTTTCCTTCGTCCTGTGGATGTTCAGATGCGAGAGTTTGAAGTATTGAAGAAACTAAATCATAAGAACATTGTCAAATTGTTTGCCATTGAGGAAGAGGTAATGCATTGTTGTAGTCCTGATCTGAGATGCATGGAAGTAACTGCAGTAACTAGTTTTTTGTTTCATCCATAAGTATAGAGCTTATAGTTACATTTTTAAAGAATGGTAACATGTACGATGATACAATTACTCCCACCCAACCACCACCATATTTTGGTTTTCTTTCTTCTTTCTTGCTGTTGTAAGAATATGCTTGCTTTCAGGAGGTGAAACACCTTCAGTGTGTAGGTTCTTTATGTCGAGAAGCCACTGTCCTAAATTTTATCTTGAATTAGGGTTTTTAAGATATCTACATGTATCAATATTTAATAGTTGAATAATGGAACTGTTTATAGTTGAAGGATTCGGAGATCCTGACAATTTTATGCCTTTCCTTTGCTACCCACTAAAATGGTGACATAGGATACTATTATACAGTAGACCTGTATGATGGTATAAATTGCAGCAGCTGAACTGAAACTGAGACTGATCAATTGAAATGACCGAGATGCTGAGATGAGTAAAGAAGGACAGTCAGTACTCTCAGCACTTACGGTGTGTAGTTTCTCACTTGTCCACATGTCAATACTGCTCTCAACCTGCTAGTGCCTAGAACTTGAGGCTTTCTCAATTATTTTCCCCTCTCCTAGTTGGAATACATGAAACAATATAAAAATCCACCTGTACTTCTTTTGAAGATCACCAGAATGGGATTTATGATATATAGATTTTACTTTGCGTTTCTTTTTTGATCATAAGATCTTGTGGTTATTGATAATTTCTGACATTGGTGCCGCAACAGTGAGATTCTTAATCTCTTTTGATTTTTTTTTTCAGACAACTACTAGACACAAAGTACTAGTTATGGAATTTTGTCCCTGTGGGAGTTTGTACACAGTTTTAGAGGAACCGTCTAATGCCTTTGGTTTGCCAGAGTCTGAGTTCTTAATTGTTTTGAGAGATGTGGGTATGTAGACTTTGCTCTTTGGTCTAATTTGTTGACTGAAACAAACTCATACTTGTTTTGTTTATCTTGAAACAGCAAGAGACAAATTAAAATGACTGTCAGCTAATTGAACAAATTAATATGGTCATATGGAATCACATCTTTTATTTGTGTCTATGTTGGTATAGGTAGCAGCATTAAGAAGCCATTTCTGTTTGAAGTATTGATGTAATTTTTTTTCTTTATTTCAAGATTATTTTTACACATTGAACTGACTTCTAATGATAATTTCAGAAGAGTAAAATAGAAAAATAATATGGCTTACTTGTGTTTACCTGCTATAAAATTTTCTTCCTAATTTACCTGCTATAAAAATTGCTTTATGGGAAAGGTGTTACTGAGAGCAGGAAATGCTGTAATTTAGCTGTTTGGAAAGAAAAAAAAAGCAATCTGTGGTCATGGTCTTTTTGTTAATTGAGTGTCTCTTCTCATTCCCATTTCCCAATGAGAACATAAGCATGTCGTCTTAGTTACAATTCAGTGTTTGCACAGTCTGTGTCACAATGTGTACATGAATTCTGTATTTATCTTTTCAATTGAAGTGGCTGGGATGAATCATCTCCGTGAGAATGGAATAGTGCACCGTGACATAAAACCAGGCAATATAATGCGTGTTATAGGCGAAGATGGTCAGTCTGTTTACAAACTTACAGATTTTGGTGCAGCAAGAGAACTTGAAGATGATGAACAATTTGTTTCTCTCTATGGCACAGAAGAGTATTTAGTAAGCCCATATGATTTAATTTTCTGTTGAAGCTTGAGGCCCTCCATGATTATGGTTGAATAGGTGAAGGTCAGGTTTTTGGGAATTAGTATTTAAACCTTTGTATTATAATTGTTTTTATAACTTTCCATTGGACTATTTCACCTTGAGTCATGCCATTTTCTGCTAATGTAAATACATTGGCCTTGAAATAATTTCCAGGCCCAACTTCAACTGTTGCCTTGTGTGAAAGGAGGGACATGTTTTAGTTATGAATATATTTGCCCTTATCTCTGTAGATGGGTTTTAGTTTGTGTTTGAGCTACTTGGATGACATTAGGTGCAGTTAAGATTCATGTGAAACCTTGGCTAACCAAAGAGAAGCAGGTAGAGAAGTATCAAGACAAGCACCTTAGCATGATTTTCTTCCTGCCCTTTTTTCCCACATGTGTATCATAACTGATACTCTCCTCTGCTATGGATCTTTTTTCAATTTGGTTTCTGTTATTTCAAAATCATCTGGAGGAATACTGAATTTCTTCTCTTCTTTAGTGGTCTTTTATAGTAGTAGTCACTCTTCAGCTGAATTTTAAAATATTTTTTGCAAAGTTTGTAATAAAAGTGACTGTCATACCTAGGAATATAGTGATATTTGTCAGAATAGCTTAAGCAACTCTATGATACAGGCAAGCTTTGCTTTTTTAAAGAACTGCAGGTTTAGACTGACAAATTACCTTGCTGTGAAAGGATAGATTGGGGTTTTATCTTCATAGAGCTTCATAAAGCAATTCTAACTTTTTTTTTTTCTCTTTAGCATCCTGATATGTATGAGCGAGCAGTTTTGAGAAAAGAGCATCAGAAAAAGTACGGAGCAACAGTCGATCTGTGGAGCATCGGGGTGACCTTTTACCATGCTGCAACAGGGAGTTTGCCTTTCCGACCTTTCGAAGGACCTCGTAGAAACAAGGAAGTGATGTAGGTAATTTAGAAGGAGACTTTTATCTGTTGGTAAATTACATCAGCCCTTGTAGTGCTTTTTACCAAGGAGTCCTCCACACATACAGTAAAATTTAAAACAGTGAAAATATTTAAGGAAAAATACACTTTTGTTGTGGTATAGCCCCAGTAGGCAGCTGAACATAACACAGCTGTTTGCTCAGTCCTCTGTAGTGGGATGGGGAAGAGAATTGGAAGGGTGAATGTGCAAAAACTCATAGGTTGAGTTAAAGACAGTTTACTAAGTAAAAGAAGCCCCACAACAAACAGCAACCCTTACCTTTTAAACCCAAAGGGAAACAAAACCAAGAAAAACAAATAATGCAGAAAAATCCCCAGTTGCTCATGATCAGCCAGCTGATGCCCAGTCAGTCCCTGACCAAATGCCACCCTGGCAAGTTCTTCCCCACCTTCTCCTTAGCTTCTGTTGCTGAGTAATATGGTATGGAATATCCCTTGGGTCAGCTGTTCTCCTGTATCCCCTTCCAACTTCTTGCCTGCCCCCAGCCTACTTGCTGGTGGGGCAGTAGAAGAGGCTGTGGTGCTGTGTAAGCGCTGCTCAGCAATGACTAAACATGCCTGTGTTATTAACACTGTTCTGGTCACAAATCCAAAACATGGTACCGTACACTACGATGAAGAAACTTAGCTCTATCCCAGCCAAAATCAGTAGAAATGTTCTGCTTCAACAGGGATTTTACTGTGTGGCACCTTAAGATCTGAATTAAGCATTTGAATTGAGAAAGACCTGAATTGAGCTCCCCCAAAATACTGATGTTTTTCCACACATCTTTCCTTCAGCCTGGCACTGGGTTGGTCTGTTGCAGTGTCATGTATATAACTTGGATACTTGGGCAGAATTATGATATTCTGAAATGGGGTTTCAGTGCTGCAAATTTTTTGTTGTCCTTTAAACGATGGTCTTCCCCAGCAGTCTTGAAATGGGTGCACTACCCATGAGACTGACATTTGAGTAGTATAGTTGTGGACTGCAGCTGAAGATAACAGGTGTGGCTCCTGAATGGAAAACAGAAGTTGTGTCTGTGATGTGATGTTTGTATTCAGTTCCTGTTTCATCTTGGTCTGGTTCTGTTTTGTTTTTCTGTCTGTTGCATTTTAGAAATAAAGCAAAGTAGTACTTGGACCTCTAACACATCAATAACATCTCTGTTCTGGTGCTCTGTGTAAAGCTGACTCCAGTTTTCTTAGTTGAAGAAATTGCCTATCTTGTGATTTTTTTCCCATAAGAATTCTTGTTGTAGATGTTTGAGAGATATTTTGTATAATCCCTGTCCTCCCTAAAGAGAAAGCACAACTGAAATTTTCTATTGCAAAAAGCATGTGGCTTCTCATTCATTTCATGAAAAACTGGAGAAATACTTGCCTGTGCAATACAAGGTTAAACAATGCCAAATTGTATCCACATTTCTGGATGTTCCTTCTCTATGCCCAAGCCACTTTGTGGTGGCTAAATGTTGTCTGTTGCTATAGAACATGCTAGAAGTTAGCATTTTAATGTGTAAATTGAATTAAATTGACTTTGATTAATTAACTCTTGTGAAAACCCTTGGTTTCCTTCAGTATGCTGGAAATATCTCCTGAACTTTTCCCCAAGGCTGAGGTAGACAAAGTTACTTCTCCAGCATAGCTTTTTGTTCTTTACTTTTCTAGCACTGCTCTGTCAGCTTGTGAGTGAAGCTTCCTAACTGTTGCACCATCTACAAATTTAGGCCAACCTGTTGTTTAAATTTATATTATTGCTGCCCCTTTGAGGATTAGTTACTAGACCTATGTATGTATAAGAGGTTGTAGTTGAAGTCTCCGTTGTTTTTGTAATGTATTGCAGGTATAAAATAATCACCGGAAAGCCTTCTGGTGCTATTTCTGGAGTACAGAAAGCGGAAAATGGGCCTATTGAGTGGAGTTGGGAGATGCCTATTTCTTGTAGCCTTTCAAAGTAAGTTTGAACAAAAAAATGTTCACAAAATGTTTCAATGCCATTTGAATGGGTTTTTCCAGTCATTTTCTAGGACTGTGTCTTTGGAGCAGAGATTTGACGCAGTTTTTTCTTTGAACTCTTCAGTACATCAGTACAGTCTGATATTTGGTTAAAAGTGGTTTTTTTCTTCCCATCTGTCCAAATAGTTTTATGAACGCTAATTTACAAATGAGCACATCTGATGTGGTTTGAGAAGAAAGATTATTACTGCATTTTCTTCACCCTCAGGAATGAAGAATCAGTACCTTTGATGGCTCTCATTTCTTGCAAGAATGTGACTTCAGACATGACAAAGATTAGGCAGTAGGAAGGAAATTATAAGCAAGGACAGTTCAGAGGCTTACTTTTTGCTAGGAAAAAGGTCACAGCACATTTTAACACATATTCGCATCTTTTCAATTTTATCATCATATTTTTGCTTTGTATGTCCATAATATTCAATAGGTAGAGCCATGAAAGATCTAATTTTGGTATGACTTTGAAAATACCTCCCATAACCCATTTACCCATTTACCTTCCTGAGACTTCTTCCGTACTTTAAAGTTACTAATCCTTCATGGTAAAGGAGGAAATAAATTGTTCTATGAAGAGACTCTAGAAGAAAACTTTTCTGAAAGCCAAATATGTACATCCTTAAGGGGTGTAGAGTCAAAGTCTGATTTATATCAGTTCATTAGTTCAGAGTGTGCAGAACTTGCAATTTGTATGTGTTTTTTGTAATACTGCTCATTTGTTTCCTCTGCTTGTTCTGTATAATTGAACTGCTTGAAATGATAAAGGAAGCAGATTTTTTCATTAAACATCCGCTCAAAGTAATACTTTTAAGTAGCATTCAAACAGTATTTAGTGTTAAAAGTTTAGTACTAAAGTGAGTTTGAGGACAGCATCCACTGACCTCTAATGGGGTCAGCGGTGTGCTTGCAAGCTGCTGCAGCTTGCTTCAAAATGTTACCTGTTACCCTGGCTTGATGTGTACATAATGTTAAAATTTTGGAGGAGTTGTTCATGATAATGCACAAGTGGGATCATAAAGCTCCTTACCATTCAGATGCTCAAGGTAGAAATGCAAGAAATTTAAGCTGACCTTTCTCCTAGAATAGTAACAGCTGTAAGGCAATAGTTGCATGGGTTTTTTTGCAGCATTCAAGCTGCATGTGCAGAGTACTTATTTAGCCCCATCTCAATCAGGATGAATTCTTAGTGTTGACAATTTAAATAATGAGTCTTTTCTAACCCAGCTGATTTTGATTGAAAACAACATAGTGTTGCATCTCCACCAGCAAATCCTAAATGGCAGTAGCTTGCTTCAGAGTGATACACTGTGGTGTGTATTGGGTAAAGTGCTACTACAGTGGTAGAAGGTAGCCTCAGCTCAACAATGTAGCCTTACTAAATTTTATGTAATTTTTGCAGCGTCTGTGAAATATCTCAAGTACCAAGAAAAAATACTTGATGGTTAAGCCTAAAATTGAAAGATTTAAAGTATGTCTATTTATGAAAAACAACGGACATTGCCATTGAACATTTTGTTGCTCACTGTCAGAAAAAAAGGCACTGACATATTCTTTAAGGGATAATAGATGTGTATTCATGAGGAAGTACGAATTCATTTGAATAAGTCAAATGAATTATTGCAATTGGTTTGCAAGGTAAAATGTTCCAGATAGAACCAAGTTGTCTCATCTCTTCCTGGTGTCCTCTAGGGGTCTGCAAGTACTGCTCACACCTGTCCTTGCGAATATTCTTGAAGCAGACCAGGAAAAATGCTGGGGATTTGACCAGTTTTTTGCAGAGACGAGTGACATACTGCACCGAATAATAATCCACATCTTTTCATTACAGCAGATGACCTTGCACAAAGTTTATATTCACAACTATAATACGTAAGTGTTCTCTCTCTCTGTTTACATTGCTTTGCTCTTGTTCAAGCTAACAGCACTGTGACCTCAGATCACCACAGTTACAAATTCGGTAGCCTGTGACCTCATGTCACCAGTGTTACAAATTCAGCAGCCTTTCCTTGGCAATTTATCTGAGGAAGCGAAAGGGCGCAATTCGCCTGTGTAGTCATAGTGCATATAGAAGCACGTTGACCAAACATAAAAATAAAGTCATTGAAGGTCAAATCAACTGATCTTACACTTAGTCTTATTTAGTGTCAGAACACAGACTTAATCCTGGATGTGTTAACAATGTCTGTTTTCCCAATAGAGGCCAACTCATTGCACATTTGTATATGTTCCTTATTTACAAAGTAGTTTTCTGGAGACTGTATTCATCTCTTGCTTATCTTGTCCTCAAGCATGCAAAATGCACACATTGTCTCTGACGTAAAACTCCTACAGGGGTTCTGAAGTGGTAATTGGTACAGTTTAGGATCCTGATTTATATGGGGTTCACTTTATGACCATGAAGTGCTGATGTTAAAAGCTGTAAGGTATACAAATATAAATGCCTTTTCTCTGCTGTATTACAGATAATACAGCACATGTATTTAGCTCTAATACACGGATACATCCTGTTATTTCATCAAATGTGTAAATACATTTCTGTCCACTTCAATGTTTCTTTTCTATTCCATCATTTTTCTTGTGAGACAGCCCAAATAGTGTTTCTGCAGAGAAATTTTGTGTCTATTTTTTTATTATTATTTACATGTATAATTATCTATAAACTAGCTGTAGTATTAAGAAGCTATAGTGAACTAGTGCTGGAAAGGAGGCAAACTGGTCCTTCCTGTTAGTGTACTGAAGGTTTTTCTTTGTGGGAGGTTTTGCTAGTTTGGTTTGGCTTGGTTTCTTGGTTGCTGATGTGGTGGTAGGTTTTTGTGGTGGGGAGAGGTGTGGTGGTATTATAGGTTCTTATCCTTGTATCTATTGATTGCTGTAAATAAAATTCCAGAGTGTCTTTGGTCTTCCTTATCACTGCTGTTTTAGGAAATAATCTGGCTATGTTAGCCTACAGGGTGAATTTAATTTTTTGGCATGTAAAATACCAGACTTCTTTTGGAGAGATCATCCATCTCCTTTGAAGAAAAGGGTACGCCTTAGAAAACTTACGTATGCTTCCTTCCCCTCATCTGTTGTTGCCTGTTTTTACAGACCTTCAGACCAGAGCAAGTTTGTTTAGACAGACGTGCTTTTGCAAAAAATCAGAGGTAGAAAGGAAGTTTGATATTTTGCAGGAAATAGCATTTGTTTTTGTAACACAGCAACCTGGAGCCTTAGGCAGCATTGCTGCTTTTTTTCTACTTAGAAGTCAAGTGCTTTATGTGTAAACCCGGTTCTTAATTAATCAGAAATAAAAGCAATTTTCATTTAAATAATACAGAATCTGAATTGTTGAACTATTGTAGTGAGTCTAACTGCTACTGATTATATTGTTTGTATTATAGAGCTGCTATATTTCATGAGTTGGTCTACAAACAGACAAAAATACCATCTCAGAATCAAGAACTGATATATGAAGGTCGGCGCTTAATACTAGAGCCTGGCAGATTGGCACAGCACTTCCCCAGAACAACTGAGGAGAATCCTATCTTTGTAGTAAGCAGGGAGGCTGTGACCATTGTTGGATTAATCTATGAAGAAGGTATATGAAAGTAATTTCCATTTTCTTACAGCTATCTTTTTAACATAGTTTGGGTTACTTAATGTAATTGTTTTATGTCTGTTATGTCTTAGAAATAGTGTTGGAAATTTTGTTTTGTTGGTATCTGAAGTTTTAAGTATGCAGTCCAATGTTTTCCAAAACTGCTGAGTATCCAGAACATTTTTACAGAAACAGTAGGTGCTTGTAATGTTCCAAGTCCTTTGAACCTGAACATTTGTGTGCTAAGATGTAGGGGTGCTTATGGAGTTCTGTGCTTTTTTGAAGCATGACACCTTTAAGCAACTATAAAGAAACATTATAGAAAGTAATTCAAAGCTGGTTCTTTTGTTCCGTTATTCACTAAGTGGAAAGTCAAGTTTTCCTTACTTTTTTTTTATTTGTCATGAATGTGGTTAGCCTTTCAGTTAACAGAGGTGGTCTTTACAATGTACATTTGCTCAGAAGATAAGTTAATGCCATAACAGTGGGAGAAAAAAGAGAAATCAAGGTTTTGAATTTCCGTTTATCATTGAGAGGCTTTTAGAGGGGCCTATGCCAGAGCCCTTTTTTTAAAAATGATGCACTGGAGAACATGGCTGCAGCTGAGAGGTCAGTGTTGCTTTTGTCACTATGTCCTAAATACTGACTGCTCAGGCCAGCTGGCACTCTCACAGACATGCTGAAGAGTGTGGGTAGGTGTGCTGTTTGTGGAAGGATCCACAGGGCCCTTATACTGTGTCACAGAGCTTTCTGAAGGAGCCAGTGAGCATGAGAACAAAGGAGATAGGCTGACAGGGGCTACCTGAGGTTTAGAAAAGCTCTTTGGTGAAGTCCTGCCCTTAAGAGCCTCAATGAAAATAAGCAGCCGTGTGATAAAAAGGGAATGGTCTCCTGTGTGGGCAAACATGGGGCTGAAGAACAGAGAGAAACAGTTGGCTCTCTCAATGGAGAGAGATTGCTGGTGGAGACCTGCAGGAAATCTGTGCTGTGCAGCATGCTCAGAAGTGAGTCTGGAAAAGGAAGGACAATTTGCTGAAGGTACCAAGTTATTTAAAACACTTAAGACAAAGGCTGGTTTTAAAAGTGTGTGTGAGAACCACATGATATTAAAAGGCATAAAAACAGTGTACAGGGTGGGGAGGAAAACAATCTGAACTTTTGAAGTCTCTTCTGGAAAATAATAAAATACAGATTTTTTTTTTTATGTTTCAGTTTTGCTTCCTAAAGTACATCAACGTTACGATTTGGATGGGGATGCCAGTATGGCTAAAGTGAGTAATTACCATTTTAGATTATATACCTGTCTTGGATAGTGATACTAAATGAAAGCTACTTAATTTTCAAGTTAATAATGTTAATAAAGCAATTTTAATATGCTAATGAGGATTCTGATAGATAGAAATATATTTGTTAACAAGGGATCTAAAAGTATATTAAAGCTGTACTTTGTATACAAATATGGTTTGTTTTTTTTTTTTTTTAAAACCAACCCAAAGTCCAGTCTTCTAAATTCAAAGTGCTCTGTTACTATATAATTCAGTGTTGGGGGAAAAAGGAGCCTGACACTGTGTAGTCCTGAAGTTAGTTAGAAGCTTCATAACTTCACTTCTGATGGTGCAAAATTTAACATTAGAAAAATAGCTCCTGCTTGATAGAGAGGAGTCTGTAGGACTCTGCAGAAGGGTGGAATTTCTTTTGCCTCTTAAAAACTTTCAGAATCTGTGGGAGACAAGTAAAGGATGTGTCATTCTTTTGGTTGTTTTTCTAAAACTGAATATATGCGCAGCCATGCTTGACTTTGTGACGACCGTTTGTACATGTGAAATACTGCTGAGGAGCCTTGTATTCAGACGTGGTAGTCCTGAAAATGTATGTCCCTTTAAATACCAGTAATCTTGAAAATTAATAAACAGAAAGGCATCAGTGGATACTAATTATTTAAAATATTGTAAAATATAATATCTGAAACTTTGTTCTCAATTCTAAATAATACAGCAATCTTGTAAGTGAAATTGGGTAAATGAAGAGAGTCTCTAGCCTTAGAATTAAAAAAGGGTCAGTTTTTACAAGTTTGTTGTAATGTATGTGCTTGATTCCTAAACTATTGATGAAATGTACTTGTGACTTTGACAGAAATAATAAATTGTGTCATTTTTGTTTGTGAGATTTGTTTTCATCCCTAACAGATGCTTTAGCATAAGTGGAAAACCCATGTTTAGCCCTGCCTTCATAATGGGTGTTTGGTTGTTGCCTGACTAAAGCTTAGGCCAAGTTATGCATTTTAAACTATCATCCTCATGTTGCTCTTTCTTTTATTAATCTGTGTTTCATTGTTGTGTTGTATTGACTTGAAGCAATTGTTAAGAGAATGCCAGATCAGTACTTACGTTGGGTTTTTTTCCTCCAGGCAGTGACAGGTATTGTATGTTATGCCTGTAGAGTTGCCACTTCTTTGCTACTTTACCAGGAGCTGATGCGAAAAGGAATTCGATGGCTAATGTAAGCAATTGATTGCATTTTATTATGGTTTTTTTTTTTTAATTGAAATATGCCTTGATTATCAATACAGAGTTCTGTGATCTCTTGATATCTTGGGAGGTTTTGTTTATCCCTGAGTAAGGACAGGATGAATCTCCTTTTTTCCTGTCATTAAGGAAACAATTTTTTTTTTTTTTTCAATAAAAGTTAAGGTGTTTGCGAATTTACTTTTTTCTGTGGATAATTTAACCTCTGGTAACATGCAGATACAGTTAAACAGCTTGCACAAGGTATTTCTGTATGAGGATTATGTTAATACATCTCTAACTGAAAACAATTCCTCCTGGCAGTTATTGCTGCAGGTATTCCTGATTACTGATTAGTGTTACTGATTGCTGGTAGGATGGCAGTTGAATACTTTTTTCATAGACTAATGCTTTGCTTTTTTAGTGAAATAATCAAGGATGATTACAATGAAATGGTTCATAAAAAGGCAGAGATTGTCATCAGGCTGGATTTCTGCAGCAGAAACATTGAGAAAGCTGAGAAAATGTGAGTAGAAGCACTACACCAGACACATTGATTTTTCATTATCATTTTTAGTGACAACAGTGTTTTAAGTTATGATTATTTGCAGTGTTTTTGCATATAAAAATTTAATTTTAGTCAGCATGGATTTTCTGATGGCAATGACTTAAGCAGATTTAGTCATATGTGTTACTCAAATTAGAGTGTTAATTTTGCTCAACCTAATGAGAACAAGCGATTACTAATGAGTGGTAACTGAGTATGTTCTTTTTCTCCTTTCTTCTCTGACTCAGCTCATTTGCTCTTATTGACTCTAGAAGCTATAGTAAAGCTTGGACAAAGAACCAAGTAGCTTTGCTTTCATTAGTGCTTTTGTCACTGAGTTTGGTTGCATATGACTTTAAATACTGCCCCCTTACACAGTTTTAAGTCTGCAGCATTTTCTGTGTGGAAGGAATTTTAATGTTGAAATATAACAGAGCAGCTGAAAAAAAAAAACCCAAATAACCAAACCCACCTCCCCTTCCTCATCCCAAAAAGGTGTTGTTCTTCTGCGGTGTGATAGGAACTTTGAATACCACCTCTTCTTAGGATTCTCCTACAGGTGGTAGTTTTCCTGTTCAACCTACTGCCAGTCTTCCCCGAGTGCTGTCTTAGTCATAGGATTCTCTAAACTTGCCACCAGGCTGCTCTGAAAATGCAGATACCCAGAAGATGATTAACACACAGATGTAGAACTGCTGGCTTTGCAGAGTAGACTTAAAAGATAGATTTAAACCTGTTGGAGCTGCTAAGCTTGTGCAAATTGAACACCTTGTGTGCAGTAATTGTGGATACCCAAGGGTTTGACAGATGTGCTGTGTGTGTACCAAACCTACCTTAAAACCCAGGTGTGTCTGTATTGGCTTCAAAAACACCACAAAACCACAACAGTGAAATGTGAAGTTGGTAACTTGCAAGATAACACTATACCTGTGCAGCCTAGCTACAAATCATCAGGGCAGGAACCCAAACTCCTCTTCAAGCCCATTTGCATTAGTTGGCAGGACTAGATCTTGTTCAGTCTGTGTTTGGTTCAGGTAGTTTCTTCCTGCATTCTGCCAGAAGAAAGCCACTCAGAGCTCAGAAGGACCCACTGTCAGTTCTGATTTGTGACTCTGGTGCACTCAAGAGTAACTCAGCAGCAGTTTGTAAAAAAATTACGTTCATTTGTGAACTGGAGTAGTTCTCATGTGAACAGAAATTTTCTATGTGTTTGCACATGGTCTTCTGGCCTCTTACAAAGGGGCAGGATTGTCAGTTTGTTTGACTTTGCTAACTCCATAAAAGTCTTCTAAAGGACATGTCCTCTTGTTTGTCCTTCCTTTTCAAGGCTGTGCTTCAAAGCATGACAGTGCAAAGTCTTTGTTTGAAAAGGTAAATGAAGCACTGAACTCGAGCAAAGTATGTATTTTTTGAAAGCAGTTGAGCTGTTTGTGACGTTGTTTTTAAAAATCAAATGTACATGAGACTCAACTGGAAAAATATTGTCCTGAATAATTTATTTGGCACTTGAGCTATGGTCATATGGAAACTAGCAATATGAACAGATGGTCCTACTATCCCAGCCTGTAAACATTTAACCCAGTAAGTTTTCTCAGAAAAGCATTTTGGTGCACTGAAGTATTAGTTTGTTAATGACTACTTTAAGTACCCTTAGTTTGATAAGATTTTAAAAATTACATGATGAAAGGAAATATTCTTTAACTGCCTGTCGAGTACAAGTAATGAGACTAGAATAAAGAATTCAGGAATGGAAGTTTCAAACTTTATTTTAACAGTTCCAATGTAGGAAAAAATCAAGGAATGTTTTTTTAAATCTAAAATGTTTCCATTGTTAATGGCCACTTAAATTTGTCAGTTTCATGGTTGTTGCTTGACATAGACTATTTCATATACAAAAAGAGGCAGTTACTGAATTCAAGGTATACTTCGAGTGTATTCACTGCTTGTTTATTTTCTTTTTTAACTGCTTTTTTTTGCTGGTCAGATATGAGAATTTGATGCAGATCAACTTGGAAGCACCAGAAGTGGATGAAATTTCAGAGATACACACAAAACTCTTGCGCGTAAGAGTCTTCCAAAGTTACCCTGTCATTCTGAAAATGGTGTTTCTACAGAAAAAGCCAAATACACAATAACACAGGCTTCTGTGAATAACAACTCTGAATTTTCAATGTAATTTTTAGATTGCCAGTAGTTGTTAAAACGTCCATACTAATGTAAATATCTTTCTGAAAACAGAGCAAATCCTTTTGTATTAGCCCAGTGTAGTGAAAATAAGTTCCTGAAAATACCTTCCTGTTTTATAAAATACTCAAGAATTATAACCCTGAAATATATTTTACTATGCTTTTTTTTCTGTTCCATTTTTTTTCCTTTCCTTTAGGAATTGTTTACTACTTTGTTGGCTTTTTAAATTGTTGCATACACAAACACACTTCAGAGTGATTTGCTTTGAAATGTGCATCATGTTTCCAGACATGTAAGGAAAAATTGAAAATAACTTAATACACTAGGAGTAGGTATAAAGTTCTCCATTCTAAAAGCAAAAGATGATTAGTGCATTTTTGTTTTGAAGGTTGTATGAACTGTAGAGAAAGGAAGGTATGAATTACGTGGATAGTTATTATATGAATTCTTAATAAATCAAAAGAATAAGGGTAGAAGAAAATAAGGGATATATGAAAGGTTGAAAGTTATTGTTGGAAGAAAAGAAATGTTAACTAACAGAAATGCCAGTGTCAAATATGATTCTTTCTTTAATAATACCTTGCTTTATCTGCTTCTAGCAAAGCCTAGGCAGATAATTGGACCTATTTCTTTAATGGAGATCAGTGAAACAAATGGGTTTATAGTATTAATGTGCTAAAGTAATGCTCAAGTAATTTTTCACTTTACTCAGTGATAAGATTGAACCTTCTTGCTCTTACGTAGCTCTCCAGTTCTCAGGGCATAATAGAAACTAGTCTTCAAGATATCAAAACCAAACTTTCTCCTGGTGGTTTACTGGCTGACACCTGGGCAAATCAGGAAGGCATGCATCCAAAAGACAGAAAGTGAGTAACTGTACTTATTGTTCTAATATGTATTGAATTCTGCATTGAGTTGTAGTTCATATAACTCATTAATAGGTACTTGAGTTTATCGTTTTCTTCTTTTGTCACTCTAGTCCAGAAAGGTTGCAGGCACTGCTGTCTGCCATCACAGACATCTACTATCAGTTCAAAAAAGACAAAGCAGAACGAAGTAAGTAACTTATGTGATTCATTTCTAACATAAAATGTGATGCAAAGGACAGTTCAGTCTTAGTTTGACTAGAGTGTTAGTGGTAGGTATGGAGAGTTAGCCACAGTGCATTTCTCTGTAGGTCCTTCTTAGCATGATACCATGCTAAAGCCCATATGAATGAAACACCACTATTAATAGCATTAAATTTGAATTGCAAGACTGGAGAGGAGGAAAAAAGTATATGACCACTTTGACCTATCAAAAGAAGGAAACTGCGTAGGAAATGGGTAAACCTAGTAGAGTTTTGCATAAATACAACTAACAGAATTAGATTGGTAATGTCTGTCATCTGCTCTGATCCTAGGGCTTCCTTATAATGAAGAACAAATACACAAGTTTGACAAGTAAGTTTTGAAGTTACCTTTGGGAACTACCATGATTGCTTTCAGATCCTCCAGGTGCTCTTTCCAATGACCCATTCTATTGATTTTTCTTGTAAATCGTAACCTCTTTAGGATTGCTTTGTAAAAAATTTCTTTTAAATATCTTAAATACATAGGGGGACCAGTGTATGATAATGAGGTGCTTTCTGGCTGTAGAGTTTTTTCACTGATAAGCCTTCTAAATGCAAAATACCTGTTCGTTATCTGGGCACAACTGTTTTATAGGAAGTACACTTTTTTTCCTGTTTTTTTTCAGGGAGGAAAAAGCCCTGAGTAAGATTGAAATGACTTTGTAGCTAAGGTGGAGATAGTTTTCTACAGATGAATAAAATATGGACTAACTGAATGAAATTCTAGAATGATTTAATCTTACAGGAAATATAGCGCACAAAATTAATTTTGATGCCATTCTCCATGCCTGTTTGAAATTGTCACTCATGCAAGGTGTCCACATTAAGCATCTGTGTGTGACTTGGGTCTCTGAACTCCCATAGTCTCCACTGATTTTATACTGCTGCACTTGTCTCAGGATTTATTCAGTTCCTCGTATGCAGATGCCTAATGCCATTTAAGTTGCCCTGAAATATCTGAGACACGCTTTGAGACTGGGAGATAGGACACTAGTCAAATGGGAAACCTACACCTTTCTGGACAGGTGGTCAGAAGCAGGGCAGGATATCTTTGCTGGAGAAGAGAAGGTTGCATGGAGTCCTCCTAGCAGCCATCCAGTAGTTGAAGGCGGGGACCTACAAGGGAGCCAGAGAGCAACACTTCTTCAGCAACTGCAGTGACAGGACAAGGAGTAATGGCTTCAAACTGAAAGAGGGGAAATTTAGGTTGGATACATTGAAGACGTTCTTCTCTGGGAAGGTGATGAGACACTGGAACAGGTTGCCCAGAGAAGTTGCAGCTGCCCCCCATCCCTGGCAGTGGTCTATGATGGGGGGTTGGAACTAGATGATTTTTATGGTCCCTTCCAACTCAAACCATTCTAAGATTCTATCTCAAATGATGCTAGATGCTTATGCTTATGTTAAAGCAAATAAACTATTCTCCTAGTGGCTGGTCAGTTGCATAGTTCCCTAGACTTTGCTGAATGCTGCATGAATTTAAACACCACTTATGTAATTTTCTAAAAAGTCTTGCTCTTGCTGCCATGAGAGTGGCTTCACTGAAAATTACAGATACAAAGCTGTCATGCAGAGGGCACAATGATGCCACTTGATTTTCCCATAGTGAAAGCTAAACTGGATAACTGCTGAGCAGAAGAGAGGGTTTTCTACTGCTAAAACCATGTCCTTGGATTAGTATATGATAAACTTCAAACAAATATGTTTCATTTTCATGGTTTGAGTACTGGTATATTTTTTACCACAAGTATCTCCCTGGGTCTGTACAGGTTTGAGATCTTAAGTCCATCTTTTTTATACTTGATTCACCCCAGAGGGAAATGGCAGTGGCTTTTGTTAAGGACTGTGTGTCATTAGCAGCAGAGGTTGGCCTTTATAATATTTACCTCTAGTTGGATAAGGGAGCAGCACGCAATTTGAATTTTTTTTTCTGATTGAATGATAGGTACGCATTCCTGATGACAGTTCAGCTACACTCTAGCTAGAATTTAATTAACCAATATCTATCATGCAAGACTTAATGAAATACCAGAGGTAGGTGTTAGTCTGTAGTGTTCCAGCATCCCTTAGACTTACTGGTGCAATGCATAGCACGGCAAGGCAATTGCACTGGGACTGCTGTCTGCCATACTAACAAGAATTGGGTTTTGTTTCCTCTTCCTCTTCCTCTTCCTCTTCCTCTTCCTCTTCCTTTTCCTTTTCCTTTTCCTTTCCTTTCCTTTCCTTTTTGTTTCTTTTTCCTCTTGTCATAAAATTAGGCTGACACAATTCTTTTTTTTACATGTATGTTACTCAGTGCAAAGGATTATTCATATATGCTGGAAGTTCCAAGTATCTGCAGTAGGAAAATATGAAATGATTAGGACTTTCATCCTTTCCATTTAGAATCCTTAAATACACCAGATGACTCAAAGATGACATTTGGCCATTTATTAATATACAAATATGAATACAAATACAAATGGAATGCTTCAAATAATTTTTTTTCTCCTTGCTAGGGAATATTTTTGAGACATAAGTTGTCAGTTCCTGTAGAATGTTGAGTTCTTACACATTACAACAGCGTGAATGAAGATGGCTGCATAGATTTTAAGTCCACAAACCTTTCTCCAAATTTCAGAAAGTTAAAGGAATGGGGTTTTGAAAGCAGGATGACACTCTTTTGGTTGTTTCTGTGTTGCAGGCAGAAGCTGTATTTGCATGCTACAAAAGCCATAGCTCTTTTCAAAGATGAATGTGTCAGCAAGTATGATACATTTTTGGACAAAGCTGAGGACTGGACAAGGCAAGCTATTGATTTCTTTAATGTTTGGTAATGTTCACTGGACCACTTTTATATAGGCAGCTCTTAAAAGAAAACTCTTTTTCTTTTAGGAAAATGCTGCACACAAGGAAGCAGTTACTGGCTCTCACCAACCAGTGTTTTGGCATTGAAGAAGAGGTGTCCAAATACCAGGATTATATAAATGAGGTAGAATGCTTAAAAATTATGTGAAGTATATGCATATATAGAAGATTTACACATATTTTCAAGTCAATAGTGTTGTTTATAGTGAGCCTTACATTAATGCAGTTGTATTAAAATACAGGGCTTTGTGGGTGCAGTATGTGGTCCACAGTAGCTTCATTGCTATGTCAGAATGGACTACAGAATGGTGTTATTTTTTGAATAATTGAATAATGTGATTTTTCGAATTGTGACTTGATTTTGGAATTTGATGGGGTTAGTTTGGTTTGGGATGGGTGTTTTTTTTATTTGGGTGGGGTTTTTTTGGTGGGGTTTGTGGGTTTGGATGTTTTGGGGTTTGTGGACTTGGGGTTTTTTTGGTAATGTTAGCCTTTCCCCCCCAAAAAAAATCAGTGCAGATGGATGTGGGTTCATTGAGAAATGTTCTGTGCAACTGTTACCATATTATTTTCAGAGGACCTTGAGGATTATCCTAATTCTCTTAGGAAGTATAAAAACACTACTTCCATAGTCAAGATTATGGGATACACACTTAAGGATGTTAAACTAATGATTTGGACAGTGACTCTGCAGGATGCAAACTTACCAGAATTACCTCAAGATTGAGAGAATAAGAGCATTTTCATGTGGTGAAGTTCTTATTTTTTAGAAAGGAAAGATAAATGAAAGAAAAGCCCTTGCTAAGTGTAAAATCAGTTTAGGAATGGTGGACAGCAGCATTTTACTTGTTATTTGTATTTTAGTAGCACCACCAATCCATTGATTAGGATCCAGTCCCTAGGATATCTACAGACATAACAAATAGATAATTCTTCCTTTCCAGAATTTATTATGAAACTATCAGATAGGAAGCTGGAACAAACCAGGGAATTATAGGTCGTGTCAATACAAAACTTGCTGTGATGTTCTCAGCTTAGAGGGTATCAGCCACCTTAGTACTGTAATGAATTTATGTGGTATCACAGCAATGGAGAATTTAAAAAAGGATTTTAAGGTGGGCATCAAGATATACATGACAACTTTTGTTGTAACTTAAATTTCCTTTTTATCTGTTACAGTTACAAGATGCCCTGCCACAGAAAATGTTTGCAGCTTCCAGTGGGATGAAACATACAATGAATACAGTCTATCCAAGCTCAAACACATTAGTAGAAATGACTCTTGGGTGAGAATTTCGTAGTGGGATTGATATAATATTGTATACTTGCTATACAGGGAAATGAAAAAAAAATTATTGGCTTAGTGATTGCTGTATTAAGATCAAGAATTTTACATTGCTCTGGTGGTGGCACAGATTCAGAAGTGAGTGGGGGACAGCACTAATGTATCATCTGTCTCTTTGTAAATAAACAACTTACCTGTCCCTTATTTTGTATGTAATGGCAAGTTGCTGGAAACGGTGGTGATGAGTGATCAGAGCAGGTAACTACCTCTGTAAAAACTGTAACCTTTCTTTTGCTTCTGGTTACTACAGGATGAAGAAACTAAAGGAGGAAATGGAAGGTGTTGTTAAAGAGCTGGCTGAAAACAATCACATTTTGGAAAGGCAAGCAATTATTTTCCCTTTTGGGGTGGAAACTAGGGGCAGGCTTAATTTGGTACATTCTATAGATCCAGAATTTAGGCTAAGGGAACAATTCTATAACATCTTTAACTGTAAATATATTTTGAATTGTTCAAATGAAGTGTAACCAAAAAAAATACTCAAAACCTTGAACATTGTTGTAAACTCATTCTGACACAGACATTTTTGTTTCATGTTACTTTGGTTTAGCTAATAAAAATTCCTGTTGCAGAGACAGATCAATTCTGAATTTAAAGACAGTACTGTTGCAGGAATGCAGTGGTGTCTTTTAATTCCTCAGTTTTAGATGTTATTTTTAACAACTGTGGAATTACACCAATCTGAATTAATGATTTTGCAGTTTTCAGGTTGCTTAAATAAAGTAAAGAGGCGAACATGTTTCTTACAATCTTGAGAGGGTATTGACATTACCATATACAGACTGATGTTGATTTTTTTCCTATGATGATGAGAAAATACATCAAAATAAACATCTCCTGAAAGTTCCAGGGTAAATTGCTGGTAGAGTGGAGTTTAGCTTCAAGCTGAATTAGTTTTGTTTTGTTCCCACTCCCAGTCCCATACTTGCAGCACAGCTTCCTCTCTTCCATCTTCTTTGCAGATAAAAAAGTTAGGTACAGATGCCTCTGTTGGCATGTGGCAAGGGAAAGGAAACCCTCATAAGTAAATTAAAGATTGATTCCATAAGCTAGTCAACCTCCTAAAAATATACTGTTCTTTTGGTTTAGATTTGGTGCTTTGACTAGGGATGGTGGCCTGCGGAACGTGGACTGTACCTAGCTTCCAAAGGACTCGAAGAGGACTTGTAAATTTTTTCAAAGGGAAAAAAATACTGTTGGGACAGTTAAAGGCAGATAATAAATCTGTATCCAGGGTTTTTTTCCTTCAACAACTGTAATATTAAAGAAAATGTAAATATGTATAATATGTAAATACAAAAGAAATATATATCTTTTCTTGGTCACTTTTAGGATAGAATAACTTCTGGCAGGGAATTGAGCCCCTTGGAGGATCTCTGAGGAGTCCTAAAGGAAAAAGTATTGTTGATGACATTGACATTTGTCTACTTTGAATATTGCCTTTTTTTTTCAGAATGCAATTTAGTCTTCATTGCAAGAGGACTTGCAGTACTCCAAAACACTCTTGTATAAAGGGTATTTTGGATTTCCTTTAACAACCACTGTTATGTAGGAGTTTAGCTGAATGACTTTGATCATCACAGAACGTGACGAATGTTTTAAATGAGATGTTTCTGAATGAGTGTGAATAGGGACGAAGAGCGCAAATAGGATGAACAGAAATGCGTTTCTCTTTCCTTCACATCCAAACTGTTAGTTCACTTCTACTTGAGAAAGCAAATTCACAATATTTTTCTAAGTTCTCTCCATATTTGGTGCTATGTTGTCTGTAATCACTTGACTGCTCAGTATACGGAAGTTTTGCACTCCAGCTTGTCAGAATGAATGTAAAAATTCATTTTTTGGAGTACAGCATTTTCAGACTTTCCCTGAAATTTTGTTGCTCACCACAACAACAGTGGGTACTTAAAACAGCTTCTTCTTAATCTTATTTGCAGGTATAATTTTTTAAAAAGGTTAAAAATTTGGTATGAGAAGAATTTGTTGGCAGTCAGTAGACTGGATAGCATCATGCATCGGTAGTAACTGAATAGTGGAAAATAAGGTACCAGTCTAGATCTTTAAAAGGGACCACTCCCACTGCTGACTTACAACCAAAGTACCAAACTTCGATGGAAAATTTAGTAAGACTGTATATTTATTTTCCAGCATCAGTAGTTACTACTTTCAGGATAGAAAGTACATTATTACTCTGCAGAGATGCAGAGTGAAACATTCTGCTCCAAAATACACAGGAGAAAGAGAACAGGAAAACAAAAACTCTGGGAACATCCCTTTGTTTGGATACTACAGATGTACATACTTGTTTCAGACGAGCATGCAAATATTACAGAACTCATTCTTTCCTTGTGGAAACCTGGCCATGGATGTTCAGTGGTGTCTAATACCACTTCTCATTGCTGCATTACACCTGTAAGAGCTGGACCAACTATATTTAGAGTTTTCCATAATTACTGGTGAAACATTTAGGTGTAAACTAAACAATATTGACCAGTGATAGCATCTGGTATTTTTGTGATGCTTACTCCCTGCTTACCTGTTCAGATCAGAACACAAAACATTTTCATTTCCTTTTTAGAAAATATTTGGAGAGAAACTTACAAAATTTATAAATGAATGTTTCATTTTAAAAGAAAAGGAAATTCACTTGCCTTGGTGTCCAAGACCTGCTTTCCAGTGTTCTTGGTGAGAATCGAAAAAGGGAATTCAAACATTTTTACACTCATGTGAGCAGCTTCTGTCTTTGCCACCCAAAAAATCTAGCTATGCAAAAGGAGTGCAACAGTTTGTCACACATCTTTCCTTGGCATTCTTAACAGTTTTAAAATACTGGAATCATGTCTAACTGGAATGTTTTAATGCCTGCCTGTACATTTGTTCATTCACATCCACAGTCTCACTGAGTATCAGTAAAAGACATGAATAAATGTTAAAAGAATTGGGCTCTCTAGCTGTGCATAGATTGTATTTTGTTTCCAACATTATAACGCTTTGTTGTTTCAAAGTTCTTAATCTTGCAAGAAATCAAATGCTAGGTGGAATTTATTGTTTCCAACTTCCTTATACTGAAGCAGTCTGAAAAAGAAAATTAATTGTAGTAAAAGTATAGTCTGTATGTTGAAATATGGGCAGCATTCTTTTACATGTTTGAAAACGTTTTGTTATATTTTATGTTCATTTTAAACATTGTTGGCTTTAGTCTTGCTGAATACGTCAGTAGTTTTAATCATGTTAAAATTTCTTTTTCTAAAGCAATTTTAACAAAGCAGTAGCTAAGGAACTTGAAGTAATCAGTTCATAATCTTCTGATTACATTATTATGAAGCAAATAATTTTTCAAGTCAAGGCATAGTGTACAGTACCATCAACTTTTTGCTCGAACTAAGTGTCCTGATGCTATGAGTCATGCTATTGATTTGCCAAAAGAAGTAATAGAAAGTAATATATGGTTCTTCTTCCTGAAGCTGGTTTACTGGTTTGGGGGGTTTAGCTGAATATATTAATTATCTGTTACTTGAACAAACCTGTCTTCATATGAATTGTGAAAATGCATGAGTGAACAGCTTAATGGCATAAATACATCATCAACCACTTATTGTACAGTGTGTACTTCTTCCTTTTAATAATTTAATTTTCTTTTAATTTCAGGATTGCCTTACGAGTTTTATTTCCGTGTAAGCACAATAGAGAGCCTGAAATATGAAGTTGCAAGTTGCAGCTCAGTTTGCATTATCCAGCTGTTCAGAAAATGTGCCTTGCACAACAGAATCACTAGCATAGGCAATATGGTAGAGCCACTAATTCTTCTGATTTTTTTTTTAACTACATGGCTGGCACGTGTTCTGAACAACGTTAGTTCTTTTAATGGTGGCAAAATTCCTAGCCTCTGCTCAGTATGAAATCGTCCACTGGTAGAACTCAATCAGTTCTAATGTAGTCAATCACTGTAGAAGTGGTAACTGTAGAACAGTTCTGGATAGTCTGGAGCAGAACTGGGAAAAAGGGGAGTTGTTGGCTGAAAGAAGAGAGTATTGGAGGAAGGGGGAAGTCTTTGGTAATGTACAGCCTCTTTCAGAAGATCAGCATTCACTGTGTCTATGGTGAAGGGGTTATAGATTATTAATATAAACTGTAGTGTCAACAAAAAATCCCAGCCTACAACTTTGGAGAAACCTTTCTAATGGTAAAGAGAGGCAAGTGCCAGAATAGATTGTCCTGGGAACAGCAATACCGTTTGAAGAGGATCTATAGGAACAGGTGAACTGGTGGGAGCTCTTGTTAATGATTCTGCCATTGGCAAGGCTTCACAACCTTCTGATTTTCTGTGCCCTAAACAGCTTCTTTTTTCTTTCCATCAGTCGCAAAAAAAATGTGGTAGGGGGTAGTATCCCTCAGTGGAATTTGCTCTTTTGTCGCTGGTACCAGCTCAGGCAGCAGTAGTTGTAGGTGCACATCTTTTGGAGAACTTGGCTGCCTGTGGGCAAGTAAGGCCGGCAGCGGCAGGTTGAGCTGCTGGCGTGCTGCAGACAGGGAGGGGCACGGAGCAGTTCTTCAGCGTTCTGTTATGCTCCTGAACACTCACACGAGTGTTGAATGAACGCTCTGGCTACCCATCCAGGTGTGGGTTACGGCACCACTGCCCAGCTCTGGGAAATACTTCCCCCAGGAGCTCCTTTAGGGAATTGAGGCAGATCATTTTAATGGGAACCTAAGGAAGCGCATCACCAGCTCTTGTCTGTGCCAGGGGCTGCTTCAGTATCCCTGAGTTCGTTTATGCCGAATGCTGCGGAGTTTGTGCCTGCCGGGTGCGGGGCCGGCAGACCGGTCGGGGGGAGGACGCGGACGCGGTGCGGCGCCTCCTTCGCCCCGCCGCCTCCCCGCTCCCCTCGCCCGCGGGTGCCGTGTGNCCGCACCGCTTCGGGCCGGCGGCGGCAGGAGCGTGGTGCGACCTGTGCTGCCGCTTCGTCCTGTCGCAGGGCCTGCGCTGCGCGGGTGAGCGGCTCCGGCGGGGAGCGGGGCCGGGAGCAGCGGGGCCGGGGGGACGGGAGACCCTCACAAACCCGAGGGGCGCGGGGCCAGGTCAGGCGTCTCCCGATCCGCGCCAGGAAACGCGTGCCTCGCCCGGCCCCGACGGGAGCCGGGGATTCGCCATGTGCAGCGTTGGAGCACGACGGCTGCCGAGCGGGAGCTGAATGGCCGGGACAACGGCCTGGCGTGGGGGGGGATGCAGTGTGATCCAGGTAAAAGTGCTCCGTCCCCACCCGGCAGGAAGGTAACGCGTGTTACAGGGGGTGGGGAGTGCTGCTCCTGAGGGGTTCCTGTGTGCTCCCAGCCCTGCCAAAAGCCATGCGCTCTGCTCCCTGTCCGTCCGGGTCAAGCCCAAGGCAAGGCTGTGTTAGTGTGTCGCATGTCCCATGTACACAGCACATGTCCTTTCACTCTCTGGGCTCTGATTCCTAGTAGGCAAAGGTGCGTTTTCCTACATAGAAAGCAACTTTCCTCCTTTGCACCCCTTCCATTACCACTGCCATTCTCTGAAATACAGTGATTTCATTCATCTCCTAGCTCCTGTCCTTTACAGTAGGAGAACATAAATAATCTAGCGCTGGTGAAAAGTCCTCTTTTGCCATCCCTTGATTGATTGAAAAGGCTTTGGCCACGTTGTTGGGCTTCATGGTAACCTCGAGGGTGATTTCAGCACAGAACTCCATGGGTGTGTTCACTTGGCTGGCTGTTCCTCACCCATGGCTGCAGTGCGGCTGCACTTTCTAGGACAATCTAGTGCTATCCCTAGTGGTGTGACATGTTCAGGTGTGTGGTTTGCTTTTGATTTATGTCACTGAGCCTTTGTTTAACAGCTGATATGTGAAACACAAGGTGGGAAAGAAAGGTCAATCTTTTCTTTTTTTTCTGTCTTAAGGAGATGTAACCTCATACTGTCCTCTGCTGATGAATATAATTTATGTTATGACACACTGTTCTCATGGTTACACTCACTTTCAGTAGCTCTGTTTTTACAGTTACTCTTGGAATGGAAATACTTTGGCTGTGAAAATAAAATACTTTTTATTTATCATTTGCATTAGTGCACTGTTTGTTCTGACAGAATGTATAGCGCACTGATGTGAAAATAGACCTTAGAAATAATATTTTTTTTTTATGATCAAATGCTCCATGACAAGAACTTCAAGTGTCACACTGGATTATGTATCTTCCAGCAACATTTTCTCAGAACGATTACAGCTTACAATGTTTTTCCTTCCCCTTCATGACAAGCTCCATTTTTATGAGGCATAGTACTTCCAGCTGCTCTCTTAAATTGCTGTTTAGGTAGAGGAAACATTCAACTTTTATGATCTAGCATGAATATAATATTTAGAAGCTGTAAAGCACTATGGAGACAAGAGGAAACACCAGCTAAAGCGCACAAGGGTTGCTGTGAGAACCTCTGTTCTTGTCCACTTGGCAGGCACAACCAGTGAGCCAGACTGGTGAACAGATCTGGCTGATAAATTGGCTGAGGGCAACAAAAGTAGAGGCTGGGTCAGGACAGCTCAGAGACCTGAAGGAGCATGTGACCGGCTGCCCTCCTGGCTCAGAGCCGCTGAATCCACTCTGGCCAGACATCAGTCTACACCCAGAGTCACAGGCTCTTCTGTGAGCAAGTGAATTTAGGAGAGAAAGATGTCCCCTGCTTTGGGAAGGCAGCAGGTATGGCTGTGCTCAACACCTAAAGTGTGTCTAGGCTGGCCTTGAAAGCAGAATTGGATACATCCAGGACTGCAGCTGAATTTGTGGCCTCTGTGGTAGCCTCTGTGAAAATGCCATGGTCTCCTTTGGGTATCCCTTGCAAAGGAGAGATTACAACAGAGGTTAGAAGTACCTTTCAAAGATTTTAATCTGCCTGGCAAGGTGTGACAGTGCTGAAAGTTTCCCAAATAAACCTGTGTTTTTCAGAAGCCACTTTATGTCATCTAAAAAGCAAAACACAACAGACATCTTCCAGATGGGCCACTGCTAATGAAGAGGGAGCTACATACTAAATTCTCATGATTCTGAGTCAGAGAGACATAAATACTATCTTTATTTAAATTACCCTCTCTGAGTATTGGTTGAAGTCTCACCAGATCATTGCCATTAGACATGATCAAAGTCAGAGGTGGTGAATGTAGTGACAAGAATAAAAAGGCATGAGAAATTCCCTCTGGGATAAGGAAGCAGTCAAAGGCACATCAAAGGAGTAATTTTAAAGTATTTAGATACAGACTATTTTCTAGAGAAAAGTCTTTGACTTCTCTATGGGAATGGGGATTTCTTTGAGTATCTCTGTCCTGCCTTCCCCACAGTGTATAGGAAAAATTCCCGAGCTGAGCTTTAGTAGAGGCTAGACTTTACTCTTACCATTTTTCAGTGGGTCTCTGGTTGTCTTAGGGTTTTTGTACGCTCCTTTGTGCACATCATAAAGTGAGGTGTAATCCCTGAACTACCAAGAAAAGGTCTTTCTGCCTTTTGTGAGACTTTTGTTTGGAATTCAGAGGTTTTCAGTCTTCTGATAAAAATTGAAAAAATACTTCACTTAATTCAGGGAAGAGCGATTAGAACAGAAAAAAAAGTCAAGATTAATGATTGTCTGTTTCAATGCAGTGCACAAGGTGCACATTATTCAAGCAACTTATTTCTTGAAAAGAAGTAAGGTAGTGCTGATATTCCTGGACCCCAGCCCAAGAAGAAAGCCAAGTGTAATGAAAAACCTCTGCAAAGGATACTTTGTAGTATCCGACTTCTTGCTGTTGTTTTGGATTCCTTTTCAAGAGAGGCTTGATTGGTTTAGCAGTCCAGGTTTGCTCTGCTATTCACCTTTACACCTCTATTATTTGGGGTAAAAACCTGGTGCAGATGCAGAATTCCATTATCTGGCCTGACTTCTCTGCATGAAGTTGTTCGAGACAGAAGCAGCTGGGATTATTCCGTTATATAATGGAATGGTAGGCAGTAAAGAGTGGGCTTTGTTTTCTAGCATTTGGGTTTTCTCTCAATCTGAAGGTAGTCTGGAGTGGAAATTCTCAGTTTCTTAGATCTTATTGATGGTGTGTAGGAGGTTGTTTCATTGTATCAACATGTGATTTGGCATTTGGAAAATGAGGCATTTAGCATGGTTTTGGGTGAAAGTCTATACTGCCAGGCTATGAAATACAATTTCTGAGCAGTTTTACTCTCCCCATAATCTGGTGAACAGACTGGGTGTACGTAGGTGGTGGGAGTGTGAAAGGAATTACTTTGTGGGCTACTTGCTCTGGACTTCCTAGTTAATTTCTGTAACTTTTCTTTTACCTTGCATTTTATACTTTTCCTTTGAACCAGATGAAACCAAATGAAACCTTTCCAGAAGTTTATTCTTCACTTAAGAGAATATAGAGAAGTTACAGGTCCTACATGACTTTCACTTTAAACTTTATAAAGATATTTAAGCAGGTGGTTTAGAGGTACCATAAAATACAGCTGGCTCCTTTTCTGTATTTAGTGATGGGACATGGTTGGAAATTCTCTTCTCTACACCTTTGCTTTTACCCAGACTTTGTTTTTTGAGCAAGCATTCCCTGGGAAGTGTATAGGTCAGTGTCAGGGCCTGTCAGGGCCTTCTCTTTGTTTTTTCTCTGCTGCAATGGGTATTTTCGTGGGAGCCTTGTTCAATTTCTAACATATTTTTATATTGGCTCTGAGTGTTCAGTAGCTGACTCCTGCTTTAGTGCAGTTGAAGAACAGAGGTGTTATGCTTTATGTATATGTAGTATATGTAGTATTATATATAATATAACATAACATAACATAACATAACATAACATAACATAACATAGCATGTAGTATTATTCTCCTACTACAAGAATTTTTAAATATCTGTAAAAATAAACTACAGAACAAAAACCTTAGAAAAAAATAGCATATATTATCTAAATGCCTACTAATTGTCAGGAGTAGCAAAGAAATAGACTCCCCTGTAGAGAGTAAAATATGGAGGAAAGGCGCAAACACAGAGATTAGTGGTTTTTTTGCTTCAGAAATATACTTTTTTGACCACCAAATTTGTGTAACATATATTTTACTGTTTTTAAGTAAGAGAATAGACATTGTCCACTATCTCTGCAGAAGGACTACATTCATATTTAATTGCATGTAATGAGGGGGTTAAGTTGCTAAAACTACAAGAGTTACTTCTTGAATTACCAAAGCTGTTCAGATTTGAAGGAGCCTCTTAAAGTTTTATCTATAGAGTGAGCGCTGGGCATCAGATTAGAAATAATGGTGATGGAAGTCTGCTTCCCTTTCCCATTCTTTGTGCAGAGAGTTGTTTAATGGTGCACAGTTCTCCCAGTGCTTTGTATTTTCTTTTAAATCCAAAATTACCACATTTTCTCAGAATCCTTAGAGGCTGGAGCAGCAGGAGGTGACAGGGTTTGGGTTTGCTGGTGGAGCTCAGCTCAGAGAAAGCCCTGTTTTCCTCCTTGTTGGATTTGAAGGAGTGTGAGTGGTCTGCTGCCCCAATGTTTTGCTGGAGCTTGCAGGGCTGGTAGAGCTGGAGAAAAAATTAGTCCCTGTGCAGTGCAGTGGGCACTGTGTCCTGCACTGGGCAGTGGACTGTGCCCAGCACAGGGGGAAAGGCAGACGTGTGGAAATATAAAGAAGAAGCATCTTTGGTGGAGCTTGCTCTTCAAGGGTAATGCTTGCTGTTTTCCTCGGTGCCTCTCTGCCTCCTGGGGCGTTTCTGTGGTCTCTGTAGCCACAGCAAGGTTCTCACTGCTCTAAGCTGAGCTCTTTCCCCTGCTGTTTGCAGGGAGTGGTAACTCCTTACTGAGTTCTTTGGTTACTGTGGATCCTGTTTTCTCGGCCTCTGACATTTGTTTTCCTGTGTGAGGCCCATCTTCCACTCGTAAGCCATACACTGTCCCATGTAGAAGCTTTCACCTGTTTCTGAGCACCTTCTTTGTTCTTGTTTTCACCACCTCATGAATAAATGGTTAATTATTAATTATGGTGTTCTTCAGAGTCTGGGTGTCTCAGATGCAACCCTGAGAGACTACAGAGAATACAAGCAGTTGTTTTCAGGTTGCATAGCAGTGAAGAGAGAAATTTTCAAAATCACCTTGTATCATTCATGTGCCATCACTGAAAGGCTTTGAAAATGCTCTGTGGTCTTCCCACTTGTCTTCCTCACACTCTTTGGAGCTGCTCTGGGAGCTCCTGCTGAGGATTTTTTCAGTGGGCGGGAGCCTCCTCTGCCCAGGGCATCTTGACGTGGAGATACCCTGTGTTTCATTTCACACGCAGGGGGAAGGACCCCAGATGCCAGAAGGCTTGGTTTCAAACAAACCAGTATTTGAGAGATGATACAGGAGTAGAAAGGGGTCTGATAATAAAAAATTGATAAAATGGGTATTTTTGCAGGCCGTGTTCCTAACCTTGGATGTATTCAAGATGTGTAATAAAACATCAAAGCAAGGATGTGTTTATAAAAGCAAAGATCTTAGTAATAAAAATATTGGCATTACTTGCCAGTGTGATTACTCCTGATGGTCTGCTTGGAGAAAGTCTTGGGGAACCAAGGAGAAACTTGATGTTGTCATGGGAAAGCTTTGAAGAGCTTCCTGTGACTTGATGCTGGTTTTATACAGTTATACCATGCTCAAAGTCCAGCAGATTAGCACTGCTTGGGCAGGACTTTGGGTCACTGTGGGATGTAATGATACAGGTGCCTTTTAAATTATGTTGTGCCTGCATGCTACATACATATTGCTAGTATCTATGATTTTAACACTGGAGAAAAAGGTAAAACTGAAGGTTTTACTGGATAGTGTGTCTTTTTGTTAAATTACTAATGTAGTTTGGGGTTTTTTTGCATTTAGGGCTAGCAGTAGGAGCTGTGGGCCACTCTAAGTCCTTGACAGAGAGTATGCTCATACAGGAAGAAGCAGTCCCCACTTTGAATTGCTATGAGCCAAGCAGACAGAGATGGAAGCACCAATATAAATTAAGTAACTTTTTCAAGGTTACCCATGAGGTCACTGGTCAAGCCAGCATTAGAGCTCAGCTCCTGTCCAGGGACTGTGGTCATCTCTTCCTTCTATCGTTAAGTGGTATTGACCAGAAATCTCCAGCCTTCTTGGAAGGATCTCTTTATCCAGACAGTGAAATGCAGGTCAGCAATGTGCTGGCAGGTGGCTTTAGAAGCTGCTAGACATGCCTGTTTGTCCACACTGGACTGACTACTGAGGAATGCCTTTCTTATTTTGCTCAGTGAAGGAAGAGTGCATTGTGTACAGAAGCTTGGGTGCCGTAGCCTGACAGGGAGTGTAGGAGCTTGGAAGAAAGTAAGAAGGGCTACAGTAAAAGTCCTCTTGTATTGTATTTTTCTCTTATACTCCTGTTCCAAGCACTCACTAATTATCTACTTGCTGCCATGGCTAAGGTAAGAAACATTCTACTCTTCTAAGAGAGAAGAAATGTACACGGTGCACCCTTGTTAATCTCAAGTGCAAACAGCATGTAATCACTCCTACTGCAATGCGGAGATCTAAGGAAGGATGGTCACAGCTTGGTTGCACCCTAAAAAATGATCAGGTTTTAAGCAGACCAGATTAGGATGAACAAATTTACTGTTTTGGCAAAGTTTAACACGTTTTTGTTTTTCTGCCTCAATCTGTCTTCTCTTAATGATAGTTCCCTGCAAGCTCTCACTGAGAAGTCTACTAATTTTGGCACAAAGTCACCCGAAGCCCACAGGCAAGTTGGTCTATCATGCGCTGAGTCAAATCCTATGTGTCAAAGTATGTCACAAGGCAACTCAGTATCTTCTCTCCAGTTTTAGCCTTGAGTTTTATTTTTCCTGTACTATGAAGTGTAGCTGTTAACATAGAACAGTGGTTTTGCTAAAGACTGTTCAATAATTTCCCTGAATTTGCTGTTGCTAACATAATAAAGCTAAAATTGACATGAATCTGTTATTTTCACATTGCACTACTATTCTCTGTGTCTGGCTTTTTAATTTTATATTCAGCTTTAATTTTGAATCACAAACCTACAGGCAGATAGTAAATCTATGACCAAATTACATTAAAAATGAACGTGTGCCAGCAGCAGTCTCCAGGAAATAGTGCATTACCTTCCTGATGCTCAGCTGCACCAGCACAGCAACGCCCTCCCTCACACTTCCATCATGGTACTGTGCTGGTCCTGCCTGCCTCTGCCCATTCCCAGCAGCTGGAAAAGAACGTAAAGCAAATTACAACAAATTGTACAGGTTGAAGTATTCAAAACAAAACAGGGAATGACTGTACCGTACAATGGATGATAGTGAAAAGAATCAAGAAGAAATATTTCTGAAATACACAAAGAGACATTATTTTCCATGTAACAATGCAGGAAAACATTTATTTACATTGTATATATTGTAGAGTTAAACAAGAACTAACCAGATACGAACAAAAGTGCTTTGGAACAGTGATTTTCTTCCTCAAAATCCAGGATATGTTTCATTGGAGCTATTGCTAAGAAGAAACCTTCCTACTCCTTACACCTTAAAGGGAGAAATCTAATTGTTCTCCAATAATGCTCATTAACAGATCATTAAATCTGATAACAGATGTATTTCACATCAGTTTGAATACTACAGTTCTTCAATTTCTACCTTTCAAAGGGAGGCGAGGTTTTGGAAATTGCAGATTTCTAATCACTGTTTAATTTTTAGTCCTTTCTTTTTGTGTATGTGCAGCTGCTGAGAATCAGAAGTTTTTTTAGAAAGCTCAAAAATATAGCCACTTATTTGGATTAGGGAGAGATGAACAGCTGAGCTGGAAATCGGAGGTATTGTGCTAGTTTTGCTGGTTTAAAGTCAAATACAGCAGTTTTTAGTTTCTTTTCTTTCAGTAGTTATGTTCTTTATAAACTTCCTAGCAACTGCATAGGCTTGTCACACATCATGATGTTATAAATTATGTTTTGATATGAAATCAGTGTTGCTGTGTCTTGACAGTGTTATGGTAATGCAGTGGTGCTGAAACCCAGGGACTCGTTAGGCAGGACCCTTTTTTGACAGTTGGATAAAATTTACTCTGGCATGCAGCTGAACAGAGTTTAAGGAAGGTTGCAGCTTTTGTTCATAATTTCTAAGTAAGTATGTTTCATACATTCCATTCTTTCAGTGCATGGGTACAGTGTTTCTCTTCATAACCCAGTTCTGGATTGTGAAAATCTTGTAGTCTGTTTCAGATCTCTGTCAGGCAAAAAAAAAGAAGAAGTGAAACAGTTTATGGAGGTCTGGAAGTCTCTTCCTTCTCTGGAAACTCAAGGTCCATCGATATGGAAAATACCTTTGTGAAGGCTGGCTTGTGAATACTCCATACTGAACTCTGCCTGTGGGTGTGGCGTGTAGCCTAGTGACATACATCCACACTGGGACACGTTGGAAAGACACCACCTTGCTTTCCAAATACATTATTGCTTACAAGGAAAGCACAACCTCATTTTGAGCCCAGTTAAGAGGGACATGTGCTAACGCAGACAAGCAGATATTCCTTAATACACTCAGCTTTTCCCACACACAGCTCCTACTGTGAGTAGGTGTGTGGGGATCTTTGTTCCTGAAACCAGACTAAGCGGAGAAGTTCCAGTTGAAGTCAAAGCAAATGAAATCCTTTACTCATCCCAGCCATTTGCTGCCTGAGAGCTGGGGGAAGTTGAAATGGCAGTAAGTCCTCACTGAGGAAAAATGCTCTTTTGCTCTGGAGCAGAGAGTTCTGCATCTGCCCCACATCTGGCACCAATGTCTGTGCCCCTCCTGATTATTAGACTTCATTTTAATGGTATCTCAGCACTGCTGTGTTGCTCTCAAAAATGCTTGTTAGCAAAGAATTTGCTTTTAAAGTATATAAACTCAGTACACCCCGAGAGAGTATTTCAAGTCAAACACTGCTGGTTGTTTACAGTTCATTATTTAAGTGTATTTTATGTCTCAGTGAAGGTTTGTTTGGGATATTTTTAGCTCTGTCAATGGGCATGGGAGAGCTGCAGTAAGGCAGCCGCCAGGTCACTGTGTATCCCCCTCTGTTCAGAGCTGGTCTGGTGAGCTCTGTAGATCAGGATAGACAGGGATGTGTCTAAACTGCTGGAAGTTTCATGCACCCCTTTGCTTTCCAACTGGGGTGCACAGGTTTCCATGCAGAAAGTGGGTTGGGAGGCAGATGTAGAGAGCAGCACGGTGTGCCCAGCTCTCCTGCCAAGGTGGTAACTTGCCACGGCAGGCACCACACACATGGAGATTGTGTGGGCATTTCTGCCCTGCACAGGGGCCCGCTGAGGACTGACCTTTGCACTGTTGTGGGGAGGTAGGAGGTCAGAGGCTGCCTGCATAGCAGAGGGGACAGCTGCTCACCTCCCTTCCCAGGCAGGTGGGACAGCAATGAAGGCAGCAGTGATTCCCTCCCCTCCTCCAGACACTGCTTAGATGAGCAGAGTATGACCTGGGGGTTGAAGTCTGTTGCAGTAAAAAGCCTTACATGGCTTTTTTCCTTAAAGGGTGGCAGGGATCAAGAGTCTGATCACATTTCAGGTCCTTTTGTCGTCCTGGAAAGTATCTCTGTGCAGTCTCTCTTTGTCAGAGTAGATTGAAAGGTACATATGTAGCCCTGTGTAGTACCTTTCTAATGCAGTGAGTTCTTAGCTTTCGTAATGCATCGGTGTAATGTGAGGAATCAGAGTTGTCTTAGGAGGAGCTCTGTAGACTTTCCCAAGCCCAGCTGATGCAGGCTGAGAGCAGTGCATTCCTGTGCAGAGCACAGTGGCTCGTATTCTAAAGCTAGCAGTTCAGGTTGAGAGGAACCCCCGTCATCATCACACACCCCCCGTCCCTGAGCTGTGGGAGACAGGCTGTTGTTCATTAGCTTTACATTTTGGCCTAACAATGGCCTAAAAAGGTAAACTGTTGGAGAAGTTGTGAAATTATTGGATTCTAACTACCACTGCTGTTCAGTTTAGCTTGAGTTCAGGTCTGCATTCTCATCTGTATTACCTGGTTTGTTGCATAGTATAATTGTCAGATTCATCCCAATTACTTTTTTTGTGTAAATTCTGTTTGCTCTAAAATAATACACAGTGTTTTATGCTCTTGCCTATTTTCGTTTCACTAAACATTGTAAGGTATAAACCTCCACAGGTTTGTTATTCTCATCAGGAAAGTCAGTTTATCCCCTTATATTGTTCCAACTGGATATGTTTTACTGAATATTTTTTTAAGCCTCATAAAATACCAGTATAAAGATCCTGTATCTGCATTTTCTGTTAAGCGAAAAAAAATATTCCTGTGCCCTTCACATCCTGCTAAAGGACATATATATCTATATGGGTTCTTTGACAAATTGAAAAACTAGTCAGTTTATTACATACTTACTTATAGTGTGAAATAGAACAGGATTTTTTATGCCACTTTGACTTTCATTAAATTTTATACGTATAAATTTCAGAAAAAAAAGAAGTCATTGTTTGATCTTGTATTTGGCAGATGCCAATACACGTTCAGACCCCTGCTATTTCCTGAGAGAAGCAAGTTGTCTGTCGGGCCTTTAACTCTGCTCCTTGCCTGTTCTGAATTGGGTGACAGACCTCGTACTTGTGCTAAAACCGTCACTTTGCTACTAAATTCCTTCTGGTATGACAGGGTGGAGCTCAAACAAGAGACAAAATGCAGCGGCCTCTGTCCTGCCTTCTGCTCTTTTCATTGACACTGGCTGAAGAATTGTGACAGATACGGTGTAAATGGAAATGTTTATTTGTTTTCAGAGACATACTGAGAACAGGAAATGCAATCAGAAACCAGTAGCTCAGTCCTGAGAAGCAGCAGTGTGTTTTAAAAGTCAGATGCATAAAATGTGGTTAAATACTTCACATATTTTAACATAGAAAAATACATTGTGAATTCTAGAAGATTTATTAACTGTATGCTGTGAACATAGCTAGTATAACAAAGCCCTTACTTTCTGTAGTTTAAAGGTTGATACAGAAGGACCTTTGTTTTGTAATGACATTAGTCGTGATTTTCCAGGGATTTCTGCCATTCCGATCTAGTAGGAGAGAAAAAATGAAATCAAATGTGAGAAGCTGGACACATAGTCAAGGAAATCATACCAGGCTTGGGAAATGGTTAGAGTCTTGCTGTTTAAAAGTGTATACTAGAAGTCATGATAAATGTTGCACGGGACATATATTAGTTAATAGCATCTCTGGATTTACAATTTAATATGTACCATGACTGGAGCATGTCTGGTCTATGTACTGAGATGCTGTTAATTTCTTTGGATAGTGATAAGTTGGTAGATGCTCAATTCTTAAGCAAATTGTGGCAGTGAATGGTTTCACTCTTATGTTTGCCTTAAAATTCATTAAGAGGAAAGTTGCATTTTGAACACCATGTATATCCATAGAAATCTGTTCAATTTACTGCTCAGAACCTTCAAAAAAAAGTCTTTGAGAGATACTCTCTCTAGCAAAAATTCTGTTGATTTACATTAAGGGATTTTGAAAGAGGGCTTGTCACTATCAGTTTTGGTGTTTATTTGTTTTCAGCCTGGAAAAGGTAGCTAGAGATGAACAAAGGAGCCCTTCAAAGCCTTCCTGCAGAAAACATGTCTTTACGTCGTTGGAAACACAGTAACAGGTTAAGACTCTGAAGCACTGGTCTTTCTTTAGCTGAAGCATCTATTAATATAGCTGCTTCTGGTCATAAAGAGGGAGGTCTGGAGGGCTCCGAGCAGAGTGACGGAGAGGGAGGGGATTTAGGGCTAACAGGTGGTCCTGAGACGCGCTGGCTGACGCCGAGCTCAGAGCGAGCGCACTCGCCGTGGGTGTTCGTGGGCTTTCCCCTCTGTCTGGATACATGTGCCACTTGTTCCTGGTGTAGCTGTGGAGCCCTTTCAGCCATGGCAGTAAGAAATGATCTGAGCAGAACCATCAGGAGGATAGTGCGGTTTTTTTACTGGTTTCCGAAATCATTGAGCAGTTCGAGAAGAAGGACAGTAAAACTTCTCTGGAAATCCCCTGGTAAGTCTGTGGCTATGTTTCTTCAGACTTTTTTTTCCTGCTAAAAAAACCCAACAAAAAATAAAGGGGAAAAAAAAATTTGTTTCCATCGAACTGATTAACTTTTCCTGGCCAGAATTGTTTGCATTTTTTCATTCTTGGAGGCTCATTAGACAAAACTGTAATAATATTCTTGTAGGTTCATCAGGCTTGTTCAGACAAAGAGTTCCCTTGCAGCTGTATAATTTATTCATGTCAATGATATTTGGTATCTTGTTTTTGCCATGTTTCTCCCTTAGGAATGTATATAGGAGCTCTAATATGACTCAGATAACTGCCTGAAAATTATTTGGAATTGCCTTGAGCTTTTAATTGATCTAGAAGGCTGTGCAAGGACTGAACTGACTAAAGACTTTAACTCATTGTAACAGTGTTCACACAAAGCGATGGGCAGCTCAGAGAGGCTTGTGTTCAGCAGTGATGCACTGGCCTTCTCTTCCATTTTATCAGCCGAAATGCAGTACAGCTCAGCTCACCAGTTAGTAAAAGGCATCGCTCCTCACAACCACTCAGTGCTCTGATCCTTGTCCAGTCCTGGCAGAAAAGTGTTTGCACCTCTCAGATTAACATTCTCATAAACACCCTTAAAGCCCAGACACGGTTTTGTCCCTTTAGCATGGTCTGTCAAGGCTGGGGCTGAGGCGTGTTCTCAGGGCTTTGGAAGAACATGCACTGCCATAGTGTAGGAAGCCGAGTTCTTCCTGTTCTTCTTAAGGGACTAATGGTACAAGATCAGTTTTCTTTTGATTCTTTGGAATAGAATGGTGAACTTGTCAATTTTGCAACATTAGTAGCAGATTTGTATTTGCGTGGGGTAGAATTTGGGTCAGTTCCACAGCTGAGCAGTTTAGTGTTGTACTTCAGATAACAGATCTGTGACTCTTGAGAGGGGTTGTACCATCTGAAATCTGTCATGGAAACATTGTTAGGCCCCGTGTCTAAATGACACATGACTTCTTCCCATGTGAAGGAGTCCATAGATTTCAAATATTCAGAAGGAAATCCCAGCACATTGAAGTCTGTATGAAACATTCTCTGATGAACCTGGAGTTTTGATTAACCTCTCTTCGAATACTGGTAATCTCAAGTCCTCCTAATACATCAAGTCATCCTGAGGCTCATAACACATCAGATCATTCCTGCATCTCTTTTATTACTGTAAAAACTATCAATAAATGGTATGGAGATCTTTAATTGCTAGCTGGGTTACATACGTGTGAAATTGTTTGCATGCCAGTTATCTTTTCCCCCAGTACTGCAAAAAAATAATTGCATCCATGACTTGTAACAAGAAACAAGGTGAACTCTGAGTGCTTTAAAAATAATGCTTTTTGTGGGTTGCCTTCCTTCTCCCTCTACATCTGTACTACCATACAGTGGTTTGAATAAGATTTGCCTTTTTACTATCATTTTAATGTACATTTTAGCATCTCTTTTCAACTGAATTTGTAAATAGTGTCTGAAGAGCCCTATATGTCGTTTGCTACCTGTGCAATAAGATATTTGTCACAAAATTGTGGTTTGATGGAAATGTGTCATTTTAGCAGAAGGTTGAGTCCAAGAAGAAAAAATCTCAGTGTGAAAATTCAACTCAAAATTCTTGTAAGTTTGCAGAAACCAGTCTCATAAACTGGAAGCTGAAGTCCTGATGTTCCTCTCACAGGGGAGGAGATACAGCTCCTGATTGCTCTTTAGTCTCTACAAAGACAGCAAGTGGCATGAAACCTCAGCTACCCTGAAGTCCATGAACATTTCTGCCTTTTTCTTCAGTGTCTGGAATTTCCCTTTAGTTTCTGATGGATTACAAAATTACCCACATGCTTCCTCAACTCTGAAACACCATGTTTTGGTAATTCTTTACCAAGTTGCCCTTCTGTCCTCCTGAGAGAATTGTTAAACCCATAAGCGTGCCCTGAGCAGTACTGACCATGTAGTACCCCTTGGTACACACAGATGTACCCTTGCCTCCAGCATACTAGAATCCAACTTTTTCTCTGCCTCTGTCTTTCTGATAGGTTTTACTCCAGGATTGGCACTAACAGAATTTTTTATTCAGGCTGAGCCAGGACCCAGGATGACCCAGCAGAACAATTCTGCATTGCTAGGCTTGTTCCACAGATAAATAACCCAGCTGGCAATTATAGCTTTCAGTAGTACTTACTGATAGTTTTCAGCTGCTTGTGCTTTAATAGATAAATTAACATTTTAACAACAGCAAAAGAGAAAATTTCGTGATTTGGACATGTTAGGAAGATAAGAGGTTATGTTCTCTATTATGCTTTGTCATAGGTTTTGTGTGATATCATTCATCATGTGAACCAAGAGATGGGCACTGTCCCTCTGCATGCTACCCTCAGACTTGTTGCTTTTGTTCTGCTTCTGTCACTCCATGTCTCAGGATGCCTTGTCCTCTCTGCTTGACCCAGAAACAGTATCTACCAAAGCACAAAATTAGTTTCTAAGTATAACAATGAATTTGGTACTGTTGTAGGTCACTGTGTTCAGAAAGGTGCATTTGACACAATTTTAGAAAGGGCTGTCAAAGCATAATTAGGTTGCTGTTCCTAAAAATTCTTAGCTTTTCAGCCTGTCCTTGGATGGACACTTTGGGATTGTTGACCACAGACTTTTGCCTACAGTTAATGTGCTCCTTTCTAAGCTCTAAAAGAAGGAAGAAAATTTGTGGGTGCTCTTCAGTAGCTGATTTTGATTAAATTACTTACTGAAGGATTAAAAAAAATTCTTAGACATGGTTCAGAATATACTAAATGTAGCTGATAACCTTTTAACTGCATTTAGTTTAATCAAGCATACATTACATTTTATAAGTGGTTTAAACTGAGGGATGTGATGTTTAGGGTTCTGGAGCCTTTATTTCTTTGAAATATGTTTGCATTTTTTCCTACAACATCTTAGGGGAATTTATGTTGGCACATCATGTGACTAGAAGTTTTATCATGATAAAGTACATATGTACGGGGAAAGATATTGAAAGACAAAGGAATTAGAAAAAATATCATGGAGGGCCATGGTAAGACTACGGAAAGCAGTGATGCAAAAATTCAAAATAGACAAGTAACTCTTGTTTTCTCTGTCTCACAGCAGAGGAATAAGGTGAGGAGTGACAAATGTAAAGCAGATAAAAGGATTTTTCAAAATTATTTTTAATTCAGCATGTAATTAAATTGTAGAACTCATTACCAGAGGATGCTGCAGAGGTCAGAAATGTAACAAGATTTAAAGAGGGTCTGGAAAAATAAGAATATTCAATATTATGATAATTGAAGCTACGATAAAAGCTTTGAAAAGACACATAAATCTTGTTGCTTCAGGGTTTAAGATAATTTTTAACAATTAGGGATTAGTCTGAGATAATTTTGTGGCTCAGATCTCACAACTGTTACTGTTTCATGCAGTTTCTCCTCAAGCAACTAATGCAACCCCCTGGAAGAGATCATTTTATGATCTGCATTGATTTAAACCTTTATGATATTTTTCAGGCTTACACAAAACAAAACCAGATTTTAGACCTGCTTAGAAAAGAATCCCATAATATCCTGTGGAAAACATAAAAAGCATAATGCTTTCTGTCTTTTATTTTTTTCACTTTGCAAAACTGCCCCAGTGGCAAACCCTGCTTGTTCTGCAGCCTTTATAATTAATAAATCACTAGGGAAATCAAGTCTGTCCGAGGCGGGTGATTTTGTGTCATGCTTGTTGCCAAATTCTGCTGGCTTATGAAGGCCTTTATTCTCAGCTCTCGCCTGGTGAGAGTTCTCATCTTTTTGAGCTATTGTTTCTACTAGGTGGAAGGTTCTTTCAGAGGGCAGAAAGTGTGAATTTATTGACAAAATCTTAAACTAACTGTATTTCAGGCAAATGGAAGTTGATTTTTACTCTTTGCTGTTGGTTGACATTTTTTGCAACTTTTTTGCTCTATTGAGTTATTCCTTTAGTCCCTCTGTAATGTTAAAGTTGGAATATTTTTATTGATTTCAAAGGACTTTTGGTCAGAATGGTCGAGCCCCCAATATAAAATTACATTTATGTAAGAATATGTGTTATGGAAAATAAGTGGAAATCTTTACACGGGTATGATGATATGCTTTAAACTTGCTACCTCCTCAAATAATTAACATATAAAGCTTTAACTGATCATACAGTACAAAAAGTCAACCTTTCAGCTCTCTCTCCAGAATATATCCAGCTGACAAAATAGATCTATAACACATATGGGATGGGAGGACAATGTTAGATCAATATGTCAACTTAGATAGTCTTAGGTTAAAATATTTGTAAATTAACTTTTTTTCATATTTGGCCAACTGACATATGATGGCTTATGCTGCAGGTGCCCACGTCCTTCTGTGACCTCTTTAACTGGATTATTCTGGGAGTAGTTTGGATATGTAGAAGCAGCATACCTTCATTTGGGAGACTACATAGCTGGGAAACTAATGAACAGATAATGTCACCGTATTTCAATGTTCTTGTCAAAATCCCGTTGGTGAAAGCCATGGCCTCCCTGTCTCCCCCAGAGCAGTGGTGTGTCACACCCATGCAGTCCCTGTGGTCAGATCTGTGTCTGCTGCATGGATACTGTGACTTTCCAGCGAGCACCTATGAGTGTCCCGTGTTTTTGGCAGACAGAAGTTCACCTGGGCATCCCCACAGTTCACTGAAGCCCTTGCAGTATCTGGGTTCAGTGCAGCCCTTGCAGGCCAAGCTTGCAGAGGGGTACTCAGAGGGAGAGTGGCCATCTCTGGGAATGATGGACAGAGTTTTGGCCTAACACAGATGATAAATAGAGTGTAGAGACATTTGGGAACTGTAGCTCTGAAGCATTCAAGCTCACGTGTGTGGACAAGATGGTTGCCCCCAAGGGAATATAGTTTGAAGGCTTAATTAGCTGTGTTTGGGAGAGGGAGCAGAAGGACACTGTCTCAGTGGAAGCCAGCTTGGATATAAACCAGTTATATTTAAACTTAATGCAGTAGCAGACAAAATGAGATTATGACTGCAGGTGGCTGTTCTGGGGTGTGGATCCAGCAATGAAAAGTCTCATCTTGCTGAGACCTGCTGGGGTGGGTAACCAGGACTTCAGATCTAACTTCTTCAGACTGCTGTACCTGTTTGTTTCCTGAACACCTATTTCATGGATATGATTTACGTAGTGCTAGAGATGGGTAGGATGCTGCAGAAGACTGGAAGCAGATAGGAGATGATGGCATTTTACCATCAGACCATCAGGGTGCAGACCTTTCAATTCATTTTTGTTAATCGACTTCAGACATTTCAGCCCATTTGATTTGAATGGTTTTTATTCAAATCATTTAAGAGTCTATGTCCAATGTTCGAGAACACATTGATTATTGATGAAAGTGTGCCATGTAAAGATCCTTTGTATTGTGAAAGCATGATTTTAGTTTCTAGTCTCCTTTTCAAGAGCATCTCTACATGTGCTTTTCCTATCTCTTTTCATTTTAATTATATATATGTAATTTACCTTGTATGATTTGCTTAAAAGTCCACTTACCTAGTTAGAAAATAAGCTGTGCCAGCATCTGTAATACAAAAACATCTGTTAACAAAATGAAAAAGATGAGTGTGGGATGTCAGTGTTGCCAGGTCATCAGGATCACTTAAAGTGAATTGTAGAATGCAGTAGAAGAAACACATCGTACTGAGTAACTGGACGGTAAAACATAGCTCAGTGTGGATGAATATGAACTAAACCATGTGGGGAAAATGCTGACTGCAGATGTAGAGCAGTGGCTTCTACTTTAATTTTTATCACTCAAAAAACAGAGTTAATCAGGTGGACAGTTCTCTGAAGAGACTTATCTCGATGTTCAAAAAATAAAGTAAAATGCCAGAAAACTGTGCTGCGCCTGCACGTCATATGAAGCAGTTTGGTCATCCTGCCCTCTTGAAAAGGGTATAATAGTATTTGAAGATAAAAGGAAACATTTTGAATTATCAGAGAGGTTAGTAAACTCCTACAGGGCTTCTTCCCTTGGTAAGAGGCAGCTTCAATAGAATATATTTTCCTACTAATAAGAGCAGTGTGGAGATTGCAAACAGAAGAATTATTTACCATTTCTCATCGTGTAAAAGCCAGTGCTACATCATGAAATGGCCAAGCAAGTGACTCTTTCAAGTACACATGCAAGTACATAACTCAGTAGTGGAACTGACTGGCACAGGATGTTTAGCAACTAAAAGACTTGTATTTGTTCAAGAAGGGATTACATAAATTCATGGAGGAAAGAGCCATCAAGGGATATTAAATAAAAAGGTGCAAAACCAGCCTCTGGTTTGTTTATTTGTTTTAAGTTGCAGATTGACAGAGAATAGAAGGGCACAGAGAGAATAGAAAGGGGGACATATCGCTCCTAAGGTGCCCTTTTTCTTGCCTACATGTTCCCTAAACGTCTTCTGGCAGGCTGTTCCCAAGACAGGCTACTGGCCTAGGTAGATCTTTGGTATAACTCAGTCTATCTGTTCTTGTGTTTTTCAAGTGCAATACTGATGAAACCTAGGGAATATGAATGCCTCTCTTGCTGCTGTTGATTTCTGTGTAATTCTCCAGCCATTAAATAACTGCTTAGTTTTTCTGTTACTTGTGAGTCTGAATTTTTCCAAGGGAGGTGCATTCTGTTAGTGTCCAATAGTCCACAGCATGTTTGTCTGTATAGCTGTTTTCATTCATAGCCAATCATGTGGCTTTTGCAAATTGCATCATGTGTTGATTTATTCCATTTCTCCGATACTTAGATGAGATGATTATCGTGTCATCCCAATAATTTTCTTTTTCCTTGGTTTTACCAGTTTTAAATTAGACAAGACAAATCTCTTTGTCTAATCTGCCTCCCATCCAAAGGAAAGCCCTTGTTTGTACCTGTAAAGTTATTAAGAATGTGATAAATATAAGAAAAAAAAAAGTCTATCCAGAGATTTAATTACATCTCATGGGCTCAATTGCTGCATGGATGAAGGTTGCCAAAGTGAATGTAACACATGCAGAATGTCAGTATCACCAGGAGATAGTTGCTGATACCCTCTATGTCTATTGTGAGTTTCTTCTTCTGAACTATTTCAGAAGATTGCACTTTACTTCTGCTACATTTCTTGTTTCTTTTGCCAATGTCAAGAAAAAGCAGTTGGAAGATTCTGTTTTCTCTGTGCTGCCCTCAGTGCTAGTAGGAAGGCAAGCAGAAGAAACCACAATGACCAACTGTTGTGCATTAAATTAAGCACCTCTCCAGTACAGCTGCTTCAAGATCCACTATCAGGGCTGGCATGATGACCTATAACACCTGAAATAAAAGCTGTGGATTGGTCATTTATGAAGAGTAACATTAATAAATTAGTAGTGTGGAATTACCTGTTTTAAAGAGATAATGTAACATTAGAGCTTGATATGTAAACATAGACCAAGCTTGGATGCAGCATACAAAAGCAAGTTTAGAATTGAGCTGTACCCGATGTTAGAGGTGATCCGCCCAAGTGCAACTATTTTTGTATTAAGCTTCATTTAATCTGGTGGGTTTGGTTCAACTTTTTTCTTATCTCACATTTAAACAGAAGAGATTGCAGGTTTTGTTTGGCAGGAAGTCCAAAGTTTGAAATTTCATGTGATCTGTCAGTTAAAGGTCTGGCTTTTGTCCTGCTAGGATATAACTGCTGTTTAACTCCTCTAATGGAGTCATCATTGATCCTTCAGCAGCTATTCAGAATTAACTCCCACTCCCAATGTTGTGGCCAGGTAAAGCAGGGAGCTCTTCTGAGTTCTCAGAACTGTTTTTCTATGATCCATCTCCTCTGTGAATTGGAACTCTTGTTTGTTACTAATTCCAGAAAGAAGGGGGAGTTTGGTAACTCAGGTCTGGTCAGGAACTCACAGTTCTGGGAGTGTACAGATGGACAGACCTAAACTATACTTTTCTTTCCCGTTCTTGTGTTTTTGTTGTGTTTCTCCTATAGGGAAAACAAAATGAAGTGCTGCTTTGTGGGTATCCGCAATGCTGGCTATTTTGGGCATTCAGCAATAGAGGGCACTAGAGTAAATGCTTTCAAAAAGCAGTATTTTTATTGGATTTGCATACAAAAGTGAAAGCTCACTTTTGATTTTTTATGGGGGAGGCATATTCTACCCATTTGTTTAGGTTTTTAACGTTGGAAAGGGGATAACAGTCAAAGCAAGTGGAAGTCCCAAGATACCAGCATGACACATAGTGGAACTGCATAGATATTTTGGACCAATTTTTGACTTCTTAAACAGAAATTTTGCTATTTCTTTCCATCACACTGCAGTGCAGAAGTGTATGCAGCAATGTGTTCCCGAGCTAGGTGTTTATTGAACATAATATGTGATGCCTTTGATTCTGTCAAAGGTGGATTTCAAATGCATTTTATGAAGCCACCACAAAAGGAAAACCAAGTGTGAGAATCTGTGTAGACCGACATCCCCATTCTCATTCAAGCTCTGTTCCCTCAGAAGTTGGGAATTCAGCATGTGCTCTGGGCTGCTGCATTTTGTGGTTTCCATATGAAAACTTAATTTAATTTAAAGATAACCTGAGCTGCTTTTAGACTATTGGTAGAATTTATTGGGTCTGGTGGATTAGGTTGGTAGCTGGGATTCAAATGCCTGTGGACAGGTTTGTCAGAGGAAAGGGGCCATAGCTGCCATTTTACCATCCTAGCCACTCTACTGCCACATTGCTGCTGCAAGTGCAGCTCAGTGCAATGCCAAGACACCTCTCTGGCTGCTTGGCCTTATGAAGCAGGTGGGAAAAGGTGGAGCAGCCAGAGCTTGTTGGGGAGCTGCTGGTATCTGTCCCTCCAGCCCGACTCTGGGGGCTGCATGTGACACAGATGGATGCTGGCCAGGGGCTCAACCCTTTGCTTTTCCCCTGTGCTGCTTAATGCTTTGTAGAGATACCTAACAACCACTGCAGTCTTGCACAAGTAAGCTCAAAATCAGTAGTTCTGTAAGAAATCAAATGTAAATAAATTACTGTAAGCTGATATCTAGGGCAGGTCAAATCTAGGATTTCACCTACAGGGCGCTTTTTTGTGTGTGTGGCATAACTTCACTGCAGTTCAGAAACAAAGAACAAGATTTGTTTTCTGTTCCAGAAACGCAATCTGTTTGCTCTTGAACTGAAGAAGAAATACAGTTCCTATGTGATATCCTGGTTTTGTCACTGGTACATGTGGTCAGTGAAACCTCTCACTATCCAGGTCCATCAGATTTTCTGTAGCCTATGAGCCTGTGTGGGATGGGCGTGTGGTTCACTGGGCCAAGTGTACAAAAAGCACTCTCTGAAGTTTGTCATGAAAGGATAAACATGGTGATACCTCAAGGTGTCTGCCAAGTTTTGTCTCTAATTCGTTGTTCAAAGCTACTGCTCAGAGGAATTTGGCCTCCCCACCCCTATCTGGCATGGAGAAGTAGGAGCCGTAGGCTCTGTCTGCTGGCCATAACGAGCAGCTGTCTCTCTGAGGTCTCTTCTCTGGAAAGGTGTTAGCAGGAGCTGAGCACTTAGTCATTCCCTTCGCCTTTGCTGTCAGGTGTGGTTATGATTTGTTAGCTTTTGCATTTATTAACAGGTTTGAGTCTTACCAGGTGTCACCACCCTCTGCTCTGGCAGACAGTAGGAATTGCAGCGCTACAGGGTATTTAAAAAATCCACCAAATCTTAAGGTTATCTTAAGGTTTTGGTCAGATGACAGAGTCCCTAAAAAGGGACCTCAGAAAACTAGCCAGATAGATGGGGAGGAGAAGTTTGCTTGCTTGAAACCCTCTTTTCTCAGTTTCATTATTTCATGTTTAGTCTCAAAGCTCAGGGCAAAAGCAATTTAATCAGCCCAAGGAAGTTGCTTCTTAGACTGTAGCCTAGAAGTTAAAAAAACTAAAGAATGCCATAGATGTGTATATATCAGGAGGACTAAAGGAGAAACGAGGCCTCTCCTTTCCCTCACACTCTGGCATTTTTGCATGGTGTTCCTGTGCCCAGGTACCTCCAGGGGAGCCCTTACATGGAGGAGGCTGTAAGGCTTCCTGGGGAGGGAGAGTTCAGCTGTGTTTCTGTCAGTCTGCCTCCCAGAAACTGGCATATCTAAGAGCTCCCAAAATCATGATAGCTGTGGTATAGCCTGAGGAGGGGATGTGGTCCAGCTCTCCAGCTAGGTGTGATGCTGAAACAGATAAAGGAGATTGTGAAAAGTAAATATAACCTAAACTTGAATTTTCTTGTCTTGGGCTTTTGTTTTTAAAGTATTTCCATTATTGCAAATTTACGTTTTAACCCATACCTCAATTGAATAAGGTAAATATTTTCAGCCTTGTTTGCAAACAGATTTTCAGGCTGGTCTGGCAAACACTGGGTGTTCTGTTTCTGTGGGAGTGGTGACTGTAAACAGGACTATGTGCAGAGCAGTATCTGGCCAAAAGAGGTGTAGCACTTTTCAGGAGCAGAAGCCTGTTTATAGGCTGGTTATGTAGGATCCCAGGTTTGTGCAAGAGTCTCCTGTGACAAGTCTTAGCTGGATCCTGTTGGCAAGCACTGGAAGGAGGGAGAAAACTTGATTGTTGTCACATTGATAAAAATACAAACGAGCTTTACCAACCAATTAAATTGATTTTAATTCTTTAATACTCAAGAGTAAATCCATGGGATTTGTGCTCCTATGTCACTTAGGGCCAGGTGCTCAGAGGCATTTAAGCATCTGAGAACCAGTGTAGATTTCAATAGGTGAATCATTAACCCTTCTCATGGATTTTATAGTCACTGGCACCAAGAGTGGAGAATCCTCCCTCAGTTAGGGACCTTCTCTGTGGCAGCTGCCAGCAACCTTATCTGTCTGACAGTGTCTCTCAGAGATGCTTCATCCATGCAAACACCTACATCCCAGTTTTTCAAGGTGCAGCTAGATGGCAATGTTTCCTTTTACTTCTCGGAAAGGCTGGTGAGCTGCCCTGGGATGGCAGTCCTGGCCAGCTGCCTCACCATGTCCCCCCAGCTAAGGATGACCATGACACAGAACGCATGTGTCCTGGTGTTTATGTTATCTAGCAAACCATCTGCCACAAACCAGGTTAACATTAGTTCATACAAAAAAAAAGTATTTAAAGGCTCCAAAATATATGGCAGTATTTTTGAGATTTATAAAGGTACCAGCAGCAGAAACTGAAAAAAAAAGATCCAGTTTAGGCTGTTTAATCTAAAATACCTGTCATTCTTTCCTGTTTTGCAGTTGGGAAGCTGAATTTATGCATTAACCAATTATTTGCCATCTGGTGCATGAAATCAGAAATATGGTCCCTGAGTTCCCAGGCAGCAAGGACATCAAACAGTCCCAGGTTCATGTAGGTTGCTGATTTTTATACCTCCTTTTCTCCTTTGGGCCTCCCTTGGAGTTCTCAGTTAGTGATTCACTCAGGGAAGTGTTTTCTTCTCACCAAAAGGCTGATCACTCCCTTCTGCTTTACAAATGTAATGTCCTTCGCATGTGGCAGAGCCAGGTTGTTGCCTGCCTAGATGATAGACAAACTGTTATCTAAAAACTCTGAATCTGAAATTGGTGAGTAATACGGCAGTTTTTTGGTGCAGTACCCAAATTCCATCTTGGTAAGACACTTGGCAAACAAAAACACCACAAGCATTTGTGCTGGATCCTGGACTGTTTGATCAAAGCACTTGTCTTCTGCAGAGGTCCAAATAGACGAACTCATCATGTTGCAGGTCTGTGCCGTAGGCTCTCTGGGTTATCTCAATCGCCATGAGTAGCTCCTAATAGAGACTGTTACAGGAGCTTATCCTGTTTCCAGGCCAGGGCTCCTGACCCTGAATAGAGCTGTGGCACTTACAGAAAGGGCTGCAGTTCAAGTGCTTCTTGGAGAGTTTCCCTAGACAGCAAGTTAAGCCAGTTCTGTGGTCCTTCTGCTCTTGGGAAAATGATAGAGGATCCTCTCTATGGGAAGTGTGTATCCCTTAAAGGGCCTCATGACCTGTGGCTGTGAATGGCCATTGTACCTATTGAGAGCAGAGTCTACAGAGACACAGCAGAAGACCTTAAGTGGTGCTCGTGGATAGTCGCAGCTTTATGGGAGTTCGGAAGATGTGGGCTTTGCTGGATTTCAGTCTGATCTAAGCCTTGTGTAGCTCCACAATGGGGAAGGAGCACAGAATATACACAAAGATCCCTCGAGGGAAAGGCCATAAGGACCTCAGAAATCCTCTCTTTTCTGTAATAGTAGTGATCCGTTAAAAATCGCTAATTGGGAAATATGGTTAAAACTTTATTTTAATCTCAGACTGATGTTAAGTGTGCCTAACAGATAAACAAAAAAGCAGAAATAAAGAGTATTTTGTAGAGATGAAACAGCAGATCTCCACCTCCTAGTAGCTGTGCTTAGAGCTTTCTGAAGGCTGTTGATTCAAATAGGTTTCTCATTCCATTACAGATTCAAGTGAAACTGTTGAAAAAGATCTTTGTAGCAACTTTAGCATCAAACTAGAATGTAGACATTTGAGCATCAGCAAAAAAGAGAACAACACAACATATATTAAGCAAAAGCTGAAATGTGACATGCTGTTATCAATGTATTGTAGAAATAACACAGTTCAATTCTGCCTTGCAGGAGAAATATTGCTGAACTTCATTCTCCTTCCTTTTGTTACCTGCTGGCTGAAAATGGATTAAAAATTAAAGCACTAAGCATCTTACATATTTGAATAATTTTTCCAAGAAGCTTTACAGGCATACTTTCCATAGAGCAAGCACAGCAATGAACTCTTCTGATTGCTGGGAACCAAGCCACAGGTTCTCATGTAAAGCTGATTTTTCTTGCTAACTTCCCAACACATTAGCAGGACCAAGTTGTATATCCTCCTCACACTTTCTAAAGGCTTCTTCAGTCTTACTCTGGTTGATAAATAATGCAAAGATAATACAAATTTGGCTTTGAACTTTCCATGTGCTTCAGTTGCTCAGGCACAACATACATTCTGCATATCCATTTGGAAGTTAAATTTGTCTGGGCCATCACAGAAATGAAATCACACATTTCCTAGGCAGGGGAGACTAGAACATGATAGAGATTTTGCTATTGAGCCTCTGCCTGCCTCTGCCTGATTGAGTAATACTTAGTTACTAGGGTCTGATGTTGGAGCATCTGTTGGGCTCCTGCCCATTCCCTCACTTGCTTTCTGCTGCACTGCCCTGGAGCAAATCAGTTTGGCAACAGCTATTTACAGGCTTTCAGGCAAAATCAAGTTTTGGGTGAAGAAAACCCAAACATCAGGTAGGGTCCATTCATATAAAATGAACATGTTGAAGCCTTACAGTTCACCTCTATGAGGGCAGGATAGGAGTACTGTTGATTCCTTGCAATAGTGTAAGTTATTTTTTTCTATGACTCTAGTCAAGCCATTGCCGCTATAGAATAATAAATCATAAGGTGCTTCATTATGTCTCAGTAGCTGACAATGAAACTTCTAAACCATAATATTTATATGTTTAATAAATAGATACTTTGCATTTCCTAATAATTCAGGACAATTATGCATATTCAGTATGCATTGATGCATCACTTTCATAAATGAAGTCAGCGTACATGACAGTCTGAGCATCAGTAAAATAAAACTATTAGCTTTTCTAGGTGTCAGTGAATGCTTTTATCAAATGTGCTAAGTTAAAGCCCCCAGAGCTCTGATTTCAAAGAACAGGATTCATTTCAGACCACATCAGGAAAGAGCACCTGGTTCTGATTGCTTTCCAAGCAGAAATGATATGGCAATCCATGATCTAATGACCAAAACAGTCTTTCCAGAATTATAGCTGCTTTTTGAACTCATGGAAATTTTGGGAGTGCTCCAGTAAAGGATTGCCAGAAAAAGGTATTTTTTAACTTCGATGCTGTCTAGACCTTTGTGAAACGTTGTATGCCACAATTGGAATGAAAGAATGTATGTAAAGCTAAAACACATATGAAAAAAAGATCAGACATCGATCCGCTGTTTTAGAAAACAACCCATCCTTTTTCTGATCTTTCTTATTAAACTTATAAACTTATAAACAGTATGTTAAAATCTGGCTTAAGATTGAAAGAATTTTAAAGATGAAGATTTATTAGAGACAAAGCTTTCAGATTTTTTGTAACTATGCCTGTAATAGCCAGGTGGAAATTATGGACCTGTCTTGCAAATGACATTATGGACTCACAAATTAAAATGAATATAAATGACAAACAAAATAGCATTGAGAGATAATGTTTCCTAACTTAATGAGTAATCCTGCTTCAGAACACAATTTAGCCAACAGATTTTTTCCTAATACTATTTGTGAATGGGTGCGTGCTCAGTACCTGCATTTGCATAGTCATAGGAAGTTGGGAAATTAGTGAACCCTGGTGTCCTGCAGATTTGTGCCCCATTCCCCACAACCTCCTCATCACACAGGTGATGTGCAGTAGCTGCTTGTCCAGACATTGCCAGACAATGGTGTAATGGCTGAATTTTTCCAGCTTTGCCCTGAGTGTGGGTGTTAGTTTGGGTTTCCCTCCTTTAGCCAGGAGATAATTTTCATAAAACATAATTAGCTTTTAGACCATATGTAGTTGAAATGGTCAGCTCTGTCAAAACTACAGGGGGAGAATTGAAAGGTGGACATACAGTGCAATCTCATAAGCATTTTTTCTAAAGAAGATAACTGAACTTGCAAAGTAAAGAACACTGAAATTAAGGAAAAAAAAAATCCAAATATTACTTTCATTGGATCTTCTTTACGCATTGTAATGTAATTTTTAATTAAGTGCTCCCATCCTGGTTTTTGGAGCTGCCTGTTCCCTCACCTGTTTAACAAGGGCTCCAAATTTTATTTATTCCTGTTGGCTTTTCCACTGTGTCTTACAGGGTCCCTTCCCAAAGACAAAATCCTTCTCTTCTCAAGGGGTCCTTGGAAATGAGTGTTCTGTCTCTTCCAGAATTTCATGAGGTGCCTGAGTCATCTGAAAAATAATCCCAGCTGTGTAAGCATAAAACAGAGCCCTGCGAAAAGCTCTTTTGAGTCAAAAGCACAGTTCTCCCTGAATTCAGTTGCAGTTGGGAATACTCCATGTTTACTGACAATTGGATAAAGGAACTCAAATGCAGAACCCAGGAGAAATTGGACAGCAACTGAAGCAAGCCTAACATGGCCTGCCAGCATCACACAAGGATGTAGGGACAGCTACCATTTCTCCTGGGCACCATACAGCCGCCTTAAACAATTCTTTTTTATTTTTCCCCATAGTCTTCTGCCTGTTTTGCTTCATGTTTTTTAAATTCTGCATTAAATACAGTGACCGTTTTAGAGAGTTTGAGTCTTTTTTCAGTGCTTTGATTTATACTGCAACAGGGTCCTTTGTAACCCATAATTAGCTGGAAGCTATTTGCTGATGTCTCGAGAGGAGTGCGACTTGAGATACAGTGATATTGTTGTGATATAGTTGTTGTGATATAGTTGTTGTGATGTAGTCAGTCTGTTTTAAGATCAGAAATATCCCAGTTATCTGCCTCGGAGTGCTGATCCAGGATGGACTCACTATGCTGGGTTGCCGGTGTTGAAAAAGTTTTGACAGGTTAACTTTGTGCCAAATAAACACAATTAATCTTGCCTTAATGCAAGTGTAGCATAAATTCTGTATCAGGCACAGGAATGTGATTGCAGATTTACACCTTATCCACATTATAATTTTTACTTTTGAATGGTCTGATGGTACAGGGATCTTACGTTAAAGATCCAGTCCCTAGCCGAGAGGAACAGCATTTCAGGGAACACGCTGCTGTCTTGCTCCATAACACCACTGATAAGTATAGATTGGAAATGGGAAAGTTAAAGAATTTTTTTTCAGAAACTGCAACGGGACTTTAATCAAACATAAGGGAAACTGAAATTTTTGAGAGACTGATAAGGGAACAGAAAAGCCCATCCAGAATTCATCTTTTGCTATAAATCTTTAAAGTGTAAAGCTTTGTAACAACAACAGAAAAAGAAGTGTAGTTTAGTTAGAAAAAACGAAAGCATTTCCTCCTAAAGACATTCTTGGAAATGGCTGAATTGTTTTAGCTGAAATGTTCTAAAACAAACAGCATGATGTTCCCCAGCATGGAAACTTGAAGTACAAGTGGTTGCTCTTTGGCAAAATTATAAGCAATTTAAAACTTAAAAATAGAAAGTGACATTCAGTACTAGACAAAGATGGCATCATGAACTCTGCCCAGCTTACACAGAGAAAACCAGCAAACACAACAGGGCTTCAAAGCAAATACAGCCTGTTTTTGCAAATACTCTTAAAGTGATTCTTTCTTTGAGATTAGAGGGCATATGAATCATCTATTTCTTACTAGAGATGGGGCCATCTGCCTCTGCTATAATGAATTTAGATTTCTAATATCTGTCTTAGTTGACTTTGATAGCCGGCTAGTGAAATTTCTGAATTGTTACTGAAGGCAACTATGTGATTTACCAGGTTCAGATAAGCCACTCATTTTGCTTTCAATATTCATGTGCATATTCTTATGAGCACCTAGAGCTTAAAACATGAAAAACCATGTAGCAGTAATTCTATTTGGGTAGAATTTTTTGTCTATAAGTCAAAGATACTGTGTCTTTTCTGAGAACTGCCCCTTTTGTGCTTACATTGCAACAGCTAATACCTAGTTTGTGGCACGGACCTTTTGCAAGACCATCTCACTGAGGCAGCCCTGAGCTAAGTACAGACCTGCTCCACTGCAGGCCTGTCAGTGTGACACTGGGAGGTGCGCTGCACTGTCGCCTTCGCTCCGGTGAATTTACATCTCCAGCACTGTGTAGCTATTATTATCTTTGATACGGGTGGGGAAATTCACTTGAGACGTGCTTATTTCTCTGAGGTCATGTAGCAAATCAGGATGTGTCTCACTCCTAAGTTCTGCCTGCAGAAACCTCATTTCTAAATACCATTTTCATTTCTCCTTCTTTTTTTTCTTCTTTTTTTTTTTTTTCTTTTTCTTTTTCTTTTTTTTTCCTGGTGTCTGTGTGTGGGTTTTTAAGATTGCAAGTACACCTGCCATGCTCACTGCCGAGACCTGGTGCACCTGGGCTGCCGGCGGAATGGAAGATTAATGGACTGCCTCGCTCCGCATGACACCTTAGATTCATCTTACAGCAGCGGTCAGGTAATGGAGCTCGTGTTCATGTAATCACTGCTTTCTCTCGTCAGCTCTGTAAGGAAGTGTGGTCTGCCTGCCTCACCTGGCTGCTCGGGAAGAATGTCTCACTTAGGCATGGCCAGCAAAGCTGGATTTCCCCCCAGTGCTGGGATTTCACAGCACAGCTGGGTCGAGGTGCAGCTGCCGGCTGTCAGCTGGGTCACTCCTGCCCCAATTAATTTTCAGCTAAACTGACTGAAAAGCAATCCCACAAAACAATGTTTTTGCTGTTGGTTTGGGCCACTGTGGGGTCATTTACACCTAACCAGTAGAAACCTCTGAGATGGCACCTGTGACAACATAGACACTCTCCTTTTTTAAATTTTAGGGGGGAGGGAGAATGAAGAATTGTGTCAAGTTTTTTGTGTGTACATTCCTTTTTTCAAGCCTTTTATTTAATCACCACCCCCCCCTTCATTAACCTAGGTCTAGTCTAAACTTAGAGTTTTACTGGTTTAACTGAAAAGCGTTATTCAAAACATAATTAGTGAAAACAAATTGGTATATGCATGTCCACAGTGGTCAATTTAACCCTTTTACTATCTTTAGAACTCATACTGAAGAATGAGAGGGATAAAGCCCAAACAATCCCAGACCCAGCTATCATTGGTCGTGTTCATGTTATTCACTGTAAGAATTTATGTTGTTCACTTTAAGAATCAAGAGAGATTCATAGAACAGTAACACCTACCCTGGCTTTCATTATCCACAGAATTGCCAAGCATAGGCTGTGCCATGCTCCAAGCTATCAGCTGTAAAATTTGTGCCCATTCAAAATTCTTCTGTCTCCAAGAAGTGTCCCCCTTTCTTCTGCCCCACCATAAGATGCATAAATGCATAAAATTAATGTTCTGACACACACCAGTTGTACACGCTGTGTCACTTTTCCTACCCAAAAGATATCACATTAGCAGATTTGTGGGCTGGGTTGTTTGGGTCTGGTTTTTTTTTTTTGATAATGTTGTACAGAATAAACATTTTCAATTTAAGTTAAGCATATTTTGGTATCTTACAAATATTTATGCTGAGGCCTTAAAAGACTATTTTGTATGGCAAGAAACCAGAATTCTGAGGTATTTTTTCTTGCAGTGTTGTCCATTATATATAGTGGAGGCACTATAACTGCCCTCACAAGCTGCCCAATTATGTGCTCCACAAATATATTAACAGACTACAGCAGATATCCCTTTTAGACAGCAACTTCTGCTTTAAATTTTTCTTTACTGAAATCAGTCTGGTCTAAGGAGTCAAACAGATGCCACTTGTCCTCAAAATCATTACTATCTTCCTACTTTAACTTACCAACTTGTCTGATACGCAGTCACAGGTGATTGTAGCCATAGCCCTGTTTAAAGGCAGATACTAAACAATACTAAGGAGGGCAAGGGAATCCTCCTTGAGGACTGCAAAAATTTATTCTGAGTCAGCTCCGAAGTCCAGCAACACAATCATTAACTAAAGATGATGTACTGCCATTTCACTGAAATAGTCTGAGGACACACTTTGTCTGAGGACAAAGCAAAGCAAGCTTAACTTGGTGGAAAAAGCAGCAAGAAATATTAACATATAGTCAAGAAAAAACCCAATGCTTACATTCCTCTGTGATGATCGCTTACTCACCTGTGAATCAAACAAAAGAAGTATTTTCTCGGAGGATTCCAAATTAAAAAATAGTGCAGCACTTTTCCTTCCCAGATTCCTGTTAAGCAAAATTCTTATAGAATATACAAAAGGCGTAAAATCTAGCTGGGAAACATTTGTGATGGACAAAGTTAGACTTTATCCTCGGCCGTTGCCATAGACATGTCAGACAGATTCCAGGAAGCATTTTTATAATTTTATTTTTTTAGCAGGAAAAAAATGGAACTTACTACAGGCTTAGGTCAAAACCAATTTTCATGAAATCCTAACTCTACCAAAAAGTAAAACAATCCAGGTAAGTAAAAACAGTATTTGGTCACACAAAGATGTGTAATGACTTCTAGTGACTAGAGTGATTGTTCAGCATAGTCCTGGAACACTCTGTCCAGGGAAGGGCTGAGGTCACCATCCATGGAAGTGTTCAGAAAATGAATAGACGTGGCACTTCATGATATGGTTTAGTGGCTTTGCTAGTATTTGGTTGAAGGTTGGACTTGATGATCTTGGAGGACTTTTCCAACCTTAATGATTACATGATTTTAAAATTTCTGAGCACCCTTGCTGAGCTTGCTGTGTGTCCTCCAGGTCATCACTGAATTTTCTCTGCAAGTGCAACATTTTGTCTTGTAGAAGAGCTGCTGCTCCAGCCACCCAAACTGTGACTGAGGACATAGTGTCTCTTGTGAGCTCCTGTGTCTTGCTGTTGGGAAGAGTGAAGGGGAATAATTCAGATGCTGACAGGCAGAGTAGCAGGGATGGAGAGGAGGAAGGGCATGGCAACACAGGTTTTGGAAGTGTGGGTGAGTGTCAGCAAGAAAATACCACAGGAGAAGAGAGAGAAGGGCATTAAAAATAATTTTTACTCAAAAGGACATGTAGAGCTTGCCTGTGAGAGATCTAAAAAAGAGCTAGTGCTGTCCTGGATATGAATACTGGGCAAGGAAACTGTTTCTTGCTCTTTGAGCCTTACAGTACTTAGGGGAGCCAAATTTCGTGTGCATTTGTTTGTGTGCAACAAGATCGCATCAAAGAAGTACTGGTTTTTCCCTACTGATTTCCTTCCTCTTGGAAGAAGTCACACTTTGGCTGCTTGCAGTGGATGATGACAGTTGTTGCAAATCTCTTTCCTCACTAGCTGTTTGGGTCAGTATGTGCCTGACAATTGATACACGAAAGATGAGGATTCGGTTGCTATTTTCAGCATCCATCATCCATTGGTTTTGAAGCAGCAATCATTTACGTGCAGAAAACCTGGAATGTTTCCTGTTGGGTCATTTTCATTGCTCACGGCTGTCCCGCATGCACAGTGCAGACGGAGCTACCACGGGATCTACAAGGTTTGAATTCACTCCTTCCTCTGCTACTGACCTGCTCAGACCACTTTGTCTTTCTAGGACTTGTCTACTTTTATTGTAGGTAAAAAAAAGGAATTAGAATTTAAAAAAATAGTTTTAGTATCTCTGAATGGGAACACTGTTGCAAAAGCTGGCATTAGGTTACTATTTAATTAAACACAACTCCCATCTCAGCTGCCTTCTCAAAATTACTCTTTCCTTCCATGCTAAAATTTTCTGGGCTTTATCAGCCTTAAGGTGATTTTTAACTTTCTCTTTAAAGTTTGAACCTGCATCTCATGTATAAAACTGAACAGGTGTTTAGTATAAGATTGTGAAGGGGTCAGAGGATGGGAAAAAGACTGACCCTATTTTCCTTACAAAATTATTCTTGCATTCTTATTCTGTGGATGGTGTCTAGTCTGCAGGGTTTTAGTTAGGTGTAGGACTGTGCCTTTGAAGCAAATCTTTCAATTGTCTTCACTTCCCTTGTTTTGATTGCTATCAGGGAGTAGTCTTAAGACACATAAAATCAGTTCCACTTCAGGTGAAAACTAAGCTGCTTCCTGAAGCCTGTGAGAAGAGGCACTCCAGGAGCCTACCTAACACACTCAGTCCACTGGATCAAAGCAGAGATTTTCTTAAGTAAACGTTATGAAGGGTTTATATTGAGGACTTTGGATTCTCAGCACCACTTGCTGTCCTTTACAGAGCTCTTTGTTGCACTACGTTATTTGCTAAAATAGGCATTAGATTCTTGGCACAGAACTTTCCCCAGCAAGAAGCATACTGATAAGTGTTCCAGTAATGCCTGCTTTTGCTTTATCTACATTGTGACTTTGAAAATCACATGGCATGCAAAACCAGTTAATTTTGCATGAGCTATGCTAGTCAAATGCAGAGCTGCAAAGATCGCACATGTATTTGGGAATGTCTCACCCATACAGTGAACATCAACTTAAAATGTGAAGGTATTTTGCAGGAATGCTCAAACTTTGTAGTATTTATGGAGAGGGATGACTTGCTAACAGACCATAGTCTTGGGCTTTGTGCCTTTTCTTCCTACTGGGGAAACTGTTTTGTTTTGAAGTGTATTTTTCTTTTTTTTTAACACTAAAGCACTAATTTGAAGTCATTATATTGTAACTCTTGTGCTGGTACAGGTTAGATCTCTTCTTGTAAAGAACCATGGCACCTCTGTATTTGCATAAGTTCCTTCACACAGGGAGATTATTACTTTGTGATGACGGTAGAAAATGCTTTGAACTCTAACTCTCTATGACCTAACACCATTTTAGATTAGTCAGGCAATGTGAATACATCTCCTGCTTTATACAGGTGATATAAACTGCACTTCATTCTGCTGCAGTGACCTGGTGGTGCCCTGAGTGCAGCAGACCTCGGCGCCTAGCTGTAATCCGTGGTCCTGAATGCTTGCTCATGCCCATACACTTTTGTATGTTCCCCCTGCTCTCCCACTCCCAGTGGCACCAGGACTACTGGTTTTGGACAATGCTCTTTTAAAATGAGTCAGGAAAATGTTGTAGCTTCTAATGTTTGCCCTTGCAAGGCCCAATCAGCGCTTCAGTTCTCAACACAGCCTGTGAACTGTGCTGTCAGCACAACAGGGGCTGGGTGTTTTGATGTGGCTGGAACACCTTAAACTCAAAATAACCCTAAACAAATGTCTTGTTGAGCCATAGTGTGAGAATCTAGGCTTAAGATTTCCCTTATGCAAAAGAGGAATTTCTTACAGGCTCTTAACTGCTGACTTTGCAAAGAGAGTCAACAGATTTCCTGTGGATTTCCCAACTGGAGCACTTGGGTGCACACATGAGCAGTCAAACAGTCTCAGAATATGGAATATAGTCATGCAGCTCGACTTTGTTAACAAGTCACTGGAGCTCAAAAGGCCTAATTTTTGAGCTCCTTTCTCTGTATGTATATATATACACACATAAATATTTCATTATAAAAATGTCTAGGAAATTCCATGATGTAGCTGTTCTTACAGATCACTAAGGCTGTGGGGTTAAATACCTGAAAATGAAACTCAATGTCAAACATACTGCAAGTACCCAATGGCAGAAATATATGGCTCAGGTGAAAATTGTGTGGCCCTAGATATTTCCCTCCTGGACAGACTTCCTATAGAGACTGAAGAGGAAATGATCTGTATAGGTTCTCTGTGGAGCACTCAGAAAAAGCTGGGGAAAGAGCTGACAGTTTCTTCCATGAACAAGCAGAGTGGGATGAATAAAGCTCCTTTCCACCAATCCTCTCCTGTGCTACCACATTGCCACAGAGGCACAACACCTCTGACTGACTTGCCAAGGCCTTTCAAAAGTGTAAGAAGTATCAAAGCCATTATGTGTATTTTAATGTTCTCCTGTTTTTCTATCATCCTAGATGAATCAAAATGTAACAATTTTTTATGCACTACTTAAAGCCACAGATAGAATTTCTTTTCTTCTTCAAATTCTTCAAGACAAGCCTTCCCAAAGAGGTCTCACTACACTCAAATTTTCTCAAAGACAGAGGGCACTCAGGGTTGAAGTTTGTACAAGACCTGAGATACTTGGTAAAGTATAGAAAGGGATATAGGGTTTTGCAAATGACTTGGATAACAACACCTCCCAGATTGCTTCAAATTGCATGAATGCCATGGAGAAGAATGAGAGGACCTCACAGTGCTAATACAGAAACTTCTGGACATGGAAGGGCACTGAGGTTGTCACCTAAATGTACCTGAAACTGAAAGTGGTTTCAGTTCTTTCCCTTAAAAGGTGTGGTAGTTGAACATCTCTTCAAAAATAACCCATGGAGAAAAATTTGACAACACAGAGCAGAATATCATAATGTAGGTGTGTGCATTTGTTGATTAATAATGAAAGCTACCTTTGAGCTATTGATTGCTCTCCTCTACTAACTCTTGGTAGTGGTGTGTACTCTGTACAATGGGCGTGGGTTTTATGGCTCACATATTTCAAATCTGTTAAACCTGGTTACCCTTGGTAGTAGTTGAAAGGAAAAGAGGAAAACTGAATTATGTTTGTTTTGGCAGGCAAAGCAAGATTTAAATTTTGACAGTAACTGCAAAAACTTTTAAACCAAAACTGAGCTGATTTCAGTTCTAATTTTGTATATTGCTCAGGTTACCATTAGGGAATTCTGTTTGGCAAAAATAAAAGGCTTGACCAATTATATAAACTAGAAATTAGTTCCAAGCTTTCAAAAAATAATTTGAGAGTATCCACAACAGTTCCCGGGGCACTACCATTTGCAACTCTCCCTCACAGGAATATTATTAAAACAGGCTTTGCACAGTACTGACTTAAGATCTTTAAATCATAAATTAATTGCAACATTTTATAGAGTCGAATTTACTCTATCAGATATTTGGACTTCTTTAGTATTCTCTGGCATAAGCATCATGGAAGAGTCTCTTGGGTTTGCTTGAGCACTCTGAACAAATCCTCGGGTCAATGGTGTCTGAGGCAGTCGTTGAATATTGCAAGGGGGACAAATCCAAAAGACACATTTAAACAAGGAGAGGGTTTTAGAACTCAAAGTAGACCTCAAAGCCCAGTAAGTAAAGACTGGACGGGGCACGTGGTGAGGGGACTTCTATCATCATACCACCAAATAGAGTTAATAGTAGAAGTGATATTTTTAACAGAGAGAACATCAGCTTCCTGGTGGAAATATTCAGCCCATAGAGGCTATCTGAATTGTGTTCATACGCCATTATATTTTTTAAACTTCTTTTAAAAATCCACACATTTTGATCAGTAAATATGTCTTTAAACGTTTTTCTTAAGTTGGGGTTGTTGGGGTTTTTTTTTCAATTTTAAATACTTGGATAATATTCAGGCCTGACCTTTCAAATAGAAAGGTAGCAAACTCACTACTTAAAGCACACATTACTGAAACCCAGAGAACATCAATTATCAGTTGTTTAGCAACCAGATCAATACTGTCAAACAGCTCTGATTTTCTGGTTCTGTAGAAGAAGCAGACAAGGCTTCAAATTACAGGAAGATTCTCCTATTAGACAAGGGGAACATTTAAAATGCAGTTTTGAGTTTTTGCACAGTTAGGTGTTTTCATATTCGAGAAGTTTGTATTGTTTTCCTAGAAAATATGTTTCCCTAAAAATGTAGCCGGCCTCAACCTGCCATTTCATCAGCTGCCATTGTAAGATCCATGTTCTTTTTTCACTATTTATTTCTAATACACACATTTTTCCACAATCCTTTCCAGTTCCTGCTGTCAGTGTTGTGCCAGGTGTAGGATGTAAAATACCTACTGAATTTTTTTATTGTGCCAGTTTTCTTCCTAATTCAAAGTTATTGATATTTTTCCAGTATCTCAGCAGGCTCAGCAGAGCACAGATGATTACATTAGAAATTTAATACAGGTAATACAGGCTTGCAGGTCCTGTATATTCCAGGTGGTTCTCCAGTATTCAAATAGCATTGCTTCATCATGTTGGAGAAAAAGTTCAAGGAGAACTGATCCTCTAAAACATAAAGTTCTGTGTGGAGCCTGAGGATTGGGCTTGTGAAGGTTTGCAGCAGAGGGATCAGAGGACATTTCTGTCTTTTCTTCAGTGTAGATTTTTCAACACGCATATCAGGACAGCAATCACTAGGACAGTTGATTTTGATGTGGCATGTGAAGGCAAATGCATGTTGCATCCAATCTTGCATGCTTGAAGGTGTGTTTGGCTGTTTTGTGTTGTAGATTATGGTTGTACATGGAAGCTGCACAGTTGCTTGGTGATAAATCACTGACCATGATAGTGTCCTGAGTGCCTTACTCAACCCTCAAAACATGCAAAGAAAATGAGCACTGGTAGGGAAATTGTTAAATGGGGTGTAAATGCTGGGCCCTGCAATCTCTGTCTCAGTGAAGTCCTTACACTGATTTTTCTCAAAAGTCCATATGCCGTAGATGACAGATGGAGTACTGAGCTTTGCCTTTCAGTTAGAGACAAGCTGGCAAACAGAGTGACAGTGGCTTTCATTCTACCCTTCATGGCCTGATTATGTTTTTCATACCCATTAAACACCCCAATCTAAATAGAATTACCAGCAGCCATGTCAGTCAGGTCTGTCCTAATCCATTGATCCACAGGGGTAAAGGGGTGACTGGCTTTCAAGTAGAACAAGGGTCTCAAGAGATATTTAATATCTGAGACTTTCTAGTGCATTTATTCAAGAGGCTGATTTTATTTTGCATTTGAATATTCAGGAAGGTAGCTGGGCTGGTGACATGATGCAGACTACTTAATTCATCCCACATAGGCCTGCCCTGAGCAAATAATGAGATGGCAGTGAGAACTGATTAGAAAAGAAAGTCAGAACTGTTGGGAAACTCACATCCCATGTTCTCAAATACTCTTCCAGTTTCACATTATCTGGGTTTTTTTTTAATAGAGTTTCAGCCTTTTTGTTTGACTTATGGCATTAGCAGCTGTTGGAAATATACACAAAAGAGATTGCTGCTGCCTTTTGACTCAGTGCAGGAAGGGCATGATGCAAAACCTTCCCTGGCGGGGAAGGAAGGTGGGGAGTGGTTTTTGATTATTTTCAATGATAACATTGCTGGGTGAAGATAGGAAAATATTTGTTCCCAGTCTTTGATCCAAGTAGCATCCCAACCAGCAGCAACAAAGACAACTGTTAGGAAAACAGGTAGACAACAGAGCCCTATGTTGTTCTGTTTGTTTATCTTACAGGAATGAAAAGTCTTGTTTCCCAGAGAGCAGGAATCAAATGACAGCAGGTAGCATTTTTTTCATACTGATTCATGGCTTCCTCTAACTGGTGACACCGCCTAAAAGCTGCCCTCCAGACTCTTCCTCAGTGCAGAAGAGCCTGCTTTTTCATGGGAGGTCAGTTTCTCCCCAGTCTCTCCCCAGTGCCTGTGTTGCACTCTGTGTTCCTCTTGTCAAAGAGACCTCATTCTACAGTGAAGCTCTATTCTTGTATGTGCTGTCTCATATCAGTGTGCTCCACAGGAATTGGGGATAAGAACTAAAACCTTCCCCATTTACTCTGCAAATAGTGTGTGTAAGTGTGTAAAAATTCAGTGATGCAGTGTTAATGCTTCAGTATCCTCACTGGGAGAGGGGAAGCTGTCACCAGTTACATGCCATTTCAACGCAACGATGGTGAAGTCCTACTAGTTAACCTTCTGGGGAGTAGCCTTCTTGTTCCTACCCCAAGCATGAAGAAGTAGCTGGCTTCCCCAGACTGAAACATGTTGGGTTGTCTTAGCACTTGTGGGAGATCTCAAGCAACAGCCAGTTTGTCATGTTCCCTCCTCCCTTTTTATTTAAGCTGTGGTAAGCCTCCATTCCTGCAGCATAAGTCCCACTGGGGATTCAGCACCTCTGCTTCCTGAGACCTTACTATCCTTTACTGCCAAGTGAAAGAAGCTGCCTGGATACAAAAGGCTATTGTATAGTTAATTGGGAACACAGAGGCAGAGCCACAAAATGTATACTCCTACAAGCTTTTTAGATCTGGTTTGTTCTACAAATAATATGCTGATGATCAGTTGTCATTGTTTTCTTGTTGGGTTGGTTTGTTGGTTTGTTTTTTGTTTTTTTCTGAATGCTTATTTCACAAATGATGTAACAAACCTTTCAAAAAGTAGATAAAATCCCTTCATCACTTCTTTCAAGATATACACCTTATATTATGGTTGTGACGTCCCAGATGGGATTTTAGATCCAACAGTAGTTTTGCATCTTGATCACCTTTCCTCTGTGACCTTCATATTGCTTCTGACTTGAGCTTTGGTTCCTAATCAAGAGGCCCCTCCTATGGATGAGTTTTGGATCAGCTCCTGGTGCAGATAACGCTGGAGCCATGATGCTTAGAAGCTGGACAGTTTCCTGAGAAGATAAACCCAGCTGGTCTCTGCATGCCTGCCCTATTTGGAAAACCCCTAGAGAAGAATGGAAAAATTACCTCCCCTTTACATTTGAGAAGAAAACTTTAATCATGGGATCCTAAGAGATATTCAGACACATACATTACAATTAGTCTTGTGAGCCCATGGAGAGCTGCACATGCCCGTTTCAGGTATTTTGCCTGCTGATGTCTTGCAGTAAGATGGATAACTGGATATGATTACTTGATCTGCCGAAATCATATCCTATGCTTCTCCATCTCTTTCTCTGCTGATGCTTGCAAGTGTGTATTGTAGCCATGGTAAATCCCCTTTTAAGGCTTTGTCTTTTCTGACAGAGTGTCTGTTTACAAGAAGATAAATACCATCATCAATTATTTTGCTTTACAATCCCAGGTGAGAACAAAGCAGTGATGATGGTTACCATGGGGCAGCAGGATGAGGTCAGTACCATGCATCCTGCCTGGGGCTGACCTCACCTAGTTGACTTCAGGATAAAAATTATGTTGTCTTAATTTCACTAAGCTTTTCTATCACAGTTTCTTATCAGAAAATTCTTCAACATTATTCTCTGGGGAAGGAAGACCAGTGTATCACAAGGCTGAACACTACTGTTATATTTCCCAGTACTCTTGAACTTTTGTTTAGAGGGACATTGCTCAGTCCACAGTCCATTCTGTTTTCCATTTGCATTGTTCTCTTTCCTTGACCTTCCTTTTGCCATCCTGAGTAATATTTTCCTTTACAGTAACCTTGAAGAGACATTTCCTTATCTGCATATATGACTAATCAGTAAGGTCTTACGATTATTATAAAGCAGTTTGTTGGAGGTGGGAATTAGAGCATGAAACAGGGACCAAGGAAGCCAGATTTGCAGTTCTTGCTCTACTAATGACTGATTAGATATGGCCTTCAGCAAGTCAATTCGGCCTCGGTTTTCAGATGTGCTGATTTAATTTTTAGTCTTTTGCCTCCAGCTTTCTTTTCTTCGTTGTTTTTGGGGGAGTTGCCCATGGCATGCAAACCTGCTATTTCATTTTACCTCAAAATATGTCTCAGTCTGGGCAGTCAGAAGTAGAAGCTGGTTTTGGAAATAGTGACACTGTGAGTAGTGTTCCTTACCTGTCATCACAATGAGGATGAGCTCTTTCTTGCAAAATGTTATGGGTGGATGAATGCACTAGGTGGCACAGAGTTATGTTCTGAAAACTTGATTGTTTCTTCTTTACACTTTACCTGTAACTTCTATGACTATCCCTGAATTTGTTAAAGAATCCATCATTTGGGGAAGGAAAGCAAGGTTGATTTCTTAAAAGTGAGGATTACAGATGAAGGTAAATTGAGAGTTAACTCAGTATGAGGGAGTGGAAGGAGTAAAATCTCTGGCACTTGCATTTGTGAACTATGATTTTACTGAGTTCTTTATATTACTTTCCCCACAATTAGCAGATATAGCTAGAGAGAGGAACAATTTATTGGAGTGAATGAATACAAGAAAAAAGTGTTTTGAAAATACCTAGGATCCATATTTTCAGTTGTCATTTGGCAGCTGCTGTCAGTCTGAGAAATGTCCTTAATGCTACTCTTTGGGGGTAGGTCAGGAGTCCTCTCCTTTGGCTGAACCATTTTTCTGAGATCCCATGCTCCCATCTCCCAGCAGGAGCCTTCCAAATTATGTTGGGCTGTGCACCTCCCACAGCTTCCCCTGCCTCAACCCACACCCCAGGCTGCTGGGCTTCACCCCTTTGCTGCCAGGTCCTTCTACCCAGTGCAGGAGCAGCCTGTCAGATCTGTGCATTCCCCATGGTGGGGCCAGAGAGACGAGAGACCTCCACTGCCAGGGAAAGAGGGAGACCGAAAAGGGACAAGAGGGGCTGACCTTGATTCCCTCTGTGTCCCATCAAGCTGTCTGGACCTCCCAGAGCAGCCCTACTCTTGGGGATTCTTGAGAATCACAGCATTAGGTTAGAGAATGAAAAAGGAGATGTAAGGTCTAGCAGAGACAGTAAAAGCAGAGTTTTGCTGCAACAGATCCAGTTCCACTAACAGTTTGTAAACATCCATTTTCTTTTTTTCTCTAAAGTATCCTCAACTTGCAGTTTTGAGCCTTCTTTGGACTGAGATTGCCTGATGGGGAGTCAGCACAACATGTCCCTGAGCCATGGGGCCTCTGATGTGAGGGCAGTATGTGTGCCTCTGTCCCACCCACCCTCAGGCTATATGAATTTTAAGATGAGTTGGCCATGGTCCAACGGCTGGCAGCATTTCATAGACAAGCCCTCTAGACTGTGCTAAAGCGCTGTGCATAAGAGCAGTCTTATTTTACACTCTTCTCCACACTTTCGTTTCTTATAAGTCACCTGTGTGTTTTGGCTTCAGTTAAGAAGAAAAAAAAATCTGGCAGTTCTGCTGTAGTCAGATTTGGCAGTCTCACTGCTTACTTCCAGTAATTATCTCCATGTCACAGATATGCTCTTGGTGCCAGTTTTAGGAAAACCTTCCACCTTTTTGATGTCTGGGTAAGGAAATGGGTTCTTTAGGAAATTGCTTTTGTCCGAGAACAACCCCTACTTTACAAATGCTCTCACTGTGATCTTTCACAAAAGGCTGCATTCAAAATTTGAAATATGCTGATATGCAAATGATTTCAATAGCTGACCTGCAGAATTTGTTGGCAGGGCTGCTAGAGGCAGTTTGCTCTGACTCCAGCTGCCTGCTTAATTTTGGCAGCTGCACGCTTTCTGGCCCAGATGCCTGCAGTCTCTTGTCCAAGTTAGGAGCTAGACAAACTCCATTCACTGTCCTGTAAGTGCACCTCAGCTTATCATCTGTATGAAGAATTAGACCTAAAGCTTGGGCTGCCTTTTGCCTCCCAAAGTTACTTTAAATGGACCCATTAAAGCTGGATCACTGATGTTCAGTGGTGGACGGGGCTGCCGGAGCCTCGCCGAGGAGGGGGCGATCGTCGCCTTGCCTTGTAAGGGTATCTGCGCGGCCGCAGAGCGGTGGCGAGCGCTGCCAGCCATCCTGAGCAATCGCAGGAGGCCTCTGAAAGCAGCCAAGCACACAGGGGCAGGTCCCCTGAAAGAGGAGATGCCGAAGCAGATGTTAAGGCCATGTCGAGGACCACTGAGTGCAGCATGGCAGGGTTGTGGCAGGAAGTTGCTTCCAGGACACAGATGTGAAATTCTTAGGTATGGCTGGGAGTGTTGGTGTGCCTCTGTTTCAAATCCTCACACCTCTGCCACAAAAATACTTTTAAAGTTTTGCAGACTTTTGGTAAGTTAATTTAAAAACAGGTCTTTGAAACAGTTTTTAGAAAGACTTTCAGACCCAAACAAAAGGAAGGTAGATACCCTAATGCATACAGCAAAGAGCACGAGCTTTTTGGCATTGTTCTGCTGCTATCATAAGTGATGTTTCTGACATATTTTGAGGTCTGCAAGTTAAGACTGCAAGTTCACTTACCGCTTACTGACCCTGAGGTCCAACCCATCTTTCAATTATCCCGTGACTCTGCTAATTCGGTCACATGTCAGAGGAGGGGAGGAGCACCCACAGTGTTAAGTTACCTGCACATATGGACATACATCTGTACATCTGTTGAGCCACATGAATATAACCTCTCTTTGGCAATGCTTTGCTGTGGCTGCTCTCCAGGTCTGGCACTCCAGACACTGAGTGCAGGCGGGAAGACGTGGTGCTGCCCTGTGATTATGTGGGGCTCTGCCACTGCTCCTGTGGGACAAGAGGTTGAGAGTGGATGATGGAGACAGCATATGGCTGATGAGAATAAACACTGACCAGCAGAACTCAAGGACAAGGTGTGAGGAACAAGGATGATCCCTTTTAAAACAAAAGTCATGCACTGTTCATGCCAGATGCAGTTTTTTCACAGTTGGAATTGGTGGGATTGCCTTTGTAATGGCAGCTACCCAGACAGATCTGGGATCCAGTTGATAAATGGCACAAAAGGAAGTGCTTATTGCTCCTGCATTCTGGTGCTTTGAGCCCCAGAGTACTTTGTGTTCCTCTCCTACATGGAGCTTTCCAAGCCCTGACCAGTGACATCTTACCTTGGTATTGCTACAGTAGCCCCCGCTGCCCCAGTGCCCAGCTTGTTTTCCTCTTGGAAAGCTCCGTTTTGCCTGGAGGAATGGCTCAGCTGACGAGGCAGCTGTTCTACTGTGGCAGATTTCAGCCTGGTGCTATTAAGAAAAAAAAATTATAAAATAAAAATTGGTTCCAGTTTATCCTAACCGTCTAAGCCCTAAATTGAGGCGGTTCAGCAGCTGCCCCACAAACAGCTGAGCTGCCCATGCAGAAGGACCAGGGACTTCTCAGAGAGAGGCAGCTCAGATTGATAGTTAAGGACAGGAGTAACTACTTGTGTCATACTTCAGTCTCTAGGTGCACAGGTTGCCTGGCACATCTTGACATAGAAAAGGAAATTGATGTTGTGGAAGATGTCTTTGTGAGCCTGTAACAGAGCATTTCTATGTCAGTGACAGAAAAGAGAACATGATGAAACATGTTGTTCAAATGTTGTAGGAAAAAAGCTATATTTAGCTGCTCTAAAAATTACTAAGCATCAGACATGAGGGAAATGGCTGTGGCAACCTACGCTCCTCCAGTCTCACCTGTTGCAGTGTTTCTTAAGTCTAGAAACATCTATGAAATAAGTAACATAGCAGTTAAAACTTTCCCAGAAGAGGTGTAAACAAACTAAACACACTTGCCGAAACAGCTATTGCTGAACTATGAATTGACCTTGAGCTGTGTCGATTCACTGTAATGCAAACCATCTGCACACTGAAACAATTAAAGCCTTCACATCTCCTAGGAGTTTCCTTCCTCCGATTATAACTTATGTGCTGTGGCAGAAGCACAGAGGTAAACAGCTAGTTAGCGTGGCCCTCTGTGTCTGTGTATCTGTGTAATTTTATGGTGCAGCACATACAAAACCATTTTCATTTGAAGTGGCAGCCAGCTTTCAAGTAGAAAATATAGCATATGCTTGGTACCAAATGCTGGAGTCATAGCTTGTAAGACAGCCTGAGTTAGACGCATCTGCTTTGCTCCTCTGCTTCCCTTCCCCCAGCTTCTTCTTTGGCTGTACCAAGTTTTCACCAAGTGCAGGTCATGCTGGAGAGGCAGCGCTTAAATACGGACTGCTCCTGTAAAAGGCCCCTCTGCATGTGCTAAACTGAAACCTTCTGTAGGAGCAGTACCTAAGTGCACCGAGTCTGGGCTGTGTCTGAAGTGAAAGCCTTGGATAGCAATTACACATGATTTTTAAAAAAATTATTTAATTTACAACTACTTTGGTTTCCAGAAGCTCAGAGTTTACACTCTTTAAAGCCATAAAAAATCAATCTTCGGCCATGGCATTAGAGTTTGGATGTTGCCATGGTGGGAAAATACCAGAGATGTTGCTTCTGTAGGATTTGCTGTGTCTCACAACTGGCAAAGTTTCATATTAAAATCTCTGCACTATAAAACCTCTTTTTAACACATTCTTCCACCATTTATGTCCATCCAGATGACAACAGCACTAAAACCTCAGATCCTCCCTCTTCAGATCACAGGAAAGAGTAATCATGCAAGCTCAACAATATTAAAAAATTTTTTTCTTTTGTAGGAATAGGGTTTTTTTCTGGAAAAAAGTTTTAGACACTAATTTTTAGAAAACAATCCTGACATACTAGACAATGTAAACATAAGACTGTAATATTAAAATAATTAAATATTTTGCTTTTAAAGTTAAGTCTGAAAAATAATGAGTAGATGCAGCGCAGTTTCTGAGCCAGCCATGATTATTTGTCTCTGTGGCCCAAGGCTTCCATCCTAGGGAGTGACCTCTGGCCTCTGGCCAGGTACCATAAAGCAACTCGGGTCCACATTTCTCAGAGCCAGCCGTGTCCTACATGCCTGGATGTGTGGACTCAGGATATGGCATGCATATTTTATCAGTTCAAAATGCCTGGAAAATGTGAGGGGGGGCTGAGTGGGTCACACTGGCTGGGATAGTGTAAGAGGATGGTGAAGTGCAGAAAAAGACTGGGGGACTCCACACAGCTGTGATGCTGTGGTTTCTGGTGCTGACTACTGTTGGCAGAACCTCTGAGGTTTGTTTTGAAGGAGATGTATGGATTTGCTGTAAAAGAGGGCCCACAAATGAACTAACACGTGAAATAAGATTTTCAGAACACTAGACCCTGGGGCTGAGCTGGGAAGCAGAATTATTTGGCAGTGTTGGTTCAAAACCTATAAATTCTAGGTCATGTACACATTATGTATAAAAGACTACCTACAACAAATAGACAAAAGTATATCAATTGCTAGGTTTACAGTTTACTTTGTGACCTGAGTACTGACCCATGTCTGACCTCTGCTGCAGGCCAGAGAAGTAATGAGGGTCTTGGTCATGGCCTGCTTGCAGGGTTTGCGGGAATATGTTAAGCTTGAGGCAGTCAGTCATGAAAGAGGCATTTTCCACCTTACAAGTAAATGCCTCTGAGACCCAAAAATATCCCCTTTGCATTTATTTTTTATAACATCATGGGGGTTTTGTTAATGAAATAGATAAAAATAAGTAATAACTTCCCTGCATCAGCCCAGGGCTCAGGCTCTGATGTCCTCACCCATTGCAGGGACCAGACGTGGCAGCCTGTGGGGGTATAAATGGCCTCTTTCCCTTGGGCTGGGAGTGGTGCTCCTACTGCATTTAGGTGCATATGTTAGTTTCTTTCCCTCTGGTTACCTCTTTTTTCCCCCCAAAGTGCTGTCACTACATCTGATTGATAAAATATAGGCAGAGGAGAGCAAGAGCCATACTGAACCAGGACGCTTCTGGCAAGGCTACAGCTCCATGTGATCTGCAGCTCTGCTGGACTTGTCATTGATGTAAAGCGTCCACTTCCTCCCCTTCCCTCCCCTCCATATGTTAAATCTCCTAAACTGAGGATTTGCGATGCTGTGTGTACATCATTCCACAATTTTGAAAGAAAAACAGAAGCACCATATTTTCCTTTTCTGTTTTCTCTTTTCTAGTTCTCCAGTTCTCAGCCCTGATACATATGCTTTCCTTAGCTGCCTTTCCACATAGATTACTTTTTGTATAATTTTCATTTCTAATTTTTCAGTATGTTTTTTTCTCTAAATCTTCCTTCAAAATTAGAAACAAACATCTCAGTTTTCCTAACCACATGCTCTTTTTCCACCCAGAAATCTCTACAGGTCTTTTGTTTTGGAATTTTATGGAATTCTGGTGAGGAAAAGTTTATTCTAAAATATTACCTTTTAAATTTGGGGTTTACTTTCCTGATTTGCCTATTTCTCACTTCTGACTTTTTCCACTTCCTGCGCTCCTGTCTCTTCTTCAAGCTCTCTTACTTTTTTCTCCCACTGCAGCAGTGCTCTCTCAGTGAGGGAGGAAGAGCATGGTAGCAAAGATGGGAATCAGAAAGGTCTTGGGCCAGTGAATGGGACACAGACCAAATATGAAAGGAGTTAGTGAGATTTAGCTAAGAGAAAGCTTGATTCATGGCAAAATATTCAAAGGTGGTCAAATCCTACTGAAAATGTGAAGCATGTTCGTCCTGCGCAGCGCTGCAGAAGCACGGGGGCCAAACCCCATTGCCTTGCATTAGCAGCTGGCAGCTCCTCCGGTTCCCGCTGGGCTTGCAGGCTGGGCAGCGGCGGGCGGGCAGGGCAGGCAAGCGGGGCTGCCCTGCTGCAGCCCCCAGCATTGCAGCCGGCTGGGCTGGCTCCGCAGGCGCACGGCACTGCACTTCAAGGTGATTCCTTTCAGGTTTTTCCAGCTAAGGGTGGACTGGATGGATTAGGCAGGCATTTCAGCAAACAAGTTGTCAGATCTGTTGTCCTATCAAACAGCACTGTTTTTCTGGGACAGTTGTCTTCACGGACTGTTGTTGAGATTATTTACTAGAAAGTCCTAAACTTGTGTGGGCAGCTTCTAGGGAGTTTCTGTGATCTATTGCAGTCAGACTTCTTAAACAGAGCAAAATGTCATCTCATACACATTATGACAAGACAATTTCTAGTTCTTTGTCTAGGCAATGACAATTGGGATGTGATTCCCAGACCAGAAGGCCCCTTCCCCCACCGATTCACCAGTTTGAGGACAGATGCTGGGAATCAGATTGCAGCTACAGCACATTAGGGCTCACATTTTCGTGGTATCCACAAAGCATGCTGAGCTTCCACAGTTGTGGTTTCTATACTTAAAACAGAAGGTCCTAGTTAATTTTACTGCCCCGAGTATTTTTATACACTGTTAGCAATTAGGAACTGAATTAAAAGTAGGAGAATGTCTGTTTTATGTACATTTTGTTACCAAATATTTCCTTAAGATTATATTCTCTTGTGTAGTAGTTCTACTGCTTACCCTGGCAAGGCATGGGTGCTTGCAGAGAATTGGATGACAGCACTCCCAGGCCTCTGAGCTTCCCTTATGCCAACCTTTGCTTATACTTATGTCTGACTATCCACATCAATGGGACTGTGTGAGTAAGGATGTTTATTCACCTGTTTATTGAATTGGGGTTTCTGGGCTACAGAAATGACAGACTTTATCTGACATTGTTGGGACTGGCTACAGCATAAGCTAGAAAGGGCACTGCTGTAGGGAATGGATTGCCAGATGAAACATGGCTCTCACCTTTGAATTCTTACTACTACTGACATATCTCTGATCCAGCCTTTGAAATGAGAGTGAAGGGGAGGGCAAGACACTTAAGTACATTTGCATAGTTCTCTGAAGCCTTTTGATTAAACATATGACAGACATAATAAATATTTTTTCATTATTTGTATTATAAAATCTACCTTTTTGGATCTGTGACAAGAAAGTACCTGTTTAATAATGCAGACTATAATCAACAGGAGAGGAAGAAAGGAAAATTGCTAACAAACCTGTCTGTTTTGGAGAGCACTTCTGCCTAACCGGGATGCAAAAAAAGGGATAGGAAAATGCACACCAGTGCAGCAAAGGACTGCTTTATCAGCTTTATCAAAATCCTTTCAAAGGCAGTGGGAGTCTTTCAGTTGGTCCCAGTGGGTTTTGGGGCAGGGCAGGATGTGGGAAGGTGAGTGCTGATACCACCTGATGAGGCCAGACTCCACGTCAGTGTCTTCAAACTGCAGAAATACTCCCTTGTACTTGTAGTCTTATCCTGGCCAACCCTGAGTCGTCTTGCTAAACTGAATTGATGACACATCTGTTTGAGATAAAAGGATATAGAATATTCTGGAAAGCTGTCTGACTCTAACACAAGGATGATGGTAATTCCAAAACTGTCAGAAAGGTACAATTTTATCTTTATAGCTTTAGGTAGCAACCAAGGTAAAGAATCCTCCAAACTATGTGCATGTTTGAAATTGAGTAGCTGTATTAATTGCAGTCAAACAGTGCATTTAGGCAGGTGGCCACATGTTTGCAGCATCACAAGAAAGGAGACGAGCACAATCTTCTTGTTCCATACACTTTCTCTCCCCCTTCAAAATAATGTAGGTCCGACTGCTCTGAGCACAACCCTTGGGATGGGAAAGGTGAACTTACTCTGATTTCTGTTATCTTCTGACCACTCCAAGGATGGTAGATGCAGAACAGAGATCTGGTGAGCGACAGTGTGCCAACATGTAAGAAAGCGATTACATGGGTTATTTTTAATTTCCAGCTATCCCTTTCCTTTTGAGGATTTTGGATGAAAAGTTCCCCCAAAGGGGCTTAAGGGTTGGGCAGAATCAGGAATTTTAAGAGCCAGAAAAGGATTCCCTACAATACTGTCTAAGGCTGTGACTGCCATAACGAGTACCTGTCCCCATGGCATTTCTTCAGCAGGAGATGGGGAGAGGCTGTTTACCTGGCTCCTGTTTGTTTTCAGTCTGCACTCATGTGCCTGTGTGGCTGGAATGACCTTGTTTGAATTAACAAGTTGCTGGGGTATGAATCAAAGGATAATTGTTATTTCTGCCAGTGGTACTAAACAGACCTGAGCTATTAATTCAAGACAAATGGGAGAAATGAGTAAACAGAAAGTTTACTGGTGTAAGGAAACTACAGGCCTGAGTGGATGTTCTGTGTTGGTTGTATTTCAACTTTATTGCTTTGCTTTGATCATTTGAAATGACTACTGTTTTCAGCTGGAATGTAAAAAAACCTAAACCCACACGATTAATTATTTATTCAGATTTTAAAGGGACAGTCTGTTACAAACTGTCTTTCTTCCTCTGCAACTTGTTTTTAGGACATGTTCTTGTTATATGGACATAATTTAAATGACTAACATAATGGAATAATTATATTTTCCTGTTAAATGTGTTACAAAGAAGCCAAATCCAATGTGCTATTTGGTAGGAACCCCTCTGGATTTCAATCCTAAGCATATCTTAAGATTTAGTATGTCCCATAGGGACTAATCATCAATAAGACTATGTCCACAGTCAGGGAGAGGGTTTGCAAAGACAGATGAAGGCAGAAAATGACAGGGGGGGAGACAGAGACTCACAGCACTCCATAAATGACCAAAAGGGCTCCTGAAACAGCCAGCGGCAAGGGGCATCTGGCAAATTCATAGCAGTTAAAATTAAATACTGCTAGGGTTGTTAATGAGACTCTTCCTGCAAAGCACTGGTGAAACTGGAGGGATACTAAAGCAGATTTAGAGGGCGTAAGGAAGTTTAGTCCCTGTGATGACCCTTTCCTTCCCACAGCCTGTGTCCTGCTTCCCTTCACTGCTCCCACCCCACGGGAGGCTGCTGCCTGCAGCTGTGGGGCCATCACAGGTCCTGCTTGCCAGAGCATGTAAGCACCCTCGCAGGATTTCACCCAGGGGAGACTGAAGTCAGGGGAAGTAGAAAAGGAGGAATTCTTCTTCAGATCTCCACATTACTTTTTAAATTATAATAGAAATGTAATCTTAAATGCTACAGGACCCTCCAACCCATGCCTTGCCTTGCTTTTTCCTTTCCTGCTCCTTTGACCCAGTGCCTTTTGATGTAGTCTGGCACAAGTCTGGAGAGAAGACCAAGGCTTGTGGGCAGAAGTGAGCATCTTGGTCCCGAGCCTCAAAGCAGGATTACTGGCCAAGTGAATGTTTTGTGGCTTTCCCATTTCAATGAGTCCTCCCAGTTTCTCTGTCAGAGGGCTGGGGGGATGTTTTAGAAACATGTAAACATCATGCAGTTGCTAATGGAGTTAATGTAAACTCTATAGGATGTTTTATCAGTTGTCCCTTTGTTTAGTCTGGGAAGCAGAAGAATGAGAGGAAGAAAAAGAGTCCTCAAATACCCATAAGGTTTCTCCAAAAAACCAGCAATGAACTATTCTACCTCTGTTTCTTTTGCTAAGAAACAAATGGGCAAGGATTTAAAATGAGATGTTAATAAAAACTTTCCAACTCAATAAATAACTTCAACACGGGAAGGGATGGCCTATAGTGGAGGTGCTACAGCACCATACCATGTTTTAAGCTAAAGGACTGTTAGGGATGGCATAAAGTATTTGGTTCTTCTTCAGAGCAGGAGGTGAATTGACTGAACTAAAAATCTGTGTAATCCTGTTCAACCATACTTTCTTGTGGTATTGTGATCACTTCAATAAAGTGGTATTTTAATACAAATAAAGCAACGAAGCTGCAGGACCTTGTGAAACAATCTACCTCTATGCAATTTGATGTCTGGTTCTAAGGGTTATTTCAGTTATGGTAGTTCAAAGTCCTAATTCTTGCCCTATTCATAAAACTATTCACACCTGTTTTGCCATTTAGAAAGTCAGCTTTCACTTCTCTGGAAGCTATGCTTGATATTTCATTTCTCTCAGCTGACTCTCCAAAACCACAAATTGATTTAAAACTGAATTTTATCCTAGAAAGGAACAGTCATTTAAATTATTGTGTTTCCTCCTACACAACAAATAACTGTATGTCACACAGGTTATCTTTGTCTGTGATTGCTTTTTATTCATATTTTATTCATGAGATTCTTCCTTTGAAACAGAGTGCCTATGACTACTTTAGGTTGTGGTGTTACTTGGGCCACCACTTTTAACTGGCTACAGTTTAAAAATACTATGAAATTCTATCTATGTCATCCAGCTTTAACTGAAAAAATAAGTTCATCCTCCTTTTCTTCATGGGTGCATTTGTAGCATTACTTGCTACTTGAACTATATGATTCATCTAGAAAAAAAGCATCTCCCTCTTCTCTTCTTGCTAACTGCCTGTGTGATCCTATGATAACTGATTGACAGCTTAATTTCTCATCGGATTAAATTATTTCTCAGAAGCTGTGATTGAAAGCCTCGTAATGCTCTGTGTTTCAGATCTCACTCCTGTGCCATATTCCTTGGCTTTTAAGTTAGTTTTTTTTTACTTAATCATTCTTTCATAATTCTCCTTAAGAACAACTATGTTTTCAGAAAGCTTACTTTCACTAAACACTACCTTTATCTTGAGACATGGCTGGTTTTTTTCATTATACAGTGCTGTTTGTGAGTTTTTTTTGTTGTTGACTATTTAAGAGGCCTGTCAGAATGAACCAAAAGTAGTGCAAGTGTTGTAGGGTAGAGGTTTTAGTGCAGCACGTAACAAAGAGCCTTGGATGAATCTTACCTAGGTAAGAATAAAAAGTCAGTTTGAGAATGTGGAAGAGTACTTGTCAGGGGACAGGAACCTTAAAAATATGGGCAGAGAGTAGCTAGGGAACAGTGAAATCCACAGGAGTACCTTGAAAAATACTTGGTTTTGGGTACATTACTTGCAAGCACCAAACAAAACAAAACTGAAAGGCATCACATGTGTTTGTACCTTCATGTGAATTGTTTGGTTCAGTGTCACATCTGAAAATAAAGTGAAAAATCTCTTGTCAAAATTAGTACGCTTAAAAACTGAGCTATAGTGGAGGAGTGAACTAATATTGGAAGATCTATCACAGAAAACACACACGTCTTCTTCATCATTCTTTGTTGCAGCAGGAGAAAACGATACTGTGAATCTTTTGGTGTTACCAATATAAATGATGCTTTACAGATGAGGTGAATGCCATGCCTTGCTGCCAGGGAATATATAAACTCGAGCCCAGGACTTGCAACTGATCTTGCACAGATGAAGTTGAGCTCTGTTGCAGCAGCTTATTGTCTCGATGATCCTCTTTGCCAGCTTAATGTTCCACCCACCCACTATCAGGTTTGAGACTGCAGCCAAGCAAACAAGCTGTACACACAGTGCCTCTGGTTGCTGGGGAGTCCATCAAGTGTGCCAGCAGATAGTACATAAAAATACCTTCGTAGTTTGAAAACACAAATGCCATTTTTAATCACATCTGAGCCACTTAAAATCCTTCACCTTAATTGTGATCACGGACAGGGGTGTTTTTTCCAAAAGTTTTGTAAACTGGAGTTACTGGGTCTTGGACAGGTTCAGAGGCATACCCAGCAGATCTCTGTCTGGTGTGACTCCTTTTGGCATGGGTCTGGGCTCAGTGTGCCAGGTAACACAGAGCTCGTTTGTCTACAGCAAGCATTTTAATATGTTTTAGTTGCATTCAAGTAACTTGGCATTCAGCTTAAAGCTATCTTGCATACCACAGGGCTTTAGAGTGCCAACAAGTAGGCTCAACATCTGACACATCTGCATCTATGCTGTTAAACGCAATTACTTGTTTTTAAAAGCTATGCAGCCTACTAATCTGCCAAATGCCAGACTCCATACAAATATCTGGAAGAATTAGAATTGATGGAAAAGTAAGGATGTAACACCTCCCAAACTGACTGACCAGTTCTAGTTCTCAGTGTGAGTTGTTTTGCTGGTTTTGAGGTGACTTTGTCAATATGTAAGGCATACGGAAGAGTACCTACTGGCAGAAACAGACCCAGCCGCCGCTTGGATACGGGGATAGGAACAGCCACGCACAGCAGATGAGGAGTGTGTGAGGGGCCAGCGAAATGGGGACCAGGAAGAGGGAAAGGAGATGTTAGCTAATGGTGTCCCAGATACATCTGTGTCTGAGTACTGAGACCACGGGGACTGATGTGTAAACGCGCAACTTCAAGTATGTTTAATCTAAGGCTGTGCTGTTGCTGAAAGGTATCGCCTTTCTGATGCCCATGTCTCGGGGCTTTGCTCCGGCAGCAAGTGACTCACTTCCCCCCATGGGACCACCGCTGTGGCACAGGGGACAGCAAGAGCACCGGGCTAAGGGCGTGGAGGAAAGGCAAGTCTGCTTTTACGGGCAGCTGTATAGCTTTAGGAAGCCGTACCTTAAACCCCGTATCCTGTCGGTGACAGTGATCAGCCTCAGATAAATTAAGGGAAGACATGAGACTCAGAGGCAGGTAATTACGGAGTGACCTGGCCTTCAGGCATTGTCTGTCATTTCCCCCAGCAGTGATGAGTCTGATGTTTGCCCTGTGTCTTATCAGGACTTTTGTGCTTTAAATGTTTTCCAGTTGCAGATCTGGATATTCCTGCTATCTGCACACATATCTAATCCCTGGTGAGTCTTCACAAGCCTCCCTCCTCGCTACATCCCGGGGCGATGAATTCCATTGACTTAATAGTCCGTGGGCTGGTGATGGTGCGCGGAGCGGCCCCGGCCGGGCACCGCCACAGCTGCGGAACTGGAGGCTCTGACTGCTCAGTGCCGTGCGGCTGCCCCCGGTCGCGAAGCCGGAATTCACGGATTGCTGAAAGAACTGTAAGGGAAAAGCTCTCCCCATTATTTTGCCGTCCGTCATTTTTTTAATGACTATTCTTGCAGTGCAAAGAAGACTGAAATCGGACAATTATTAGGGAAAAGTTTGGGAACTTCCTACTTCAGAAGGCCCCACTTAGCTGCCTCGCTGCTGGTAAAGAGCATGGGGGTGCGGAGNGAGTTCTTCTTCACCGCGCGCACCTCCTTCTTCAGGAGGCCGCCAGGCAAGAGCCGCGCCGCCCCACAAGTAAGTGCCGTGCGCCGGGCAAGAGGGGCGGCTGCGCCCCGCGGGGCAGCTGCTGCCGGGCCGGGCCGGGCCGGGCCGGGCCGGCTCCCTCCGGCTCGGCCTCCACGTGTCCGCCGCCCCCTCCCCCACGGGGAAGGACCCGCGGAGCCGTCCGGGCGCCGGGACGGAGCGGAGAGTAGGCGGCCGGCAAGGGCTTCCCTCGGCAGGCTTCCAGCGGGGCTCCTGCGCGGCCGGGGATCACTGGAGGGGCCCCGGCCGGCGTGCCTCGCTCGGCAGCCGGGCTGAGGGACCTCCATTGCCCGGTGGGCAGAGGATGTGAGCAGAAATCGCTTGTTTGTGCGGAGAGTAGCCGCGCTGCCGGCCCCGCTGCAGCCTCTGCGGGGCACGGCGGGGTCTGCCTCCTCGCTCTCTCGGAGCTCATTCCGAGGTGAATGACAGCCTCTTCAGCTGGTTTGCTGGCAGAGTAAGGCCCTCTGAAGTGTTTAAGTGGCTTGGTTTAAGCATTCAGGCTCAGGCAAGTGGGGCTTTGAAGTGAAGAACTGATTAAAAACAAAGCAAAAACCCCGAACCAACCCCTTGTGTGAGCAGCGTTGAAATTTCAGTGGAGGACCTGTCCGACCCAGAGCAGTCATTAAACCATATAGGGTAAACGCCACACTTCTTTAGCCAAGCAGTCTATTCCCTCTCATTTCTCTCTTCCCAGTGCACAGGATCTCATTGTAGAGATGGCTGGCTATAAGTTAGTGAGCCTGTTTTGTTTATGCTAGTTCTTCTTCACCTGCTCCCACCAGCATCAGTGCCTTCTTTCTGTTCAGTGTCTGCTTCTTTCTACAAACTCTTAGTAGTTTTCCCCACTGGATTTCAGTGTTAGTATTACTGCTGCTAGGGGGACCTGGTTATAAACTTGCTTTTCAAAGCCTGGATACCTCAGCTGCCCTCTGGTCCACCTGTGGCACTTGTCAAAAAACATTGTTCATTACCCACAGCCATTCCTGGAGGCTGTGTTCTGCTGCAGAAAGCCAGTCTTGGTTTCTTTTTCTCTGAGGTTGCATTCCATTTGTGATTTGCTTAAAACTGAAACCCTCTAGCTGCCCCTCAGGAAACTCCTGCTCCTATTTGAGGAAGTGCAAGAGCTCTCTTGAGCTTTAACTTCCTCTGCGAAGTTTGGCAGGGAGGCTGGGCGCACCCTCTCCCTACACCTGAGCTTGGGCGCTTGGAGCAAATAGGCTGGGACCAGCTATGTATCAGGTCATGGCTGCTTCTCCGGGATACTTCTCTTGATACCTCTCCTCAGTGGTTGTTTTTGTCTCATCCATTTTGAGTTTCAGCCTCCCACTAACCTCAGGTATTTACTGGAAGCTGCCGAGTGCTGTGGAGTGTCCTTGAACTTCATCTGCTAACCTATTTGGCCAGCACTGGCTGCCACCTGGCCCTTACAGAGGAGGATCCCAGTGTGACAGTACTGTGTGGATAGATACCTAACTGCTGTCTGCCTCTGTGTAGCTGCTGTATTGTGACATGTGAGAAGGCCCACATCTTGATTCAGATCCTGAAAACATACAGGTCTTTCCAACGCTGTTGTATGAGTTGTGTTGCTAAATGTTAGCTGTATAAGTAATAAACTGTGCAAATGTGTAAATTGTTGTGTGTGGTGTTAACATTTCCAAGCAAGGGGGACTGGAAAAAAACCCCATAACTAAAATTTGATATTCTGCTCTAGTAATGTTTTCCAAAAGAATACTGCAGGGTACATATTTAAGTATGTATTTACTAGGCTGGAACAAATTAATCTGTATTGGTGACTCTGCAGCATCAGAAATACTCAGCTAATGTTCCTCGTCATAAAGTTATTACCAGTTGCTCTCAACTGCTGATTTATAGGGAAAAGAAAAAAAATCTCCAAACAATGCTGAATGTAGATTTCAACAGTCATGTGGCCAGTGAGTTTCCCCTTCCAGCAATAACAATCATAATAAGCCTCTTTGTAGGGATGAGGATGCTACTTTTGGTTTGTATTTGAGGTTTAGTCAAAAAATGCATACTATGTCCCCTTGAGCAAAGAGGAAAGAGGGGAGCTGATAGTTATTGTTTCTGTGTCTTTCTCAACTACACAAATATTAAGTTCTGCAGTGTGGGTTTCTCTTGTAGAAGACTTTAAATGCTGGCAGTTATGTTTAGCCTTCTGTCTTAGCTCCCTCTGCCCTCTTTCTTGCAGGGAAGAAATGGTTTAGAGCATTTGGCTTGCAGCTGTGCCTGCAGAAAAACTCACTACTAGTGTTTAGCCTTGTTTTGTATGGATTTCCAAAGAAAAGAAAGAAAAAAGGAACTTCACTATCTTAAGTAGTGAAATTTTGTCTTAATTTGATTGGGCAAGGATACATCAAGTTCTGCAACTGAGACAGGATTAATGAATTGACAGCAATTCGGGTTTAAAATTTGTGATAGTACCTTTGGTCTTTGCCTAGGATGCCTAATCTCTAGAGTGGTTAAAGATTTAGACAACTTTTCCTCTCTCTGTACCACTTCTAAAAAAAATTGCAGCATAAAACCATTGCAGCATATAATAGATAGTATGGTGTTTTGGGGATGAGCAGTAGCCCCAAAGTTATTTCTTAAGCAAGAATTACTTCAATCTGAGGGCAGTGTGAATAAAAATGCAGGTTGCTTTATGCTGTGTTATTGCTCCTGAAAGTTTAGCTTTATTTAAGGTTTCTTATCATCCGTGTCTCTTTTAAAATTTAAGTGTCAGAAACTAGATTAAGCTCTGTGTGGCCCTGTTTTATGTTTGCAATGAGTCATTTAATAAACGAAAAAGGCAGAACTGTAAATATTTTTGTCCTGCCAGTGTGACCACTCATGTGAGGTAAAGTTGTCCATGTTCATAGGCTTTTGCAAGATCAGACCAGTGCTTCTGTATGATGAAGCCTTTGGAATTTGTCCATTCTCTGTAGAAAAAATACTAAAATAAGATGTTTGGCAAACTTTTGAAAGCTGACCCCTTTCTCTCCCTATTTCCTCCCACCCACCCCCATCCTTCAGGAAAATTGAAAACAGTCATGCCTGCTGCTGCAAGCCCCACCATATGCTGCAGGGATGTGCATCTTCCTGTGTATGTTTTCTGTGCTTTCCTTCCACACGCCAGTTCCCCGAATTATCCCACTTTGAGCAGGGTCGATGTAAATCCTTGCAATACTTTTCCTTTCTCAGGGGTCTCGATGGACAGTGGCCTTTCAAGCATTGTAGATGGTTAGTTCCAAGCCATGCTGAGCTCATGTCTTCTATCAGTATGACTGCAAAAACCTGAGGACTTGGTTCTGCCTGCTCTATGTTTGAGGGCCCCTTCCACTGTAACTTTAAGGGTTAGAAACATGAGAAGAGGCTGTGGTCAAGATCTCTCTCTGCCCTTACGTGTGAAGGATCTATGTGAGAGGACACCACTGTGCTTTGGGAAACCTTGCTTTGGAAGCTGGCAGTGCTATGGAGGTCACAGATCCAGCTGCTAGAAGAGGGCCCGTCCTACAGGTTCTGTTCAGCATCTGAGTTGTAAATAGTTTCCACACAAAATGTGAGAGAGTTCTGGTTGATGTTTCATACAAAATGGCTTGGATATAGGAAGTTTGACACTTGGATGCTGCTCTGTTCTTTCGAAAAAAACCCCAAATGTGTGCTCTGTTTTTCTATCATTTCATACAGGGCTCTGCAAAAGTGTTTGCAAGAAAAATGCTATCTCTTCTGTTGGCAGTTTCCAGAAATGCCTGTGTTCCTTCTGCACCCAAGAATGTCCTCATTGCCTCACTGTCAACACTGGTCCTTCCCTGTCTGAGGTCTGATTGCTCCATCTCTCTTCCCCTTACTGGTCTTGGTCTTCACAACTTGCTAAGTTCCTTCCCCTGCACCCTCACCCGGTGCCCCCTGCCATGACATTGGCTTTGTGGCTGTCTTTCCTGCGTGTCAGTGGGATTTGCAGGTGTGGTAATGGTGGTGGGAAAGGAAATCCATAAAAAAGCTGGAAATGAAAGGCAAAAGGCAGAGGGTGACAGTCTCATCCCTAACTAGTCCTGACAAAGTAACCAGCAATCTCTCGTTTCAGTGTTGGAGGTTTCACCGGAAAGATGTAGCAATTTTTTTTTTTTTTAATGGGTGAGCTGGTGGAAATGGGAGGAAGTAGGACAAACTTCTGGGAACAGACACCTTTTTTTAGGTTTCTTCCACATGAATCTGCACAGTGGGTTGAGACATGTAATTGAGAGGAAGAAAGACCATTAAAGAAGCATTTAATTTTGGAAGAAAACTGTTTCTAGTAGTAAAATGCAATTTGTAGCTGCTCAAGCCTAGTTAGGATGTCTTTGTGTTACCAGTATCCCTTATTAATGTTTCACATTGTTTGGCCATTACGACTCTTCCTGGGTTTCCTTTCAGTAACATTCCCTAGGGAAAATGGCTCTCCTGACTACCAGAAAAAATGAGGTTTCTAATTATAGGCTTGCTTTGGAGCCAAAAAGTTTAGGTTTGTGTTTGACATGTAGTCGTGAAACTTATTTAAAAAAAGGCAACTAAAAATATCCAGTAATGTTTTGTTCTTTTTTTTTTAAATCCATTTGGCAGTCAGTGAATATTATGGGATAAACATTGTCACAACTGAAATACTTGAAAGTTAAGAGCTGAAGGAATGAGCAGGGTAGAGATTGTGTCTATTTTAAGGCCCACATCATTGTGACAGTAAACTAGTGGTCCTTATTTTGTGTTTTTACCTCACTCTTGTCTTGGAGCACTTGATGCAGCATGTGTGTGTCAGTAACTTGGAGGGGCTTGATGGCCATTTTGTAGTGAACTCTTAAGTCCCCTGCTGGTGTCTGACAGCCTCTAGAGGTGAGATGAGATTTATGCTCTGTGCAGGGGATGCTGATTGCCGTACGTTATCGTCCCAGTTGGTTCTTGGAGTCATTGGTTTAAATTTTGAGGACTTAACTATATGAAATGGTAACTACTAGCGTACACAAAAATGTAAGAAGCAGGTTTAGAAGAGATGGATTAACGTAGTGTCCCAAGCAGAGTTCAAGTCACTAAAACATGTAATGAGTGCTGTTACATTCAGCAATTTAAGTGTCATGAGTGCAGCACCAGCAGCACGTAGTATTTAGACTAGGTAACTCTTAACCTTTCCATGGTTTTCTTTAGTTTATTGTATTAATACTATTTTAAGTGCATCTCAGGCAGTTACTTCTCTATAAACTTTGGGAGCACAAACAATGTGTTATTATCTTTGTTATTGACATTTATTTAAATATCACCAGAGAAACACTGGGTTTTGGGGTTTTTTTTCCTTTTTTTTGGAGAAAAAAAGGTTTTGATTCACCTATTGGAGTCTTGGAGTACAGTAGCTAGACTTCACATTAGTAAGATCAGGAGCACTTAGTAAGTGTGGGTATTTTGTGAATTAAATGATGTAATTGAGTTGGGATAATTGTGTAGCTTTAAGTGCAAAGCAGAAGGGCAGAGCTGTGGAGTTTTGCTGAAGTCAGAAAGTATTGGGCACCTCTAGCTCTATGGTCCAAAATGTTAAGACTTAGTTTCTTTAGACACATGTGAATAGACATGCAGGCACAAGGAGTTTTCTTCTAACTGAAGAGTCTGGTGAATTCAGGAAGGTGCTCTGCAGCGCAACAGAACTGAAGATCATCTGAACACGCTAAAGAGATTAAAAAAAAAACCAATAAAAAGTTACTTAAAGAAGGAGAAAATCTGATACTCCCTTTTCATGATCTGTTATTTCAACTGTAGATCACTGTGTAAGAATGATATCAGAATGACCATTTTGGAAGAGGGTCTTGCTGATTAACATTTAGCTACTGCAAGAGCAAAATTATGAAGAAAAACTAAAGTAGAAACTGATGCTACAGTTTGTCTCTTCTGTAAAGCGTCAGTGGCACCAGTACTGCATTACAGTTGCAGACACTACTGGCTCGTCAGTTTGGCACAAAGGGTTGAAGTGAATGGGGTAACATCAGGCTGGCAGCCGGTCACTCATGGAATTCTGCAGGGCTCCGTCCTCAGCCCAGAGCTCGTCCACATCTTCATTAATGAGTTGGATGCAGGACTGGAAGGAATACAAAATGAATTTGCTGATGACACTGAATTGGGAGGAGCTGTTGACTCCCTCAAAGGCAGAGAGACACTGACAAATTAGAGAGATGGGCAATCACCAGTCATGTTAAAGAAGTTTAACAAGGGCAAGTGATGGATTCTTCACCTGGGATGGGGTAACCCTGGATGTATGGACAGACTGGGGAATGAGAGGCTGGAGAGCAGCACTGCGGAAAGGGACCTGGGAGTCCTGCTCGAGGGAAAGTTGAACATGAGTCAGCAGTGCCCTGGCATCCAGGAGGGCCAGCTGTGTCCTGGGGTGCATCAGGCACAGCATCGCCAGCCAGGCAAGGGAGGGGTTTGTCCCACTCTGCTCCACACCAATGTGGCCTCACCTTGGGTGCTGTGTGCAGTTTGGGCAATGTAAGGAAGATACTGCCCAAACTGTAAGGAATGGTCACAATGTAAGGAAGATACTAAGCTATTGGAGAGTGTCCAAAAGGGGGCAACGAAGATGCTGAATGGCCTTGAGGGGATGAGGAATGCCCGAGTTCCCTTGGTCTGTTCAATCTGGAGAACAGGAGACTTGAGGGGAGAGCTCATTGCCATCTGTGTCTGCCTCGTGCGGGGAAGGGGTGGGCAGGTACGCTTGTAACCAGTGACAGAACTCAAGGGAATGGCCTGAAAGTGTGTCAGGGGGAGGTTCAGGTTACGTATCAAGAAAAGGCTCGTCACCCAGAGGGTTGTCGGGCACTGGAACAGGCTCCCCAGGGAAGTGGTCATAGCTCCAGCCTGACAGAGTTCAAGAAATGTTTGGACAATGCTCTCGGGCACATGGTGTGATTCTTGGATTGTCCTGTGTAAGGTCAAGAGTTGGACTTTGGTGATCCCCGTGGGTCCATTTCAACTTAGGATGTCCTGTGATTCTAAATAAACTGATTAACAGAGAATGTAATGCAGGCTTTGCCTGTGACACTATACTAGTGAGTCAAGGCAAGCAGCCTAAACTTCATGAAGAGAGACATGAGAGTGCCAGGTCTCTTGTCCAACTCTCCTCATGGATAGGCAGATAAGGGGGGCTTCTGCAGGCAGCACATGGGGCCAGACTATTCAGTATATCCTGCACTTCATTCTTAGGTAGAAATAGTAGGGCTGTTACGGATGCATGTTCACATTTAAAAAAAATAATTATATATTATCTATATATAGATACAAAATATTTAGATGTAAACGTATAAATCTAACATGCACACGTGGATTTGTACCTTTCGAGACCAACATTCAGGAAAGGTCTTAAAACCAGCAGTCCCACAGATGTTAGAGGTGTGCCCTGATGTGACTGAAGCTAGCCCAGCATGCTATCATCCCCCCAGTTTCAGTGCAGCACGTACCTGCCTGCAGTGTTGTCAGGCTTTTGTATGGGTTTGGGTTCCTGTAACAAAGCCCGCACGTTTCTCTAGACAGGTATGAATTGACTTGGAGTGAGTAATTGCCGCTTTCCTTTTGGCATGCTTGCTTTTCTGTGAGGTTGATGAAATACTGCAGACAGTTTTGAGGAGAGTGCTTCCTATGCAGACATGTATTTGGCTATGCTAAGTAGCCACATGTGATTTATGTAGCAATTAAGAATGCTTTCTAGTTACTCATCTGTGTGTGTGCTGGAGAGGAATTTGTGTTCCTATATGCAGAGGAATCTGTGCTGTGCTGAAAGTAATAGTAAAAGCAGCAGTGGTTCATCTGCCTCAGAGGATGCATCAAACGTTGGTGTTGGGTACGTAGTACTTGGTGTGCTGGTTGTCAACTTCTCTGTCTCACTCTTTACCCACCAAGTAATTGTGGAAAATGCTGTTTGCAAGTGTGTTTCTTTTTGAAATTATATAAAATAATATACTAGGGGCAAATTACAAAGGCAGTTGTCTCTAATCTTTTACAGATATCCCTGTTGTCCATAATTAGGACTGCTTGTATTGTGATCTGTCTCCTTACTGATCCAAGGTGTAGTCAAGTGCATGGATGGACAGTCTAACCATGCTATACTCTTCCTCATAGTGCAGAGTCCTTTTATCTTGTGTTTGCAGTACACAGTCAATACAGTCTCTCTAAAGTCTGATTGGTAATAATAAAAACTCAATATCAAGTTTTGCTCTGACTGAAGATGATAGTTTGCCAAGTACTTAAGTGCTTGATTTTATTTCTGCGAAGCAGGAATCCCATGATTTGACTTGTCCCCCTTGAAGTAAAGTTTGTAATAGAAGAAATTTGTTAATACTTCACAAGTAGTTAAACACCTTTATTGATGGCTAATAACCTCTGTTGTAGATGACTTCCTCTCAGTGACTTCTTATGTACAGTTGTGCCTAGATCACACTAGCCTGTAAACTTGTAAGAGTTTAGTTCAGAGGTTTCATTTAGAGCATTACTTTTCTCTCAGTGGGTTCCTCTCTTCTGAAGAATTGGTCTCCTCAAGATCAAAGCCTGCTTGTCTTGCTGTTCAGTCTACCAGCAGCTTGATTTAGTGTGTTCACTTGGATACATAAGCTGAGATCAGGGAAGTCTTTTTGTTCAGAGCTGCTCATTTAATTGTAAAATATTTTCATAGTTCATCTGAGAAGCATCTGGTAAAGCCATATAAACTCCAGCAACTGCACTAGGGATTTCAGCATGACCCATTGTGATTGTGTGTACAGAAACTGGCATATTCTTTGGCACTGCCTGAAAGATTAAGAATTTTGGTGGTTGTGTTGCACTGCATAATGGGAGAATTGGCCTGCACTGTTTATCTTCATGTTTGAAATGAATAAGTTCAAGGTTCACGATTGAGATTAGCATAGCAATCTGCAAATTTTCACAAAAGATGTAATTTATACTATACTACTATATTAGAATTTTTTATTATGTTATTGATGTGTGGAAAGGTTATGTAGAATAGGTATAGACAGGTGTCTTATGTTACCCTTTATGATAAAATGTGTAAAAAAACCTCCAACCCTGTTTTTTTTTTGTGTCTTTGATTAGCTTGCAAGTAGTAGAAAAATTGATGTGGTAAGTGACCTAGGCTGTGCCTGAAGTACACAGTTATGGGCTGTAGCCAGCTGCAGGAACTGATCCGCCAGCTTTCCAGACTGGTGACTTAAAGAATGGTCAGCCCCTTTTTTCTTACCATGCATGTGTGTTTAACTTTGAAAAGCAGTGGAAAGAGAGGGTTTCTGCAGAAGCATTTCTGGATGCGTCAGGATAAACACTCTACTGTTGAACCTAAGTGTTGAAGACCAAGGAACAGAAATACGAGCAGGAGGAAAGTTCTTTTTAAGCCTGTCAAACATACAGGCTCCCTGTTTCCATCAGCAGGAGTACCTTGATCCAAAAATGAGACCCATGTGATGGCTGTGATGTAGCCAAGGGTAAATGCTGCAATAAGGGGGTGCTCCTGAAAACTGCTAAAATAAATCCCTAACTGTACGTGTGGCATGGACCTTGCAGCTGAAAGCTAGAAGTAGGTATAACTTTTATATTTGATAGTTAAGGAGTGAAGGAGGAGGAGAAGGAAGGAATCTTTGTGTATAAGACTTGCTCCATCTCTTGCAGGATGATAATATGAGCACTTAACTACTGAAAGCAAGTTGGAGTAAATTATCCTGCATGCATGTGAGGCATGGTAAAAGTAATTTGAGATGGGGAATTGATTTGTGACTGTTGTCTTTTAGGAGCTGTGATAGGAAAGAAAGAAGATAAAAGTATTATATCTGTCCTGCTGTAAGTGCAGGCTGAAAAATTGCCTGTTCAGATTTCTGCACGTAGGAGAGATGTCTTATGTCCTGTGGAAAAATCTACAGCTTAATCAAAAGTTTGTGCTTGAGGCAGTTGCTCCATTAGGTACCCACATACAAGTGCTGGCAGTGTAAAAACAGCAGAGTCAGGGGAACATTAGTTGTGCAGGCAACCTGATGCAAGCAGTAACCAGACTCCCATGTAATCTGCATGAGAGAAATCTGCTTTATTAGGGGGAACTTGATCTTTCATTAAAGCTGTCTTCTGGTCATGATACTCACAGCTTTCATGGAGCCTAACTTCGCACAGTGTTACTTTTCTAATGCAATGTCTACATAAATTTGTTGCTCTAAAGTCTGATTTTCTGTATTTAGAAATGTATCCAGATCTTTGAATTAATTTTGATGTAAAATCTAATATTAAGGAGAGTTAGCAGTTTTTGTATGAGTTAGCAGGTCAGTTTAAGATGAACTGGGAATATTTAACTTGATATTCAGGGGCACTTTAGCTGCTGAATTAAGGGAATACCTTTTTCCCTTTCCAGAAATATGTGATACGGAGTGAGAAGTAATGACAGGAGTCTTAATTCTTTCTGTAATGAAAATCATTTAGCTGCTTGTAGAGAGCCCAGTAGGTGGATCTTAGTATCTAAGTAAATGGATTCACAGTAGCTAGTTAAGATAGTCTTATGGAGTGGGGCTGTTGTAGAATTCAAAGACTGGAAATATCTCTTGTTGTATTTGGTAATATAATTCAGTAATTTCCTTGGGGAAGTGACTCTTTAAAATACTGAATTGCTTTAGTTACCTTTTGATTCACTGTAGTGGTAAGAGACTACTGCATATGCATTTGGATATCAGAGGAGACAGCAAAGCTTCTGGACATCAGTCAGAAAAACCTCTGAATCAGATAATCACATTATTTTAAATTTCATTTTTCTATTCTCATTAAATATAAAGTTGAATTAATTTATGTGATGAGTTGCCTTTCTTAAGTTTTTCTTTGGGCTCTGTGACTATGTAAAAAATTATTCCTGAAAAACTTCCTACCACCCCCTGTCCCTGCCCTCCTTATTTTTTCGTCAAGGTCCTAGCCAAGCAGGAACTTTTTTTATTCTTTGGGTACAAATTGCTTTCTCTTCTTCTTTAAGTCTGAGACTGACTCACACTGCTGTGGCTTATAACAATTATAACAAAAATTGCTGATAAATCTAAATACCTTCTCTTAACATTCACTATTATCAGCTGCACAGTATTGCTTTGGGGTCTGATTTGGGCTTCATGGGAACAAGTTTGTTTTCACAGAAATTGAAAAATGGTATTAGTGTTCAGCTGACCATGTGATCTACTACTCTGAACTTTTGTTGGTCCCTTGCCTGCCTAGGAGGTATTTTTACTGCTTTAAAAATAGTATAATGTTAGCAAAATAATACTCAGCTTAACTAAAACCACCATGTTTTAATTAAAGTATGTTAAAGAAAATATCTTCTATAAGACTTTTAATTCTGTGCTGTAAATTACAATTTTTTTCTTGAAGGAATATTCAGTAGACTGTGTTGTCAAAGAGTATAATTATTGGGAGAATGTCCTTATTGCTAACTCAAGCCTGTGAGCAACAGGACTTCATGAAGTAGATTAAACTGTGGGTTTCTGGCTTTTTGTTGCTCTGGTCAGATTTCTTGATCTGTAAAATGAAGCAGACAGTTCCTGTGCTTAGTATGATGAGATCTTTATATTCAGGATTAGGCTGGGTGCCAATTAGCCAGCCACTGTCAACCCTTCACAGTGTAGACAGTTCCTGCGTCTTAGATCTGATCACAGCCTATATAACATTATCCCAAATAAATGCCAAGTATTTAGGCAAGGTGAAGGACCAGTGGTGCTTTGTAAATCAAAGTGTCTCTGTTGCTAGAAGGGCATATTCCATCAGGGTTTCTCTTTTGGTTTGTTAAACCATAGGGCACTTGTGATTGCCTTGATACTGTGGTGGAAGGTTTGGTATAAAATACAGAAATAATTCCTGATACACACCTTTCTCGAGTTCTGAATAAGAATGGAGCTGTCTGTAAAACAGCAATTCCAAAGAAGTGTCCAGCTATCAGAAGATGAGGTAAGTTGGCTTGAAACATGGCAGATTGTGTAATGCAAATTTGTTTGACTTCTTTATGATCACCAATTCATAGTGAGGTTCCTGGGAGTTTAATTCTGTGTTTTGTCACCAAAAAGTCACTTTGTGCTCACCTGTGCCTGAGATGAACTTGTGAAGTGTGTTTTCAGGCGGCAAAGTTATTGGCTGCACCCCGTTGTTTTGGCTCACTCCTGTTGGGTGTCCTTGGTTTTCCAGTTGCTGTTACCCTGTCCCCCCAATGGCAGCAGCGGCCATGGGAGCTTTTTGGAGGAGTCTTATACCTGCTGAGCTGAATCCTACAGACAAATCAATTTTCTTCTCTTTTCTATGCTCCCCTGGAAGGGGTCATCCCACTTGCAAGCAAGGAGAGCTTTAGGTACTCTTATAGCGGAAATCTCTGCTTTGATGGTCATAGCAGTTGGCGATTCGAATCCAAACTGTTGTTCCATTGTTCCACATGCTCCTGTGACCGAGGGGTGATAATATGTGCCTTAATACAAATCTTGAAGGATTTAAATAATTTACAGATTATTCCAGTAGAACAGAAGTTACATATTTAGAAGTATCCTTCTAAAGATCTTCTGCGTTTTCCCAGTCATGGGCAAGAGTGGTTAATAGAGTTATATCACAGGTTTTGTTTTATGGCTAGAGTTTGTGGGTTTGTCTACACTGACAGCTGCTTTTGAATTGATTACGTGTTCGCATGGTGGGAAGCTTATCTCAGGATGGGGGAACATGACTGTTTATACTGTGCTAAAAGGTTGATATGTGAAGTGAAACATCAAAGCAGTTTCTAATGCTCTGAACTTTAAAACTCACAGTTAATTTAATTAAAAAATAATTAAAGGCACATCTTTCCCCAACCCTGAATGCAGACCCCAAATATTCTTCAAAGCATATTTGATTTTAATGATTTGGTGATTTCCTCCCTGAGGCTTTTCTTAACTTGCCACTGACATATAAAGATGTAGCTTTGAGCTGCAATGGTAATACACTATTAGTGCAGTAGCTGTTTGCCTCCTAAGACAGTAAAATGACGTGTTCTGTGGAAATAGCCTGGTATTTAAAAAAAAAAAATCATAAACCTAGTGATTTATCCTCTAGCAGCCAAAGGTCACAATACACTTCTTTTTTAGTGATTTATAGCTTAAACTAGCTCCTGAAGCAGCTTGGTGAAGTGCATGGTATGGAATGCTGGCATGCTATCCTTGCTTTTTCACTTTTTTCTTCTTTTGTCTCCTCTCCTCCCCCTTGAATTCTAATGAAGGGTCCTGTTTTAAAATGAGTTTGGTTTTAAATTAGCCTTTATGGCCAGTGCTGGAAAAAATGTGTATTATGTAATACTGGTTTACTGCATTAAGTAGTTGTGAAGATGTTATGTGGAAGATATAGAATGGGAGCTCCATGCTACTTGTCTGGATTTAACAAGTAGTAACCTATATGTTTTCATCTTCAGAGATCTATCTGGAAGATAGAGTGGAAAAAAAACCCTTTCAGAAGGCATTTCACATTTGGTAGTGATTATGTCAGAAGCAAAAGGCAATGGAGAGAAGTATATTTTTTATTATAAGGATTATTAATACTAGCATTAGTATTTTATGTTGTAGGTATGGGCATTACAGTGCGCTTAGGGCAATCATTAGAAATGTGGTGCCATTCCCTGGATGTGGGAAGGAGCTGTGTTTTTTAGGTACTTGCAGAGATCCTTTCTCATTCTGGACACACTCCTGAGTAATGGGAGACCCTGCTTGAGTGGGGAGGTTGGACTAGATAACCTCCAGTGGTCCCTTCCAGCCTTACCCATTCTGTGATTCTTCCCCGTCCCCTTGCTATGTGCTTCCAAATGAACCTCAGTACTGCCCTTCCATAGAATCCAACCTTTGTTCTGACTGTTCCCAACAGACAAGTGAAAAAGTCTGAAATATGGTGGGGATGCCATACTGAAACTGAGCTGGAATTGATCCCATTCTCTTTCAGATGTGTAACACCAGAACATAACTTTCCTGGGCAGCGCTTGCTCTGTTCCTTCTTTGTTGTTCTCGTGGTGTCTGTGCAGTTCCATGGCTGCATGCTCACAAGGAGATCTTCTAACCTGCAATAGTAATTGGATTGCTAATCCATACAGGTTATCTGTAAATAGTTCATAACTTCACCATACTTCACTTTTGGTGAAGCAGATGTTTGCAAAACATTTTGGTGAAAACATGATAAACTAAATGTTAAACGTAAGTTGTTTTAAGATGTAAAAGGTCAAAACACAGGCCTAGTGCAACTTCAAGCACTCGTTTTGTTTGGGTGTTTTGTAGAAGGGTGCCAAGTACAGCCAGGTTTCCAGTCTCCTAGATTTATCCTGTGAACCAAGGGGAACAAGTGATGTCTCACAAGGTAGAACACAAAGGGATCATCACGGAGCTATTCCTCCTACCTCTGTTGGTCATGCCGTGTCATCTCAGCTACACACCTGCAAGGTGGATGCTGCAGGTTGAAGGCTGTTTCGGTGTGGCTGCCATTGCCTGAGCACAGGGTGTGGTTCCACTGAAGCTTCAGTTTACACTAATAAAGGTAGGTTTTTTTCAGGTGTCTTCCTTGAACCAGATCTCTCCGTGATTGCAAGAGGAACAGCTCTGGTGCTGGAGCAGATGGAGTAATGTGCCGATGAGGAAACTGAGTGAGAGGGTGGGACCTCAAGAGGCTGGGCTTAGCTTGTGGAGCTGTGCTTTGGGAGGGAAAGCGCCAGCTGATGGTGCAGTGAAGACATGCCTTAGAGTGTTGGGACAGATTTCTTAACTGGATAGACATGATACAGGTAGGCAGAAGGTAGAGAAATCTGGGCTTTTTGGTTTTGTGTGGTTTTGGTTTGGCCTTTTTTTTGTTGTTTGTTTCTATTCTTTTAATGAATAATGGTTCTGAAAGAAAGAAAGCAGTAGAACTTCTTAAATGGCAAATATGGTTTATGCTTTGGTATCTGACAGAAAGTAGTGCAGCAAATAGGATTGCAATGTAAACCTTGGGTTTACTGGCAGGTTCTTGATTTTCAAAATACACACATTTGTGTATTTTTAGCTCTTTGTATTTTCTGTGGCTTTAGAATCCTCCTTTAATTGTTCCCTGTAACAGGTTTAACAGGCCAGCACATCCATTTAGAGAATAAAGTTAAGGGCACTATTTTGAACATATTGAAATGTATTTTAAATGTTATGCCATACCAAAAGGTAACTGCACTCTTTCCTGTGCCTTGACCAACTTCAGTCTCCAGCTGTTATGAGATTTTTCCACTGCAAGTGTGAGCCTGTTAATGGAAATCGGGTGTTAGTCTTTTGCTTGTTGCCTTGCTTGCCAGTTTTGAAGGAAGGTTGGAAGGGATTTATTAATCTGTTTGACAAATGTATCATCAATATCTGTTTTCATGCCACTTCATAAAAAATTTCACAGCTGAAACTGCCTGTGGTAAGGGTTGCTGTAATCGACCTTTTGCCATGATTTTGTTTTGTTGTTTTGGGTTTTATTGGTTATAGCATGAACAGTTGCTGCTGTTTTCACAAGTGTAAATATGGGCAGCTTTTTGGATGTAACTGCTTGAGAGGAAGAAAGTTTCTTTTGCTGGATGGAAGACAAAAATGCAGGTGAAGAAGCCACAGCAAGGGAAGGAGGCAGCTGCTCTCGGCTGGAGGTCTTGCTCTGCCGGTGGACCACTGGAAGAAGAGAAGGCAGGCCTGTGCACTCCTCCTGCCTTTCTTTAATCACAGAATGGGGACATTTGAGCACCTTGACTTCTGACTGCTTAATAATTTGCTTGTTTTAGAGGGAGGAAAATCACCTGATTAGCTTCTGGATAAAATGGAAGGCCGCATCGTGTTTCTTTTTTTCTCTTTTTTTTTCTTTTTCTTTTTTCTTCTCCCCCACAAGACTGACGATAACAAATAGGACAGAATTCAGATGAATAAGGCACTAGTGTTGTCAGGATCATGGTAAATAGCAGAGCTGTGTATGCTATTCATGTAAGAAAAGTACAAAGTTTAAAAATACATAAAATGATACCTCATTACATGGCAGATTAGATCTATTTTTTTACCTTGGTTGTTTTTATTGTATTAGACACAAGATGTTCCCTCCCTTCCTTATTCTCTTAGATCTTTCTCTTACAAATGTGTGAATCTGCTTCAGGTACTTTGTTAAAACAAACAAGGAACAAGTATGGACAGCAGACTGGGGAGAAGAAGGACCAAAATCTGACTGACATTGCCAAGACCTGAAAGCATTTGATGGTTTTTTGGAGGCAATCTATTTTGTAATAGTCTCTGAACTCCACCCTTAGATGAATGCAGTATACTGGGACGCTGAGAAATCTGTGTAAATACTTAGATTTGTGCATAATGAATTTTGGTCTGCCACTTAGTAATATTTCTTAGGAAGTAATTGCAAATTCTGTTTTATTTTATTGAGAGCTGAAAAAGGAAGCCATTGAACTCGAAGAGCATGTGTGTGTCTAGCCTTCAGGAGACATAGAGTGTGCTAGTCAGGGTGAGGAGAACAGGTGACAGTGCATGATGGCCTCTGTCTCTTCCTTCTTCCCTGGCTCAAAGGTTCTCTGTGTGCAGCACCTATGTGAAGAATTAGATCTCCTCTGGACAAAGGGCTGATGTGAGCAGGTGTAAGAACCCCTGTGAGTGCTCCAGCTCACCAGTGTGAGTCTCCACTCCCAGCAGGCTCTTCCCTCATGTCAATGCAGTGTGCTGGCTTTGGTGGGGGTTCCTGCAATGGCCTTGGGGAAAAGGTCCTTTCTGCTCTCCAGAGACCTCTACCATCACCTGGGTACAGGATAACGCATCTTGGTGACCAAGCTGCCTGGAAAGAAAGGGAGAGCTCTGGGTCAGCTTCTGTGCAGGTGAGGGATGTTGGGGTAGGGAGGATGCTGGGCTGTGTGCCCTGTAGTTTGAGTGTTCAATTCATTCCAGTTAGCAGTGCAGGAATCTGGAGAGCCAGCATGCTGGGCCCCTTATCCAAAGAGACAGGAGTCCAGAGAGCTGAACGGCAAGGAGGATGTCTCAGGGAGCTCCTGCTGGCAACTGGAGCGGAGGTTTGTCCACACACTGGGTGCTGTGGGTGACCTCAGTGGGGCTGGTGGCCAGGTGGAGGTGGTGGTCTATGTTGCAGCAGTGCAGGTGTTGGGTTGGTGGAAGCTCTGAAGATGGTGACCTGATCTGAAAGGAATGATGAGTCTAGTCTGTGCTATACAAACAGTGATGTTTATGATAGCAGCTTATGTATGAGGAAGCGTGCGCAGGGTGTTTTTGACATCTTTTCTTCCAGTGACTGTCAGGACTGGCTGGACTAGCTTTATGCTGATACCATCAACTTAACTTTTGTGTGTTCTTTTAAGCCTCTTCCTTGGTGGCTGTGATGCCTGAAGAGGTCATAAAACGATACCTGGCTGGGTGCAAATGTTTTTCAGATGATTTTTATCACTACCACTTACCAGACATCTTAAGCAAGCCTATTTATAAGCATTGGTATGTTGGGTAATTATTAACTGTAAATCCCTCCTGTTTGCTGCTTGGAGGCTTGAGGATAGTTGCTGATACTAGACAGGTGGTTACATGTCCATGCAGAAGTCCAGCAACCACAGCCTAGTACTAGTCCATTGACTTCCTTTGCAGTATTAGGTGGAAATACTTAAGAGTTTAGATGTAGTTTAAAAGTTAAAGTCCTTTTGTCAGAGTGTGATGTGCTGGAAATCAAACTGACTTTCTCCAACAGCCTTCAGGATGCTTTGGCTGTTCTTCAGAGAACTTGTTTGGAAGTAAATGTAGAAAGCATCATTTTTTTTCTCTTGAGTTAACACAACAGATAAATGAAGTATACAGTAAATATAACAGTATTTAAAATTTGGGTGTTGACAGACAGTGAAAGTGGGTGAGAAACTGAAATTTGTAAAGTTGCTGTCCACTAATTGCACTTTTGTATCGCATGTTTGCCAGTAAAAAGAAAAAAGTGCATAATTTAGTTTTTGGCTAGACAGGCAAATGCAGACCAGTTGTGTGGAAGTGTTTGCTCTGGCACCCTTCATTGCTTAAGAGAGTCTTTGCTTATGACCTGAATTCTGGGAAGGTCTCCAAGCCCTGTGCAAGCTGAAGTGCTTATCTCTTGAGTGTTTTCTTTTCTTTTGCACAACAGAATACACAGACCTGCTTAGCAAAGGCAGACCTACTTAGCAAATGCCCATGCAATTATAGCTCTGTGTCCCATTTCAAATTCTCCTCCTGCCCTGCCAAGACTATGCATTTAAAGGTCTTGTTCTTCAGTTCCAGTTTGTTCTTTTCCCTTGAGCCTTGATAGTGTCTCTTTTTTTCTCTTAGCTTGGAAATATTCTTAGTTAATCTTATGGCTTATTTTCAAGGTGACCTGTCATTTTACATTCATCTCTGGAGGAAAAATTAATTTTGTGAGCAAAACAAATTGTCTTCTGTTTTTATTTGAATAGTTGCACAATTAACATGAGTGCATGAAGAATCTTCGCTTTTGCATCCATGTTACTGATGTAAGCTACTGAAGCTGCTATGAGAGTGGTGTTTGTGAAACTCTTGAACTCCCTTTTCATTGCTGCGAGAGAGTCATGTTGGCATAAAAGATCCGTGGTGTTCATCCAGAGCCCCTGCTTGGTGCCTGGGGAGGCTGAAAGCTCTTTGTGCATGGCACAAGTAGAAACATGAGTGGCAGAATTACGAGTGGGTTTGTGCTGTCTCTCAGCGTAGTATGTAGCTGTTTCAAAATCAGTTGTTGCTGTGGAGGAAGTACAGCTTAACACAAAATCTTTCCTAACTTGCTGCTTGTGGTAGGATCTCAAAACTGTCCTGGCTACATTTTAGTTAATTTTTAGCTCTGTTGCCTGCAGGAGTGACACTTCCATTCCCTCTCTTAAGCTTAGATAATGTCTTGACTAGAACTCACAAAGGTCTGGAAGCAAGCAGATATTGAAGGTTCTACAGATCTTTAGATAAGCTCTAAGAACGTTTTGCAGAGGAACAAACCCTGCTGGTGCTCCAGCCAGAAGGTCAGTAAATGCCATGTGAGACATCAGGGCAACAGCTCAAAAGACAAGCTGTGCAATTCATACAAGGGGAGAACAACTTGAATCACAACTTGCCTCTTTGGAGGCATCCATGTGGAAGAGTCATGTAGTTTAGTTCACAAGTAGGTTGTATGCAAGATCAAGGCAAATGGGGCTTTATTAGTTCCTTTGCATGCAAACCACTTGGGGGTTTCTTGTTGCCTTTTCAGAGGCTACTGGAAGAATTTTCAGTATTGAGTGGAGCTGATGCTGTCCCTGACCTTGGGTCATTTGAATTGGAAAATGTTTTTAGAACAGCCTTGCTTTTTTAGAACAAAGAAGGACTGGGAAATTTTGAAAAGTTGGATAAATAACAATGTGTTTGTATGGCCTGTAGCAGCCTGGACTCTTTATGGCAGGGAGTATAGCAGGAGCTTTGTTCCACATTTCTGTCCTGGCTCTCCCTCTGGCATTGGTGGCACTCTGTGAGTGCTCAGTGTAGGGAAGGGAAATGGGTTGTGTCCACTGCTGCTGACTGTGGCTGTGTTGTCAGTTCTGTGTGTTTATCTAGAGAATAGTCAGCATCTTAGGTGAGTTGACTCTCTTACACGGTGTTTGGCATAGTTCAGTTTGTGCCCTAGACAGTCCAGGGGCTGCCTAGTTAGAGAAGGCAATCTGCTTTTGTCTCAAAACAGCGGAGAGCTGTGAATGCTCCTGTAAAGGAGACTTCGTATTACCTTTTCCCTGGACTTTTGTGTATTTACTGCAGTACCGAGGTTATCCCGTTATCCCCTTTCCCTTTGGAGTTGCGGATACTTGAGCATCCTTCCCATCCCCCAGTTCTGCCTCTCAGGGCTTCCTCTTCTGGAATAAAGTGCTGCAGGACTTCCTTCAAAAGGCTTTTCTAGCTGGAAAGCTCCTAAGGTAGCTGCGCTCAGCAGCAGGCCTGTTCTGGATTCTGGCAGGATTATGAAAGCGTGCTTTCCCCTAACCATTCTTATCACGAGACACAGATAAAAATGGACAGCTGCATCTTTAGTGCATTCATAAACCTCAGAGGATTTGGCTCTCTTTTAAAGCAGGCATCTGGCTTTGCATTTCGTACTTTGTTTTCCCTCGGTTACTTGAAAATTCCTGTGTGGTCCATCCTGACTCTCACCTTTTGCAGATATTTATTGGACATGATTTCCAATGATGAGTGGGATTTAGGAATGATTTTTAGAAGTGATGTGGCTTATTTCTGCAGAAGTAATATTCTTAAATCTGTCATTGGTACTCTAAACAACCCAAGATACCTTTTGTGAAAAATCTACTTCTAGATCCATTCTGCATTGTATGGCAGAGACTGATGGGCTCTTCAGCAGTCTACTTCCCTCCAGATGAGGCAAACACTGGAAAATCTTTTATTAGGAAAAACAGATCAAATATGTCTTCAAACTGATCACATCTATGTCTTTTAGAATAAAGCAAAGGGAACGGCATGTTTTGGTCTTTGCAATTCTCTGACCTGAATACGTTTGTGGTGTTTTGGGTTTGTTTTTTCTCCTTAACCAACAGTTGGTGTAAGAGGGACAGGGTTGAGAACTTCATGGTTTCTAAGCAAAACATTCTTCCGTCTGATACAATCTTTTGTATTTTGAAACGGGAAAAAAAAAGTTTTCATTTTACAGTTCATGTAGGACATAGGATTTAGTCATACGTGATAGGCACTATATGTCAGAACAGAGGATGCTATGTTTTCTTAATCTCTTTGCTGCTTTTACCACTTGGTAGAATGGGATTCCTTTGGAGTCCTTTGTTGCTGTAAGCAGCTGATTACATGTCTTAGCTGGAGTGTGCAAATGACTCTGTCCTTAGCAGCAAGTTAGAAAGCATGTTAAATTCTTACCTTGCTCTTAATTGCACTCTGGGATGTCAATAAACTGATAGGCTGTTGAGGAAAGCTGGAGTATTTGTAGTTTTAGTAAAAATACCTTAAAGAAGGAAAATAGTTTTGAATAAAATAACGGAATATTCAAGTTTGTCATCTGAAGGCTAAATTTCAGTATCTTTTTCATGTCTGCCTTTTATAGAGATGCTTCCTTTGCTCCTGAGGATGTCTTGCTTCCTTTCCCCGTCTCAGTAACTGCATAACATGACTTTGATGCTTTGAAGAAAGATGGTTCATTCTGCAGGGTGGATTATAAGCAAGTGATTTATAAGGAAATCATGAAGCACAATAGGAAACTTTTTAAACATTAAGTCTGATTAGAAATATTAATAAAGGAGACACTTCTTCTTAATGCGGAAGTAATGCCTAAGGAAGGACAGTGTGACATTTGCAGTTCTGTAATTTTAAAATAGTTTCTGGATAAACTTTTCCCATTATTTGTTTCCAGTAGCCATTTTTTTTATTGTTAATAGTCAACTACTGGACATAAGAGATTCGTATTTGCATTAATTAAGTGTATATCCTTCTAAGTGAGTGTGTGAAAATTTTGGCATACATGAAACTTATCTCAGTGACCCTGTAATATCATAAAGGGCACATGGTGATTTGCGTCATTTCAAGTAGCATTTTCCCCATACTAATTCTCTTCACTACAGGCCCTAAGTCTAAATTTGAATGGTGCTTTATCTAATAAACCTCACAGCTGTGCCTTGCTTCAGAGCCGACAGTTCACTCGGGGTGCAGAGGAAATGCATCATCTGACTGAAGAACTATGACAGTCTAGAGTGGGCAAAACCACACAGGCTTGGCTCTGCTCTGGCACAGAGGTAACCTGTGAGGTTGTCCATTAGCTCCCAGTGAAAAAATTTCAGCTGGGGATGGGGGGCTTGCCAAGTTTAAAGGCACATGGTGAATTTCTAAGGCTGGCTGTCAGTTGTTTGCTTAGGTGTGCCTAATGGCTCTGGCATCAATATTACAATTCCTTCTACAGTTTTTTGCTTGCAATTCTGGAAGAGGATTGTCCATGCATAGGGGCTGTTGTAGTCAATGTACTCTTCCATTATTATTTGGGCTCTTGGGCTGCTTCCTGTTGATGAAGCAAGCATCTGCAGTCTTGGTGTCATACTTTCCTACTAGATCTGCTCTTTAAGGCCTTCAATCTCTCCAAAATGAAGAATAAAATAAATATAGGAAGAAAAAAAATTAGCATGTGTAGTTAATTTGATGCACTTTTTCAAATAGCTTCACTGGTGGTGAACAAATCTTCTTTCAAAACCCATGTTAATACTCCTGAAGTCTGAGTTTCTTCTAGATCTGATGAGTCCGGAGCCTCTGATTTGAACTTGTACATACCAAGTTTTTGCCTACACTATTTACTTAGGGAGCATTTTGAACACTTCTCCAGTGGGGAAGGGGACACTCTTTTAAGAGTAAGGCAATGTAAAGGATTCTGACAAAGACTAGGGCATGTTATCTTGAGGTTTGCATAGAAATGCCTTTAATTTCTTGCATTTAAGAAGCAACCAACCCAAACCCTAGGAAACTTGTTAACAGAACATTTGGCGTGCATTTTGTGAGTGGGTCAGGAAGTTGTTGATTGAGTAGAGCAGCTTGAAGCTGCTGGAGAAAAATCTTAAGCTACTCTGTATATTGCCTCCTGTACTGCATGCACCTTGTTTTGCTAGCTTAGTTTTGCTTCTAGAGTTAGTTTCCTGACACAGCTGTGAGCTGAATTTCACTCACCAAGGGTTTGTTGAAATGCTGAGAGCCAGGGAAGGAGGTGAGACCCCACAGCTGTAGGGAAGTACTCCATTTGTCCTTGCGAGCAGCAAGTTGCTGGGTTGTGTCACACCTAGGAAAACCTAACACTCATGTTTGACCAAGTCTGGGTGATAATGCTGTGCTGTTTGCTCCCTAGAGCAAATAAAAGCTATTAGGACTATTGTGCGACGTGAATTGGTGGCTGCGTTGCCCAGTGTAACATTGGTTCCATCTGTCCCTTACTTAAGCTGATACAGCCTTTGGTGGGGCTGTAGTGTGTGAGATCGGAGAATTCCAGTACCATGACTCATCTAGGAAAAGAGACAGAGTGAGGCTGTTTGAGTACAGCGTGCCAGCAGAATAGAATCTATCTCTCTTTGGAGCTTTAACCTTGCCAGTCAAGATGCCTGGGATGTGAGAAGGCTGATCGGGGTGTGGAGAGTTTTGCAATGCATGGACTGGGTCCTGCACTGTAGCTCTTTGCAGTGACATGTGCTGCAGGGGTGCCTTGGTGTTTGAGGAGGAGCCGGTTCAGGTTCAGCAGAGTTTATGGGCAGAAGCTTGGTACTAGCTGTGTCAGAACACAGGGAGCTTGTGTGGGGCTTTTCTGCATCATACCATTCACTTGTGAATGGTGCTTGTGCTTGCCTCTCTTCTCATTATTCTCCCAGCTCCCCACAGGAGATGATTGACTAGACAATGTTGGTTTTTTTAAAATAAATGCCTTTCGTTAATGGTGATTTAAAGTGACACACTACACCATGCAGTGCTACCTACTGCTCATAAGTCTTGAGCATTAAGAAAATATGTGGTAGCTACAATTCTAAGTTACTTGCTGTTGGGAAACCTAAAATTGGATGCACAGGCTTCAAGTCTGAAGATGTTATCTGTCTTTTGGAGAGATCTAATGAAGAGTGTCTTTTTTCTTTAATCTCTTTCATTGTTAGTCTGAATTGATATTATAGTGCATAACTAATAGGTTCTTTGGTGCATTTTGTCATCTCATAAACAAGTCTTGTAAGTGCTCTCCATCTTTTCTCTTGGTTAGAGGACTCTTCCTTCAGCTTTGTTAAATTGGCAATAGATGACGTGTCAAAAGTGGCAGAAAAATGTATCTCTTTTATTTTAAAGCAAAGAAAATTGAGGTAAAACTACCATGTAATCTTTTCCCATGTATTCATATTTTGCTTTTGCTGCTGCAAATGGAAGCTAATTTTTGTTGAAGTCTAACCATTTCTTGCTTAGTACTTAGAAAATACTTAGGCAGGTAATCTGCTCTATTCAGAAGTAATTTGTAAATGTACTGGATCTGTCTGCCAAAGTTAGCTGAAATGCCTTTTGAGAAAGACCAAACATGCAGTGATATCAAGCTTGCAGCAAGTGATGAGGGATGTTTTGTTTTCTGTGTTATTGCAGACATACCATGGTATTAAATGTAAAGACAAGACTAAGCATTAATTTTTAAATTCATAGTTCTTCTGGACTTTACTGTGCAAATAAGTTTTGTTGTTACTGGTTTGATTGCTATGGAAAGAATTAAAGGATTTTTTTCTTTAAGGCAACTGACAGCTCTTTGCCCTACACCTTCAGAATACTTGATGACAACTGCAAGCACTTGACACCGGTGAAAATCAAACTTCTAACTCTTGAAGTTTGGAAAAACCTTGCAGTCTCCTGACCCATTAAATGTGATATTGAAATGAAAGGTAATTTGGAAAAAGACTCGAGGTCTGTAAGCCTCAAATTTAGCATTACATTTAGCTTACTCTTTTTATAAACGCTTCCTAAAATGGCTTAGCTGTTGTGACAGGTACTTTTACAGGAAAAAAAAAAGCAGGGCTTGACAACAGTGCTTCCTTAGAAGCTTGTTTTACGTGTAGCAATGGGGGCAACCTTGCCTTTTGACTTAGGCTTTAATTTGAAGTTAGTCAGTGACACCCAGCAGCTTCCTCCCAGACATGCAGTGGGTGCAGTGATGGCTGCCTCCTGATGCATGAGGACGTTTGGTGCATTAAAGTGCACATATGTAGGGAGAGAACTGGCTTTCCCTTTCCTTTTTAACATGCATTTTAAATCCCTTTAGCTTTTTTAACGAAAAGCTTTACGAAAGTAAAGTGCTTTTTCGACTTTACGAAAAGTAAAGTGCTGCTTCCTTTTTCCATGGCTTTCACATGAGTAGAGACAGGCTGATCCCAATTATTAGTTAGCAGCAACCAACATTGCTCCTCTTTTTGGTACCTCTAGATCACCAAACTGTACTGCCTCCATTGCTTTTTCTTACTTACTCTATTGTATGACCAAGGAAGCTATACTGCTTAACTCACAAATCTGCTGACTAGTTGCATTTGGCTCTTTATCTCCATTTCCTTTTTTGCTTGCTATGTAGTGTGAATAGTATCTTTAGGGAAAGGAGGAATTGAAGTGATGTTTGTGCAGGCCAGGCTGCTATAGCTTACCTTCATCTGTGCCCTCCGAGAGTGGCCCAGGAAAGGCAGGAAGACAGCACCTGCTGCAGGGAGATCAAATCACGTTTGTTGTACTAAACCAGATGTAGGGTAAACTGTAAACCAAGGCTGAGCCTTCCTAGGCATGGTATTGACGTCTGGAGAGCTGGAAGTCAGAAGTGTAGCAGTCTGTTTCCTGGCCTTCTAAAGCAAATCCTTAATCAGAACTGAGGAGAAGTTTCTGTATGTCCTGGACCACTGAACATTTATACTGGGATACAATATAAATGGCTTCCCAACTTCTACTCCAAAGTGTTTCCTCCCTGGGCATAGAGGCTGTGGTGGTGTGACCTTACTAGAAGACAGTTTTGTTTGTCATGGCGAGCCATTGCCATGTCCAAAGAGCACCCTGGGTCTGAGGCCTTTGTGGTGCAGGGAAGTGCTGCAGGAAGAGATGTAGGAACAGTGACTGTGTTTGCCTTCCACTAGTGGCGTGCATCTATTTTTGATTCCTCTTCCCCAACCCTACCTTAGCATGTGTTTTTTGCTCCCTGTAATGACTTCTGCTTGCACATTTCCTGGATGCAGCAGGATTCCCTTTTCCACCATGGTTTGGGTACTCACTCCCATGTCTTTTCCAAGCTGTTATACTGACTCAGCCTGGGTTGAGTGGGTGTTTGCAGCTCAAGCCTTTAATCTCCTCCCTGCTCTACTACTTACTTTTCTTTGATCTCTGGTACCTCCTAGAGCCATTTCTTTCCTTTGTCAGATACCACAGCTACTAACCTGCTGTCCATGCAGGTACTTAGAGCCCTCAGTATTTACTCTCTGCAGCTGTTTCCTTCCCCACATGCCAATGTTTGTTTGAATCCCAATGGGATAGGTCAGATGATCATCTGCACTTTCTTCCTAACCCACTCTAGTTTGGTACAACTATCTAATTTACATTCATGGAGTCTGTGCTTTTCAGAAGCTCTGCGTAGGAGGCCACAGTGTTTTTTCAACCAGATGAATTTGCCGGAGCCTGCACCCCCTGTGTCAGCGCAGCCACATCACAGGTTGACACCCATACTTGGGCTTCCCCACATGTGCTCAGAGCAGGTGGGCACTGAGCCAATTGCTCTGTGGGTGGCTGTGAGCTGCCCTTCAGAGGTCTGCTGGTAAAAACAAGATGGGACATGAGAAGCCTTTCGTGCAGGGAGGCTGTCAAAGAGACTTCCACTCCCTTCCTGCCGTGGGAGAGGAGGGGTGTTCTGAATTCCTCATCCATTTCTTTCTGTAGCTGCCCTCACTGGGGTGGTTTTTCAGTTTACCCTGACCCCAGGCAGTATATATTGCCCTTCTGATCTGCTGGCAGCTGCTTGCAGCAGCCCTGCCCTGATGGGTAGCCTGCTGTTTACTTCACAAAAAGTTAATGTTCCGTTATCTATCTCTCCATGCATGCCTCGGCCCAAGGGTTTTCTGACAGAAAGTTGTAACATCGGGGTAGTTGCAGAATTTACAAAGTGTTGAGAGAAACTCGTTGACTTCAGATAAAATGGAAGATACTTGTCCTTTATCTTCTAATTCCCTGGGCTGTAGCTGCGCTGTAGCTGTGTGTTGGTGCTACTCAGGGCAGAATTCTCTGAATCGTACAAGAGAGGCCAGTGTGAGGAGCAGCATTGCCTCAGGGGATTGTATGGTTTAAAATACACTCCTGCTATAAATGGCAACAGATGGTGGTGGGATTCTTTGAGGTGGATTTTTATTCAAACATGGCTTTCAAACAGCTATCCCTCCCCACCACCCCCTCTGATCCCTTATCAGTGCAAGTTTTTGGAAAAGGTGTGAAAATGAACACGGGAAGGTTGACTTTGGTTTTTGTTTTGCAGCTGCAAGGAAAACACTGTAGGACCTTTAGTTTCCTTTTTCTGTGGTGCCAGACATAGCTCTTTGTCCTCTACCAGTGCCGCTCTGCATGTTACTCAGATTAGGGACATGTAAACAAGTGTGAAAGTGGGGTTTTACAGTGTCTCTATGTATTTTTAATGCATACCATATTTTTGAAGGGTTGTCTGGCACAGTGGGTTTGGTACCCCCAGTACCCAGGAACACAGAAGCTGTTCTGTTAGTTTCCAGCCGCTAATTTTTCATTTGCTCTGGGAGGGCATCCTGTTATGTTGACTTCCATACAGTATCGGATTACCCCATGAAATGTGAATGTCGTCTTGAACTCTTGACTAGATACTCTATCTGCTCACACTTTATTATCCTTTTAAGTGGTTTTGTTGTTGTTCATGTTTTTTTAAAATATTTTTTTAATTTAATATCCTTTGCAGCAAGATGGATGGTGGTTCAACTGATTTTTCTTTTAGTTACTCGTTACTTGGTATCCCTACTTAGATTAGGTCGTACATATTACTTCCCATGTTTCCCCTTATTTCTCTGTCTGCCTATATTCAGGTGGAAATGGAAATGGTGCCCTTTTTTTGTAGTTTTTTTTTTTTAATTTTGTTCTTTATAGCAGGCTATTAATGCTTACTTCAGTCGAAAGGCAGGTATTACAAAATGTAGGTCTCTGTCCTCAAAGACTGTAAACAGAGGGGGTAATTCTTTCTTTTTGATTTGCCCTGGCCAGATAGATTAGTTCTCATGTGCCTTAAGTGTGTCGGATTTGCAGATCACTCTTGACCTGTCAAAATGAAAGCCAGCTGTAACAATTTGATACCTGTCTTGTGGGTTGAAACAAGAGCTGGGTTCTCTAAAGTTTGTCCTGGTATTTGGAATGCCAGGCTTTCTTTGAGAGAGTGGAAATTTCTTTGGCAGATTTTTTTTTCCCCTCAGTTGAGACCCTGGAACAGCTACTCTCTGCAATGTCTTCTGTACGTGTGGTGGGTTGACCATACTTTCTCCAAGACGGGGCAGCAGAAAACTTGTACTACTGCTTTTTCTGTGGGCTTCAAATAGAGCTCTGAAATAAGCTGAGGGTGTTGTTAATACTAAAACACTGACTTCAGATTCAGGACTTGTGCTTGAAAGCTGCAACTTGAACAAGTGAGAGAAGAGTGTTATGGTCGTGCCAGACTTGAGGTAGCTCCCATCTTGTCAGGTGGCTGGACAATGCACTAACATGGTGCTGAGACAGAACAGAGGAGAGCATTACTAACAAGGAGAAAGCAATTACTGTGTTTCAGTTGGAAGCAGCAATGTAAGTGATAACTAAAACATCTAAAGCAAGAAAACGTTTCAAAGACCATTTGCACAAAAAGCTAAATAAATTCTTCCCCAAGAGAGGAGCTCTTGAAAAAAGTCTTTTTGTTACCTATGCTGCAGTCTATTTTAATAAGAAAGTAAGCGAGAAAACATGATGCCTTTTTGCAGTGTTTCATCTGTTCATGAGCTTATTTTTCCATTCAGGTTCAACTTCCACATCTTCTAGTTTATCAAAAATCTTGTAAAAAGAAATAGTTGTTTAGCAGAATTCTTGTCAAGTTATAAGAGTGTGTGTATATATATATCTATCTATATCTATCTATCTATGCATGCCATTGTAAAGTTGTGTAACTGTTTCATCTGAAAACATCTCATTGTCCTTAAGTGTAAAGTCTTGTCATAGTCTTCATAGATACTTAATGAATCCTAGCTCTGTAGTACTCTCAATTCTGGATTGTGCTTTCTAGGTCATAAAATAATTCTTTTATAAATGACCACATTAAAGTGTTTGCGTGTTTATTTTTAAAAACACTCGATAGCTAAGTTTGGAAAAGCCAGCATTATTATTCCTCCTTGTCTCTCTGGGTTAAGTTAAAACTTTTAATTACATTATCACTTGCCAGAATCCCTCCCACATACTCTTTGCCTCATCCAGCACACAGAATATATGCTGCTAATCTTGATGAGTCTTTCCCCTTCTCCTTATTGTTGAGTATGTGGCATAAGGCCATAAATTCCCTGCATGGTACTCAAAGCTTGCTTTAAAAGGAGAATTAATCATTTCAGCAGGGATTTTTTTTTTTCCTATGATATTTCACAAATGTCTGTGAATGTCCCTTCCAGTAATAACAACATATTAGCAACAGCTTCTTCCCTTCTGCAAGTACACCACTGCTCATATTTCTGGCTTTAAGTTGAAGTGTGTTTTGTGTTGTGGTTGAGTTGGGTGATCCCTAGCTGCTTCACCGTGGGCTCTGTGCATGCCTCGTCTGACAGTCACCTTGGTTGGCCAGCCTCACTTTGGGACCTGCTATTTCTCTCTTGTGCAGTGGTGATGATATTCCCATTTCATATGGAAGCTGAAACATAAGAAACGTGTGGATACCCATATGAAGTCAAAAGCAAGATCTGTCTAGAGCAGTTTCTGGCAATTGCTAATAGTATGTGCTGGGGAAGACTAAGAGAAATGGGGCAATTATGCTGTGCTCTCCTGACAGAACACTCTTCCAGCCTCTTTGATTTGCAGGCTAGGTTGTTTTCTCCTGAGAATTACCTGGTTGCTTTTGCACCCATGTGAACTTGTAGCACCCCCAGAGTCCTGTGACATGGAATTCCACAGATCCACTTGCAAAAACCACTCTGCCTTTCTATGTTTTTCAAGTCTGCCTCTTATTGATGTCCTTGGAGTAGGATTCAGCTCTGGACTGAACACCCATATGCAGGTGTGTGAATGCGAGTGTCTCACTGACAATATTGGCAGTACAGCTGAGAGCAATTCAGCTCACCACCAAGTCAGCCTGTGCTTTGGGACTCAATTGCTTAGACCAGAGGTATCTACTCTTGTCTTGGGTACTGTTGGATATGTATCCTGCCCAATCTCCTGTTGGCACTTGCTAGGTTGCAGGCATCCAGCTAAACCTCTGCCAGCCCTGTGCAGGCATCTTGGATGTGCTGGGATTTCTCACGTATGGCACTTGTGTTTATCTGGTGGAATTGGCTCCTCTGTCTTACTGCATCACCTGGCATGGGAATTAAACTGTTCAGGTGTTTTGATCAGATCAGTGTCTCGTGTCCTGTCCTGTCCCTTGCTTTGCTCCCTCCTCTGTGTAGTAAGAATTGTCCTCTGCTTCTGATCTGGTTAGATCTACAGCTGTGACAGACTTCTGCATGTATCTCACATTGCAGAGAACTTGTCCTGCTTGTGTTTGCTTTGCTTGCAGATGGGAATGTTCATGACCCAGCAAATCCTAATAACTATCAGGTCTCAAGTAAGCTCCCCTAAAAGGAGAGAACCTGCCATTAGTGATCATCTGTGGATATTTTTGTACTTTAAACTCCTTTTCAGGGCAGGGGTAGAACCTGTTCCTGCCAAGCCAAATTCACTTGAGAGGTTCCTCCCGCTGTTTCTTCCATCTTTGCTGGGCTCCTTCCAGTATCTGCAGCAGGGGCTCTTACGGACCCAGCCTCACAGTTACAGTTGCTTGATGAAAATATTGCCACAGAACACCTAAAAAAGCTTGTATTTGCAAGTGAATGAGGAAAATAGTGCTACGTGTAGTGTGGAGAATAATATACTGATGGTAATCCATAAATGAGTTAGTTTGTTCTGTAATTCTGTTCAGTTGTTGATGAGAACGAGTCTAACAATGCTGCTCAAAAAGATGGATGCATTTATTTAAAGAATAGGTGGACCTTGAATTGAGCAACAGTTCTGAAACAGTGCTAAATGCATCTCTTTCAGCACATGGTCCTGACTTGCTCTGCCTGTGCTAGCTTTCCCCGCTGGTTCCCTGTCATCCTCCTGGACTCTGTAGCTTTCCCTTTGCAGTTGCAGCTGCTCCAGGGGCAGTCAGATGAATTTCTGTCATGGACAAACACACCATTTCCCTGCAGCTTCTCCCTCTGCTGCAATGGAGCTGTTTGGCTGGAGTTTTGAGAGAGGGGCTAAATGTCTTCTTAATACATAATGTTGTGAACCTTGGCTCAACCTTTTTAACGTTAGTTGCAGTTGTGATCAACTGAAAATTGGCTGTTGCCATCCGTGCAATTTCAGTCAATACATGCTTGTGTGCCACAGAGGTAATGGTTTGTGTTCTTTTAAAATAATCTTTTTTTAAATTATTGTTGCAAATTTGACACTTGGATGCGTGCTATATTTATCTTCTGAAAGCATTTTTAGTACCTTTCCCTAGCTTTATTTTCAGTGAAATGTACTTAAATCCATCACTTAGTGGTTGTGTTCAAGTTCATAGTAAAGCTTATAGCCTACGCTTGCTCAGTACTTCACTTCCAAAGGGCACACAATTAAAAACTCCTAGATTAAACCTCGTCTTAAAACTACGTGTGTATTCACAGCAAAATCTGAACTGGCTCTTCATTCCTGGTTTGAGTGCTGGAGTGAAAAATATGGACTTTCCCCATTATCCAGCTGCAGAGACAGTAAATTAGAGGCCTCTTAAGGGGCCAGGTGTCCCTTGGCAGCATTTTGATGTCTCTCATTTCTTATAAGCAAGCTGGATACTGGGAGTTTCTAAGTCAGTCTGGGTATGGGGGAGAGTTGCATTCTGTTATTTATAAATCTAAATGAGCATTGCTGTGCTCCTTTGGCTGCTCTTTCTTATGTTAATCTTAATTTTTAATCTTGTTCAACTGGATTTGTTCAGTGCTTTTTTACTTCAAAACTATGCAGTCACTTAAACAGCTTGAGTCAAGACAGCAAATATCAGTGAGGGTTTGGACAGAAACAGATCACGTTCTGCAAACAGCTGTTGTGGTGGAGGGTGGCGGTAGCCCTTTCAGTGGGAGTAGTCTTTGTGAACTGGAGCAGTCAGATCTGGAAGATCTTGTAATGGTAGAAAAGTTAGTGTGAGAATCAGTATTCTAGTGCCAGCGTTCCTGATAACTTGGTATTTCGAAACATCCCATTAAATAGATGTATGGGACTCAGTGTAAACTGAAACACAAGTGTGCTGAGGTTATGGGTGCAGGGATAATGTTTCCTCGTTCTGTGTAAAGTTTAGAAAAGATTTGCTAAGCCTACTGTTTACAGCTGATTTGCAAAATATTCCCAGGAGTGTACAGTTGTGCTGGCAAATTATTCTCTTAACCAGTAGTAGTTTGCAAAGAGATCCCAGAGGGAGGAGGAGTGTAGTTATGAGCAGTCCTAGTACACAGGAGCGTGTCTGATGCTCCCAGTTCACGGGCAAGTTACTGCAAAGGGCTGGCAATCCAGAGCCTACCAGCGGGGAGCCTCTCTTCACCAACCAGCCCTGTCACCAGCTGTAGCAGTCAGTTGGTCATCTACCTCTTCTGTCTTATTAATTTATAAAAGACTGCTTCTATGGTGAAAATGACTCTGTTTCCCGTTTCAGTGACAACACTTGAACTAGCTAAAACAAGAGCATGACCCTTGGTGATGTTACATCTGCTGGTTTACATGCACATGAATTCCCTTCAAAGCATTTTGAGATCAGGTTGGGCACAGGTGTTCTGGTGGGCAGGAAAAACAGGTAGTGGTGGCTGGTGGTCTCCCAAGATGTGCCAAGCAGGAGAGGAGGGGCAGTGGGGTTAGTTCTGTTAGAAAAAGTAGATGATTTCCAGCCCAGCTTCATCCTTTACATCTTGGAGCATGGAGTTGTGACTCTGGTGGCAGGAGGAGAACACAGTGTCTGCCCCCCTGTTAGAAGATGCAGAGGGTACTTTGGAAAGCCTCATCCCAGAGTGGGCTTTTTGGCTATCCTGTGTATGGGCTGTGTGACTCAAACCACCACATGTCTCACTGGGAGGGTGGCTGGAAGCAGGTGTGCTTCATTTCTAGTATAATTATGTAGCCATGTAAAACTGCTAAGGAGTACAAAAAGGGGAGAGCACTCTCTCCTTATGTTAGCAGTAACATCAAGATGTTGCTGGTTTTGATCACTCTTTCCTCAGGACAGAACTAGATTTCTTCTGACTCACTAGAAAGGTGGTATTTCCTAGTCTGGTTAAGCCTATAAGATGTTTGTGAGTCTCGTTAATTTTTCAATAATGTAAATTAATTAGAGGTATGAGACTGAGAAATTGCAAACAAAATGCAGCTTACTGAAGCAAAACTGGAAGGTGTGGTGGTACCTCACGTTATATACCCTGCAGCATTATCTTTTCTTAGGATCACTTGCATCCTTTGTAGTTTGCTTGTTTAGATTGTCTGTGCTCTTTTTCTGAAATGCTGAAAAGCTGTGGCTGGCTTCTTCTCACTTTGCATCATAAAAAATATTTGATTAAAAGCATGTAGTAAGCTTCTTTTGTTCCTTGTGTTTCTGCGCTTCGATGTTGCCATGCCATTTTTTCTGAAAACGTATCTTTCCTGCATGTGTGCTTATGTGGGCATCAGTGTGTCACCTTAGTCAGCCTGTGTAAGTAACTACGCTGATTTTTGTTAATTTTTACTAATTAATAAATGAAGAATTCTGCTGATTTCATTAGGATTTCCTGATGAATGGTCCTAATAATCAAGGACTATGCTCTGCCATTTTGAGAGAACTTCCTTATACTTGGGGTGCCTTGTAGTATTTGTGTAAAAGTGACGCTTATTACTATGCTTCTGTAACTTTGCACATTCATAATGTGGGTCAGAAGTGATTGTTCGGATACTAAACTAATGCATTTTAAAAACTGAATGCCTTCTCTGCACTGTTCTGTTGTCTGTAGTTTCCAGGTCTGCTCCTTGTGTTATAATACGGTAGTGCTTGCTAGGATGCTGCATAGGGGAAACACCCATGTGTTCCTCTCCCCCTTCCCTACCCCGTGCAACCAGGCATTACAGAATAACTTTTTATGTGAACCCTCAGTGTTTGTCGATTTGAAAAGTTTTTTCTATCACATTATGCAAAGGTAGAAATTTGTCTGAATTTCAGTGTTCTGGCAAAATTGCCCATACAGGTTTGGAACAGAAGAAATACCAAACCTTTAATTAATTACATGTTTGATTGAGGTGTAAAGCTGAGGCCCTTCACATATGGCAATTAGAGAGGTCTTGTTAGCAGACTTGTATTATATATGCTCAGTGGGAGAGTGGATGTGAACTGACTGGTCTGATTACAGGACTAATGCTTTTGTGTGTGTCACAGGTTCCAGAGATATTCTTAATTATTCCAGCTCTCAAAAAGACTCCACTTTACTGTATAGTTTCAAGTGTGCATGTGTATATTTGCCAGCTAAGAATGGCTCCTGTGATCTACAAACTTCTGATAAGATAATGGTATAACTTAGTAACTTAACAACTGTAAGTTTAAAGACATAGGCAAATGCTTTGTTTCCAGTTTGGTCCTTTTTTTGGGTTTTTTTTTTAACTTTTGTTCTCCTTTTAAAATGGTGATATGATATCTGGTTGCATGCTTCATTTTATTGGCTAAAGCCATGAGTTCTCAGTATTTTCTGTTAAAGTACAGGAAATGTTACCAAAGTATTTCAGATACTTTTAATAAAAAGGCCATTGTGATTTTGCTTTGCAGAATTTGTTGTTTATTTGAGGAAATTTTGATTGTACTAGTTTCAGCTTATCTGATGCTAAGGTGACCCATCCTTTTCAATGTGTTCTGTCTTCTGAGTGTTTTCTCAGAGGGTATGGTGGTACTGACTATCCTTATTCCCTCTAACATTAACAGGGATTTTTTTAAAAATAAAAAATTCTACTAGACTCTTCTGCTTCCACCTGAAATGCCTATCAGCTCTAGCAGATCTCATACCTTCATAAGCTTCATAATTACATTTCCTGAAGCAGAAGTCAAGCTTAAGGAAAGGTGGAGTAGCAGCAGTGCTTCCTTGTGCCTGTAACATCCTGCCCATAAAAGCAGGGAAATAGCTGTTTGGAAAGGAAAAAAGAACAACTTTTTGAACTTTCTGTTGTAAAGTCAACACATTCTCCCATTTGCTGCTTAAGAACAAAGCATGTAATCATTTTCCCCCTTCTCTGGTTTCCTGGTGGCCATTCTCCAGCATGGCAAAATAACTTGTGTTTGGAGTCGGGCCATAGCATCAGGTTGTAGGCAAGCAAGCAAGCCCTGTTCTCCAGTGCAGCCTAATTGCTGTTCTCCTGACCTTTCCTCAGATGGAGAGTTTGTTTATCCAGCTTCTCCAGTGGGATATTCATTAACCATGTTCTGAAGTCTTCTGTTCACACCTCTCTTGAATGCCTACCAGTTGTGGCCTTCTACTCTGTTCTCTCTCCACTGTGTCCTGCCAGTATTGATCTAAATAGCACTGGTGTCAACCTATTCTTTTGTTGATGTTATTAAAAAAATAAATGTCTGAGTGTAACAACTGTCCTGTAATTCTGAAGTGATTCACTACTACAGAATTGTCTGCCCAGATACAGAAATTGTGAGTTGATGAGAAGGGAGCAGCATGCTCACATAAGCACTGTAAACTGTCTGCTGATACATGGCACCAGGCTAGCACAGTGTTTGGGTAAGTTGGGACCTCTGCCATGAGATGTTTATTGCAGTGTAGTCTCTCACGCTGCAGACTTGGTTAATGCTTTTTTATATTATCTCTGGTCTTTTTTTTAACCTGTGCAAAATTAAAACCCTGGCTTTCCTTTGCTAGTTCTTCTGTTTTCAGTTTGTTTATTCTGTTCTTTTTCACCCGTAAAAAGAAAAAATTCCTATTTAAGAAAGAAGCCTCCTGTATTTGTGGAAGTCTTCTGCAGCCTTGTAGTGTTTCTGTTACTGGGTGAGGGCTGTGACAGCTGACACTGGTTTCTCAGACAGTGGTAGCATCTAGCAGAGAAGTGGACATATGACTAAAAGCAGTGATCTTTTAAATTGCCTCAGCATTAGAGGCACCTGAATTGATTTGTCAGAAATTAATGTGTGTGTGTATTCTGGAAAACAAATTCATACTGAAACTGGGCAGGAAGTGTATTTTTGCAAAAAGGGTTGAGACACAAGATGGTGGCAGTCTTCAATTTTTGTAATGGTAATAGTATGTTTTGTCTTTCTTTTTAGAGAATGTAGGAGTTTTGAAGAAACTTGTCCTTTTGTCAGTCCTACTCTGCTTGCAACTGACGTGCTTGGTAGCCTTAAATGTGTGTGAGTGATAAAATCCAGGTAGTAGAAAAACAAGAGATTGAAACCCCTCAGAAGCAGGTTATCGTTACCATGCTGATGAGTTTATTCAAGGCATAATCTTACTGACTGAGTTGGTTGGTTTCCTCACAATGCAGAGATCTGAGGGTTGAGTACCATCTTACCAGTGTGGTCTTGAGGTCACTAGGACATGGGCTTTAGTGGGTGGTGGCATGGGGCTGGATGGCTAAGGTCCAGCAGCCGACTGCCTTTACCAGTTTGTTCTCAGCTAAGTCATGAATGCTCTACTGCATTCCTCATCTGCAAGATGAGAGGAGTAACTTAAACTGGGGAGTTGCAGCAAAGTTGAATCCAAGACTGATTCAAGCCTTTTATTTACCTTCTTACTGGAACAGCAGTCAAATCTGAGCTCTGAAGTCTTGATAAGTTCAAACTGGAATTCTAGTCAAATTGAATGAAGGTGGAGAAAGAACTGAAAAGTTCCTGTTTGCTGCAGCCTTGAGATAATTGCCTAAGGGGTTTTGGTTTTAATTTTTCAATATTTGACCTCTTAAGGCTGAGGATACAAAACAGAGGTAAAATCCTATCATTAAGGTCAATGTAAGTTTACACTACAGTGGCACATGGTCGCCTACTTTGCCCCCATCCATTTTTCTTTCTTGAATTTTTGCCGGATCAGTTCATGCAGTAGTAGGTAAAGCTGATGATTATAGTGTGCTGCTTTAGAAGTGTCTTTTGGATACTACCTGATTTTTAATGAAATGTGGTAATATAAAGGTTGTACAGAAGGGTACAGTCATTACAGTTTAAACTGTTAATGAAATGTGTCAGGTGGTATAAATTTTCTGGAGTGTGAAAGGAGGAGGAAGTTTTTCATTCTGGCCAGACTGCAGGGGTGCGTCCTTTTGTCTGCACTGTGAAATATCTAATTTGGATGTCTCTTTGAAGAGACTGGTTTTTAATATTTCTGTGGAAGCTGTGTAGAGACTTAATTGCACAAATTGCAGTGAGAGAAGTAGTGTTGTTGTAAAAATATTTCCTATGGACTTACTTCATGAAAACCTAACTTGTTTTGAAGTAGAGCTACAGTCAGTGTGAGCTTTATTAGGTTTTGGATGGGGGGTTAGTTTTTAGAACTGTTTGTTTTGTGTGTGTGTGTGTGTATATATATATATAGCAGCAGTTACACAAGTTGACTGTAAATGCATGTGATGGTTTTATCATGATCATATTTAACATACTAAGAAGATACTTCTGCTACTTTAATTAGAGGTTGTGTATTTTACTGAAGATACCAGTGATTGCTTACAAGTTTGAGCATTCTCCCAGCCTCCCAGGTTATTGTTATGAGCTTTTGACGCCTTTCAAATGCAGACTTCATTTGAAAAATAGACAGTTGTACTTCCTTAATTTTGTGGGGGCTTGAGATGCATGTGTGGTAGAGGAGGGCATTTTTACTTCAGAAAAGTTTCAAATACGAGTTCAGCACCAGGTCGATAGAGACAGTAACAGTGACTTTTTGAATGTGCAGAACTTTATGTTCTTCAAAGTACTACATCCTCCCCATGACCATGGAATTTCTTTGAGAAGGCCATTCATCTTTCTGAACATTTTTTTCACTGTCGTGTCTATGATAAGGGAAAACTGTCAGAGTTGTTCTATAGCCAAAGAGCCAATGTGTGATGTTTCCTAGATGAGAATAGTTAGTGTGCATTTTTGAGGTTTGTGTTTTTAAGTGGAACAAATCCAAACAAAAATGACTTGGTTGGTGGGACTGTTGTGACCACATGGTGTGCAGGCTCACCATTTCTGCCTAACACCAGCCCTAAGGCTTGGCCTGGTTGTGAAGTTGTTGTCTTTTCTCAATACAGGCAGGTTTTGTCAGAAGGTTTTAAAAGTAATTTGGTGACACAATCTTAGAACTACCCAGCCAAACCCAGGAAGGGAGTGTTGCTCAAAAGATAAAATGGTGTTTGACACACTTGGCAAAAGCTGGCACATCACCCAGCTTCTGCTGAGACAAGGCACACGACTGAGCTTGCTTCAGACTGGAAAGTGCTGGCAGTAAGCACGGGGAGAAGACTCTGTGCCTTGGCCTGGCATGGGGCTTGCTTCCCCAGGAATGGCTGGTTGGTTTCCTATGTCAGTTTTAAAGTAAAATGTAGATAGTTGCATTTGAAGACCTGGGAGGTTGTCATTGTAAACCACCTCTTCCTACCTTGTGTTGGATGGAACATGTTGGATTCTTGCATTGCAGGGTCATATGGAAATACTGTGGTGTAATAACCCGGAGCCCTAATGTTACTTAGTTGTTTGATCTCTACTTGTGTTAGTACCCTGGGCTTCAGACCCTACTTAACCTTCAAGATATACTAATTAGTTTTCAATACAATATCTTGTATAAGCTCATTTCCTAATGGTCTTTTAAAAGCTTGACTTTGTTGTACAGGTCACAGGGGCTGGTAATCCATTTTAGTTCATTAAACACCTTATGTGCTTAAATAGCTAGCAGTTAAAACTCACACTTTCTGAAGACGAGACCTGAAGCAAATGATTTGCTGTCAGTGATATTTCTTACATCTAGTTTTACTAACATTTGCAAAACTGAAACAGCTGTTAAATGTTATTTAAATCATGTAATATATATCTTTAAAAGTATGTCATAGTATGGAGATGGGAAAATGTACAAATCTGTGTAAAATCTGTTGTGTCTTTAGGGACAAAATCTAATGCTAAGCCTGAGTTGCTATTATTTGTACAGTTGGTTTTCACTTTAAACAGATGACGGCTTTTTTGAAACTGGGTTGCATGCCAGTAGTTAAAGTACAACCATGTAGGGTACGGCAGGGTTTGTAACTAGGGGTTTTCAGAGGTGAGGTCATGATGAACTTAAATGAAACTTAAGCAGCAATGTTAATGTCACCAACAAATATATTCACTTTTCTAGCCTTACTTTCACAATGCATGAATATGGACTGTGTTCATGTTGCCTCTGTTTGAAGGAAAATAATTTGTTAAAAGGAATAAAGGGAAGTTACAACTTTTGTTTTGTTTCTCTGCTACTTAAAAATATTCACCATATAAACATCTGAGTGTTTACATCAGAGGGGGCAGACAGGAGCCATAATGTTTTACTTTGTCATTCATTGCTTTCATTAGCATGCCAAATCACATGGTGGTACTTGGGAAAAACTGAAAATAGTCAGAAAGTAACAAGTACTTATTAACTGTAATGCCTGTACCTTGTAAAATTGTGATAAAATTATACACTGTGGTGTTGCATGGGGATTTCTTTAACCACTACGGAAGGGAGACCACATTGCATCATGGATAAAAGTAAAGATTTTTCATAGACCTGTAGCATACAGATTTATAAGCATGTAAGCTTTGGTGCACCTATGTCACAAGCTCTGTGCCGGTCTGGTCCACACATCCCATTTTTGTGGTTAGTCACTCTGCTGCAAAATGATTGAGAGGATGGAGCAACAACCTTAGGAAAGACTAAGGAGTTCAAGGCTCCTCACTTTGGAGAAGGAAAAAGAAGGTACATGCGACTGTGGTTTACAAAATCACAAAGGTGATACGTAAGCTGACCGTGAAACTTGGATTTATCAGGTCCTGCCATATTAGGATTGAAGGGCACTCAATGTTTTTAACAGAAGTTATCTTCTATCTTAGTAGATCAGCTTAAAGCAGATGGCAGTACCTCTTCACACTGCAGTCATGAATTTCTAGAACTTGCTGCCACAGGAGGTGTAGAGACAGGCAGTGTTGGCAGATTCAGAAAGGGCTTATGTGCATGCATAGGCACCAGGCCCATAAATGGACACTGAACAGCCTTGGAAGGGAGGTGCCCTCTGAATTCCTGCTTCCACACTTGTGGATGCCAGCAGAGAGGCTGCAGAAAAGGCTCATGTGCTTGCTCAAAATAGCCTTTGTTTTTGCTGCTGTTGAAGGCAGAATATCAGGCTGGATGCCCTGTACACCTGACCTGGGAGGGTGCCACTTCTGTTGCTCTGTCAAGAGTTCATGGTGTGGGCTGTTCCTGAACTCTGTCAGGATAATTGTTCAAGACTCAGATCAGCCAAACCTGCTTAGAAAAACAGTATCTTTTCCTAAAAAAGAGACTGCTTCCTTGCCCTGTGTGCCACTGTGAGAATTGGATCTCCCTGAATGCAGAAAGCAAAAGGTATTACGAGAAGATAGATTATTTCCCCACATCCATCCTGTGAGAAAAATTCCCCTTTCCCTGACCCAGAAAGCAACCTCACGCTGTTCAGGAGGATGGAAACGTTTCAAGGTTCAGATATGTGATAAGGGCAATGCCTGGAGGTACTTGGATGTTAATATTTCCTCCTGGCCACCCTGTCCCCAGTTGGTCTTCTTCACACCTTTTTGGCTACTGGTGTCTCTGACTGGCTGTGACCAGTGTCTCTACTTGGTGAGTCTTGGGGCTTCAGATGAAGGAAGTGCACATATCCTGAGTTCAGGCTTGCCCCAGGATAGCAGAGATTGCTGTTGCTTGGAAAGCCGCTCTGCTCTCAGAAGAGCGAGGATGAGGGAGAAATAAGACGCTTGTTTCAAAATAGTTTAGTTGCAGGGTTTCAGTTTCTTTCTTTCCTGTAGGAGTGCTGGCAGGCAGTAGCAAAGAGTGTTCTTGCTTGTAGAAGGAGTAACAGCTGAGATCAGAACTCCCTTTATTTTGTTTCCTGTATTCTCTGTTGGGCTTTTTTGTGGTTGTATGATAGCAGTGTTAGTTAAATCCTTTCTTTAATGCAAATGTAATGTAAATAGGATGCACTAGCTGAAATTTTTATGACTAAACAAGATTTTTTTTTTTTTTTAATGTAGATTAGGCTGGATTTCTCATTTTCAAACCCTCAGTGCTTTATTTCAAAAATTTCCAGCCACAATTTACAGCAAGATCAGGACATCTTCATTCATCTGACTGAATTGTGGTCACTGTACATGTGGGATTAATGTGAAACATGAGCGATGAGATAGGGACTGACTTGTCTTATAAGATTGCTTGAGTTCCCACAGGTCTTTGGTTCTTCAGATTTCTCATAAAAATGCTGTATATATATTTACCTGGAACAGGTTTAACCTTTTGTCCATTGTATTTTCCTATGTCTTTCAGGCTGAAATATTAAGAGGAACTTAGTTCTCCATTCCTCAAGAGATGCTAATTTCTTGAAGTTTTATGAAAATAGCAGGTTAGATGCAAGAGAGAGACCTTCTTGTATCTCTCCATGAGTCGAAGGTTGCAGTAGCAGTTTGGGGAAAACAGGCATTTGACTCAAGGCAAGGATCCTGAGGATACAGGCTTCATGGTTTTGGAGTTTTCTTTGTGAAACTTTTTTCTCAGCCTCATCCCATAGCAGCTTGTAGCTGTTGAGTTTATTAGTGCTTTCTTACTGCATGCAAGACTAGGCTTTGGCAGCAACCGTGAGACTTAGACTTCCATAAAGCCCCTGATGGGATGTGATTCTTCTTTTTTGGGACCACAACTTGATTTGCAGTTCACTTTAATTGTAATTTGTGCAGTTTTAGTTGTGTTTCTTGAGGATTCATGCTGAGCGAGTCTCAGCTAGGGCTTTGCACTCAGCATAAATGTTACAAAGAGAGTGCTGCTTCTTGAAACATCTGTGCTACAATAAATGAGATGAGCATGGGGGGTGGAGGCGATAAAGAAAAAACATTTTCTGCTCTTTTTGTTGGGAGGAAGCTCAACTGTGAAGAGGCATTGCATCATGAGCTCTAATGAAAGACCAGCTATTCCCCTTGGGAAAATGAAAGCACTTGCCTCATTTCCCTCTTAGGGGCAGCTGTTGCTTAGGAATTTCATTTGAGAATGAAATCCTGCTTTGGTTGACCTGAGAAATGGCTTTAACACGAATGGCTGCCAGTGGTGTGCACTGTAATTGCTGTGGAGGACAGAATGATTTTCTTAACAATTAATAGCTCAGACTAGAAAATCAGTGGTTTAGACCCAGATATATCATATGCATGGATTCTGATGTATTCAGCTGTCTCCTTGGGACCAGTTTTTATCTTTCCCATCTTTGCTGGTCTGAGGAAGTAGCAGGTCACATTAGCATCAGGGAATGGAAGGAGACCAGGAGTTCTGATGAGGAAAACACTAAAGTTAAGTGGGCTGGGAAGAGAAAGGGGTGCTGACATGGCAGACATTACTGAGTATATCATTTGGCTACGTGGTGGAAGAGAACCTAGCTCAGGTTCAATTCTATATATTTTATTTTTACAAAAAATAGCATGGGAGAAGGTTCATTTTTTGAACACTAGCACCCAGAAGTGATCTGATTAAGCCTAGTAACATCTAGGTCTTGGCTGATGGAAGAAGACCCAGTGTGAACTGCTCTGCTAGTTGTGCTTATACTTCACTCTGCTGCTGTGACATGTACAAGGATCTGCGGTTAGGAAACTCATCACCAGGCCTGACTTTTGAAGAAAGGCAGTTTCACAATTCCTGACATACAGCTGTTCTGAGGTGCGTGCTGGCTGTTTTGTAGGGAGTCAGAGATTAATCAGCTGCATCTGAATCAGCCTGGAGATGAATCGTGCTTCCCTTGTGCCTCAGCAGCACAATGACTTTGAGAAGCTGTGCCCAATCTCACCTCCAAAGTGCTCTTGCTCCTTTGTTTAAAACAGCTGACTTCGGAGCAATTGCTTTACCAGTAGTCCCACCCTGAGCAGGTGTGGCTTCAACCACTTAGTGGCCATTTCAAGAGCAAGATGTCAGAAGCATGTTGTAAAGCATGGCAGAGATGAATTAAGTACTGCTGTTGTATTGGACGACTCAAGGTCTTCACAGGTAATAAATTTACCTGCTGAGATAACGAAGTGGAATTTGATCTGCTAGACAAAAGCAGAGTTAGCAGGGGACAGCTTTTAGTGGGTCCTGTTACGAAGGACCTGTTATTTCCTGTGGGAAATGAGTTTGCCAAGTCTTCCTCTACCCACCTCAGTATGCTGGTCAAAGAAGACTTACTTAATTTAACACCTTACATGGCTAGCAAAGCTGCATGGCAAAATTTAAGTGCTAACATATACTGAGATCAATTCATTTCAGAAAAGTTGGGGAAAAAACCCTGTATAACATCTTGTCAGCTTCTCTTTGCATGTTGGTTAAGTATAATTAGGAAAATTAAAAGACACAGGTGCCTCAAATCTGTGTGTTCTGCTTAATGGTACTCACTGAGTGCAGCTGACCCAGTGAATCATGGTGGGCTGAGGCTTTCTTGTTCATAATGAACCCAGTGAGTTGTTCCTTTGTTGGCTTTCTGTTGACAGCAGTCATGTGGGATTTACTGTCTCTGCAGTCTTTGTGACAGCAATGTGATTTTCTGTAAGTCCTGGTGTGTAGCTAGTGAGGAGGTTTTGTTGGCTTGGTTGAAGTTGTGCCCTGATGAACGAGTAGTTGGAGTGTTCTGAGCTTTTTGTTTGGGTGCAGGATGGTATCGCCAGAATAATTCATGAAGATCTCGGGCTTAGGTTTCCGGTGGCATCGAGTTCTTTCCTCTCCTGGCACACATCTTCACTTTTCACTGCCTGTGGTCTTGATGGTGAAAGATGGTGGAGTATGGTGAAAATGGTGACTGAAGTAAACAGCATTTCTGCCTATTATGTATAGTATTTTTATTGAATGATTTTGGGTCCATTTGTCTGTTTCAGTCCCAGTAGTCCTCTTTGTATTCAGTTCAGAGGTTTGCTAGGAACTACATGCTGTTAAAATTAATTGAGGCACAGGCTTTGGTTGTTTAGAAAATGAGTTAGAGGTACATTTGTTGGCAGAACGCTCGCTACAGAAGGAGGTAATCCCTGCTTTTGCGTAAACACACAGATGTGTTTTTTGTGGGCTTAATTAAGCTTTGCCAAAATTGTCCGGCCTCTAGTGCTAGTGCAGGAAGGCAGAAATTCCTGTGGTATGTTCAAGTATGGAATCATGTCTGACTCATTGGTGGGAATGACTGCTGCCCCACTGATGCCTTGTGGCCCACAGTTCTGTAGTGGAGCCGCACCTGAGAAGGTTGCCTACAGGGGCATCACCAGGGCAAGTCTATGGGAAATCAGCTGGCTTGGGTGCTGTGCTTGGATTTTACTTGTCGTGCCTGGTTCCGTGGCAATCCCCAGGATTAGAGTGATCTCGTGGGGTGGTGTCTTTTCTAACCAGATCAAATTTCTGTCATTTTGGGAGAACAGAAACGTATATGAAAACTCTCCTGTGTGAAAATAGGAGAAACTTTCTTGCTGTCTGTTTATATTTACTAATTCACCAAGGTTTTTTTTCCTTGTCCTTTTTTTTTTTCTCCTTAATAATGCATACAGATAATTTTCTGTCAGCCTTGTGAGCTTACCCTGTGCCATTGCCATTAAAGGCAATAGGTTCTTTTTGTCACCTACAGTTATTAAAAGTAGTTTTTGTGAAATTAAACCTTGAGATGCACAGAAGTTAATGTGAAGTAGTTGTTTGTTTGTTTATTTCTTTCGTAAACAAAGGTTGATGTTTCAGCATAGGAAGGGTTGAGTTTTCTTCCTCTTTCCTGGTTCGCGCTTTTGCTTAATGATAATGGATGTTGTGGGTGACTTCAGTAATCATGGTGACAGTCAGCTCCAACAGGGTAGGTACCTGCTTGAACAATCAGAAATGAATTAATAATAAACATTAAAGCTGAGGTGTCCAGTATTGGAAATTCAGTATCAATATTGTTAGTAGATTGGAGAGGTGTGAACTCCACAATATGCTTGTCTGAGGTGAGTCTTGGCTGGTATCCGTGTGAAGGAGTTTGTCTGCACTTACACTGACAGGGAATGTTGCGAGTTAAAGCTTGGGTTCTTGAAATGTGTCATAGAGATGTCAATAGAGGCCTGCAGACTTTCCTGTCCCTTTAGTATCCACTTTCTTCCTTCGTGTCTGCTTTGATAGAATGCTATAAAGCTGAAAGAGCCTTTGGAGAGATGAAGTGGGCAGTTTAGATGAAGCTGTGTCCGTCTTTATTATGACAGTTTAGGGGGGAGGGAAGATGAAAAATAGAAGGGCAACAAGGCTTCGTTTCTCTGGGGAGAATAGAGATTTGAATTCTGAAAATGTTCAGTAATTTGGTATTTGTAATATAGTAGGTGGAGTCTGGCAACTGTGCAAAATGCTACACAATCTTGGAATTGTGTTTAAGGAACTAATGGCAGAGTTGTCTTTCACTGGTGTTCCTTTTTTGCCTCAGTTTCCTGATCTTGGAATAAAGGTATTTTCTCTGTGGTATGCAGGAAATCAGTATCTGAGCCCAGATCAGAATTCAAGGTTTCTGGCTCCAAGTTCTCCATTCAGACCACACTTTTCTTTTTATAGCTGTGGGGAAAAAAGTCTGCTCCAGCATGTCATTTAGTGAAATGCCATATAGGAAAATCAAAACTAAGCCTAAAAGAGCTAAAAATATTTGATTTTGAATTAGGAGACAGAAAAAGTTGAGTGGATTCTTTCTGGCAAGTAGAAGCTTACAATGCCACAGCAGATGTGCTCATCTTCGGGTTCCTGTCTGGCAAACTGAAGTGCCTGCAGAGGTGTGTGCTGAGTGGTGTCCAATACGCTGGGATACGGGATTGGCCACTGAAGTCAGGGAAGTCCTTTCTCAGGATATGCTCCACCAGAATGTGTGTGAGGACAGATGGAACTGTGACTTGGTTTGTCCATAGGATGAATGTGTTCAGGTGTTCTCTGAAAGCATTGAGGTTCTTCAAAGCGTCTCCCTTTTCTAATCGAAGCCTTAAATCATCAAAGCTGAGAGCTGAAACTCTTTCATACTATATATGGCATTTGTGCTAGTGGTAGAAACTGGAGTGTATTTATAACACTGGTTTGCTGCGGGAATACAGATTGGGAACAAATGTTTGTTTGGAAAAAATCCAATTCCAGGGTCTTCTTTTACTGCTGCACGTGAAATCCATAGCAACCTCATAAAAGCAACAGTTGAAAAATCTTAATAGGGCCTTCCCCATGGAAAAAACATGCAATTGGTGTAACGTTATGTATCCGGAGAGTTACTTGAGATGGTTTATGTAGTAGGCAGTGACCCTGTGTGTAACATCCTGTCTGTCACTTTGGAATGCAGAGATGCTGTCGTGTTGTTGGCGCACACTGGGATTGTCAGGGTTGCTTGTTAGGATGTGCTACTATTTTCAGATGTACTCCTCATTTGTTCAGAAATACCTATTTGTGCCCCAAGTAATATTTCATGAAAATTTTAAGTGTTCTTAACAGGATGGCATGGCATTGACAGGAGGAAATCAAGCCACAGAATGAGCTGAGCTGTTTTGCATACTGCTGCAAAATATTTGAAGGAAAACAGTTGGCAACAAAAGGGCACAGGTGTCTTTGGGTGTGTTGATTAAACCATCTCCCTTCAGTCTGAGTGTTCTGTTTGATTTGCTTAATGTGTTAATACTTTCTGTTGCTGCCCAGCTAATTACTGTTATGTTGAGCCTCTGTGGAATAATTACCATTTGGACTAAGAATGTTCATATCCAAAATCATAAAATAATTATTTTTAGTTAGTGTTTTAAAACCGCTGTCTTGTTTTTGAAGGATGTTCAGAAGGAGAGAGAACCTCATGTTTATCTCAGTAAAGAAGAAGTTAAAGAGAAGATACAAAGCTATAATTCATCAGTCACTGATAAATTAAAGATGACCTTGGTAAGTTTTGCATAGGATTCCTGTAATTTTTAATGCGAGCAGTCGAGCTGTAACTTTGTAGTGCATTGTGGATTGTTTTATTCTCAGCATCTTACGTATGAAACTGTCTCTGTTTTAATGATTTTCTAAGAGATTTTCTAAGACATTTCCTTAGATCTGCAAATTAAATCTCATGTCTGAAATGCTTTTTATCCATGTAACTCTTTTACATGGTTTAAAACGAACTGTTGTAAAAACAAACTGATGTAATTTGAAATGTGTTTAAGGTAAACTGTCAGCTGACACTAAGGTGAAAATTTGTCAGAATTTTCTGACAAATTCTGAAAACGCTCAGATGGTAAAAAGGTATATTTATCTTGTTTCTGCAGATAAATTTTTGCCAGATTTCTTTGATAAGGATGCTCAACAAGTGATAAAAGTTAACCACGCAATATTTATTACAGGAGACTTAACTTTTAGAGTAGTCATATAGGTTTTCAGCATGAAGAGACTTTCTTCCCCCTGCCCCCAAAACATAGACAATACAAACTGGAATACATAAGACTTATAACTTCCAAGGATTGTGAACCAAGTCTAAAATTCAGTCCAGTCTACTCAGGACCATACTAACAAAATTCACATCTATCTGCTTAGCAAGCTGTTATTCAGTTGTTATGCTGTCCAAATTTTCTAATACATGACATATTCCTGTGGGTGTATATGGAAATTCTGAAATTCCATTATATCCTAAACCATGTAAGTATGACTATGTACAGAAAAAGATCTTTGTTATGTGTTTGCATGTGGATCAGGACTTACCATGCCTAAAACCAGATTGTCAAAAGTTTTCTAGCTCAGTAGGTTTGATTTGCTTTGCTATTTTGTCTTTCAGAAGCAACTGGAATAAACAATTTCAGATGTTGATTAAATTGGAATTTATTCTGGGGTTTTGTCTGGGGTTTTTTTTGGTTTTATGGGGTTTTTTGTTTTGTTTTGTTTGTGGTTTGTTTTTTTTTTTTTTTTTTTTGGTTGATTGGTTGGTTGGGTTTTTTTCCAACGTGATTTGACCATCTAAATACCTCATATGAAGTTGACAAAGACAGCTAAAATGTGGGAGATAATTTCTGTATTTTTGCATTAAATCTGCTGCTAAAGATGGGTGTTAGGGGTCTTTTTCTCTTCATAGTTCTCTCGTAAAGTTAAAACCTATCACTGGTATGTCGTACCTGTTGCTTGATGAGGTCCGAATGTACTTAGAATTCAATGGTTGTTATTAAAAACCAATTAATACTCAATAGTTATTAATAAGCAAAATTAATATTCAGAAGATATACTAGAAAGAATAAGTGTCTGAATTACCACAACAGTACCTTTCCTATGAGATGTCATGTATTGCAGTGCTATTTAAACTGTGTTCACTGTGAGCATTTTCATGTGGCTGCTCCATTGCTGTGTCACAGCTGGTCATTGCTGACGATTTGAACAGTTCAGGCCTTTCCTTCTCTGCAGAACGCGAATGGGATTTACACTGGCTTCATCAAAGTGCAGATGGAACTATGCAGACCCATCACTGTGCAGTCCTCCCAGAGCCAGGGCAGGTGTGCTCCCAGCAATACGGAAACTGCTTTTTACTTGCCGGACGGCTGCGTGAACACCCTTCACATCAGCAGCACCAACACCGTTCGGGAAGTCATCGAGGCCTTGCTCAAGAAGTTCTTTGTGGCCGACAACCCTGCGAAGTTTGCACTTTATAAACGCTGTCACAAGGAAGATCAAGGTATAAGCTGAGCTTGGGGCATTTTGGTAGTGGAAGGGTTTGGGGCAGGAGTTGTGCTATAGTAATACTTGAAATAAGCCAGGTGGAAGAACTCAGATAAATGGGGGTGACAATCTTCCTACCTAGTCTTTTTTTCCTTATGCAAAGTAGCATGGTAAGACAGTAAAAGATTTGGGGGTATTTCAGGATAATTCATCCAAGACAAAGTCACCTGCTAAAACATTTACACAGATCTCCTGTGATAAACCCTGGTGTCTGTGGTGCCTGAGGTACTGGCGCTGGCAGACCGGTCTCGAGGTGACGACTGTGGGCACATGTGTTGTGCTCACGTGTGTTAGTGCACGTGGCTCTCCTGGGGCACTGACTGCTGGTAGGAGTTAGTTCTGTGTTGTCATGGAAATACCAGAAGATGGAAAAGGGATTTTTTAGGGAAAGGTGCATTTTACCAAAGTTGTGTTCTTGCACTTAGAATCCGCCTTCCTTCCATGGACATTGAGAGCAGTTTCAGGAGTTCAGATGTTTCTGGCTGTCAGGCAGGCGGAGTTGTCTTTTAGACTTTGTATGTGAAATTTTAAGTGGGAGAGATATCTGCACAGTGATACACGGCTCTGATGTCGTAAATGCTTAAACAGAGCAACAGATCTGTGTGTTGTATTTTTTTCTCGTGGGTTCTCCCCCCTGCCCCCAGCCCTCCATGTACTCAGCTGGTGTACTGTGTTGACTGGAGGTCATTTCATTCCTGTGTAAATGCAGTGTTGCACTGTCCCCATCAGTCAGTGCTCAGCTCCTCCCTAAAACTCACCACTCTAAACCAGTATGTAGACTGATAGTGTGTAAATTTTGGCTACACGTGCATCTTTCTGAAATCTTCTAGTGTTAGCTAGCGTTAGTCATAGCATTAGTCATTCCAAGTGTTTGAAACATTGTTGGTAAAGATGATAATTACTGTGGTTTCCTTCTCCTGCAGTTTATACATGCAAGCTGTCAGACAGAGAACATCCCCTCTACCTGCGCTTGGTGGCAGGCCCCAAAACAGAAATGCTCAGTTTTGTTCTACGTGAGCACGAAACTGGAGAAGTCATGGTATGTCACCCACGCTGGGTCAGTGCTTGTGTAACTTCATGGATGAGTGGGCTTCCGTCTGAGCTGTGCTGACCAGACAGCTCATTTTTTGGAAGCAGACTTTTTTCCCCTGTTGATTTCCTTTGTGCCTTTGTGTTAATGTGCATTTCATTTGTGGTTAGATTGACCTGTTGTTACTTGCAGAAGAAAAAAACAGTTTAAAAGAGTAAAATATTTTCAGATGCCCTAAGATTTGCAAGGAAGGCGCCTGATACTGTTTCAGTTGGAAATTGTCTACAGCGTCTGAGGCTTTGTTTAGAAATACTGTATATATAAAAGATTTATGTATTTTCTCTTTGTCTCATCCATTCTTTGCTCTTTGTCTTTCCAGTGGGAAGCTTTTAGTATTCCTGAACTGCAAAACTTCTTGCGCATACTGGACAAAGAGGAAAATGACCAACTTCAGATCTTGAAGAACCGCTACGCAGCTTACAGGGGCAAACTTGAAGAAGCCCTTCGTGGGGTGTTGAAACCTGGTTAAGAGGGGGCCAAAGGACTCTCAGGAAAACGTGCGCTACCAAATGTCAATAGAGCATGCCAAACCCAACGTACAAAGAGCAGCAGGGAGTAGCTTTCTTTATTTGGAAGACGGTTTTGTGATGCCAGAGTAGACTTAGTTCCATAAGCCAGGTCACTTAGCATCCTGCACCCACCAGTAAGGGACTCTGCATGTTTGTACATCAGTTTGCAACCCTCTGTGTGCCTAGAGAGTTTCCCAAGTTATCTTGGTGCAAGCTGTGAAACTGTAAGCAATTTCCTAGGATGCTATGAAATAAGATTTTATGTTTTTTTCTTCTTTGCTTAATGGTATCTTTACCAGTAAGGATGTGCAAATTGATGGGTAAAAAAAAAAATTATTAAAGCCATTTGGACGAGAATTAGTTGGAGCACTATCTTAGAGATGAAATTGATTTGCACTACCTTTCTGTTTTCAAATAGTTACTGTATAATTTGTGAGAGAACTGTTATAGGTGGAAGGCGTATGGGATCTTGTGGTTTGTACTGTGAAATTTGTGGAAAGCTTTAAAGTGGTCTTTCTGAAGAAGGTAAAGAGAAAGTTGAAAAGAAGGTAAGAGTTGGGGGAGAAGAACTCTAATAGCTGATAGAGGAGGTTTTAAATGAAAATAGTATTTACACAGAGGAAAGTTGAAATACTAATTCTACAAGGTTAAAGTTTTAGTATGTTATAATATTGTGAATAAGTTTTATGGTTTTTAACTGTGTAAATCCACACTGGAAAAGAAATAAAGATAATAGAAATAGTGGGAAGGAACGAGAAGCAAAAGCTAAGTAAGAATGGAAATGGAGCTGCACCTACAGGTCCCTTTTGGAGAAGCTGATTCCATAATGGCATAGTCGGGGTTTGAAAAGTGTGGCAAACCTAAAAAGCTGCTTACTTGAATTCTGAAAAGTGGTCCATGTCTCAGATAACTCTGTGAGAAATACCTGTCTAGCGAGGGCTCAGGCATAAGCTACAACTACAGATGCATTTGGTTTTTATTGTAAGTCAGGTCTTTCCTCTGGCTCAGTGACCCATTTTTAGGCTGGATAATCTTGAATTATCATATCTAAAAGACAGAAATAGCTTCCTCTGCTTCTTTCTTTGTTAAAGGCTCAGTCAGGCAAAGAAAGTAGAATTTCATATTCACATTTCCAGCCCAGCAGAAAGTTAACATTTATTGTCTGTGTTGGTGACTGAGCTTAGTAACTCTTGCTTTTAATAATTCAAAAGGTTTTTTCCTTATGGTTTTTAAACTCTTAATTGAAAGACTGATTACCAAATTCTGCAGACTGCTGATTTACTTGATTTAAAAGTAGGAAAAATGTAGCAAGAAAACTTTTTACTTTAGTGTAAATATAGTTGTTGTTCTTTCAGAGTTATTTATCTAAAAAAGCATGTTCAAAAGAAACCAAAGAAGTGGGTGTGCAATAGAAGCATGAGGCAGATTTGAGTGACTGATACTGTAGTCATTATCATGCCAGAGAGGAAATGAGTTGTATACTGGGGGGTGGGGGAGTGGAGAAGTGCTAAGGATTGAAGATCAGCAGAAGTTGTGGTGGGGTTTTTTTCCCCTCTGTTCTTAACGTCTTAGTTTTAAATTCCCAAGGAATTGTTAAAACTTTGGTGACATCTAATGGATACTGTGTGAAACTCCAAGATGCTTCTGTTCTTCCCCTTAATTTTATGTAATTGTGCCTTTGTTTCCTTTCCTTAGTAAGATTCTTTTTAAAACTCTTCACAAGTTTTTTAGGTAAAAAGAATTTGCAAGCTTATGAGACAATCATAATGTTTTAAAGGGTTAAGAAAAATTAAGAGTAGGACTAACTATAAAATATATCTAAGGCATATCTTGTTTGGTTTTTTAATTTCACATGTAACATCGTAGTGCATGTGTGAGTTAGTAACATTATCCTCAAGTGAGACACTTTATAATGGTTCAGGGAATGCTTTTGTGTTTTGTTACAATTTGTTTTTCTAGGAATGCAGCAGCATGTTGGTGGGTATTCTGTTAACATCTTAATTTATGTATCTGCCCATAGCTATGTAATCATTGCATAATCGCTGTCAATGTTGAACCATTTGTTGCTCAGATTTAAACACTGTTTGAGTTTTAAAGTTGAGTATAAAAATATGTGAATTTTGGTTTTACTTGAACTAAACTATCAGTCTTTTTAAGTGGGCACATCTGCATTTACTTAAGCCAGAAACCTCAATCAGTGTTGTATGCACTATGAGTCTTGATTTGGGGTGAGGGGGATGAGGGTGGGGGACCAAAATAAACTTTTATTTTAATTTTGTCTTAGTCCACAGTTAATTATTGAAAGATGTCGTGTGTGGAGTTAATTTTCTTCTTTTTTGTTCTACACACTGGCAGTTACAGCAGCTTTAATTTAAAAGAAATGGTTGTGCCTGGTCAGTTTTATCTTTTTTTAATTTTAGCATCAAATTGAACTGTCAAAGCTTTTGTTGCAAAACTGTTTTCTTGTCACTATATGATGGTACCAGAATGATGAAATTATGAGGGAGGGGAAATGCAGGGAAACATTAAAATGTATGTCTTTAAATACAAACATTTAAACTATTTATAATTTTAACAAGCTGAGTTTTATTTTTGTAGGGAAGTTTTTATTCCCCTTAAAGTTATTACTGAAATGGCAGAAAAAGTGATGGTTCCACTATTAAAGTTGAAGTTGGCAATACTTGCTTACGTGACGTGTGTCTGGTGTTTCCTTTACCTGATGATGGTGTTGTGATCACTTTGGTGCCAAATGGATTTGCTTGTAAAGCAGCACTAAGGCCTGTGGGCAGACACAGCTGGCCTTTAGCACAAATCAGGGTTTTCCTGGGAGAGAGGGAGGGAGCTGAGGGTGGCGGGGCTCACGGAGCTGACCCCTCCACAGGGGGAGCGCAGTGGTGGGGACAGCCCAGGGGCGAGTGGTTTCCTTTGTTAAAAACACCTTGCAGAAGCGAGGCCAGTACACCAGGGCTGGAGGTGATACCCTGGCCCTCCCTCCCTGGGAAATGCTTTTCACTCCTTTTTATCTTTAATGGCATAGTGGTTTTCTTTGGTAGCATCCGTGTTTAATTTTCCGGTTACTTATTTTGTGTTTCTTAAAAGTGGTTTATTCCTCTCTGATGGAATTGGTAGGAGGGAGCTGCTGAGCTGTTTGCTTTGGTCTCTGTGGCACTTGCCTGGGCACTGTGACCCTGCAGCAGAGGAGATGGCGGTGGCTCAGCCAGTGCCTTGAAGGCTGGTTCATGTGAGCCCTCACAGCTTGGTGTGTGCCACAACCACGTTACGGCTGTGTTTGCACTTGCTAAGGACTGCAAATAGCAAATAATTCAGCACTCAGGGAGGGTGGGATGGATAAAAGCCTTAAAGATCCTGGAGTCAGTGAAGCTGCTGACCACACAAGTCACTTGGCTCTGCCTGTGGCAGTTATGTACTACTAGAAATACAACTTGGCAAAAGAAACCTCGTGTGTGTTTGTGGTTCGGGGGCAGAATCATCCACCCAGAGACTGACGAGTTCAGTGCAGGACAGCAGCACTGTGTGGAGCAGTGGGGCCACACCTCTCCATGGCAGGGATGGACAGGTTGTCAGTCTGCTTTGTCTTCCTGCAGGCCGAATTTTTAGCACTGAAGTTTAACATTTGCAAAACCCCCCCCCCCCAGTTCCTGCCCTCCTCCTGTATGTGCATGAGTATAGAACTGTTTTCTTTCCTTCCCAGGTTCCCAGCATGGGGATTTCCAGCTGCAGTCCTTGCAAGTTTTGTCAGCATTCACTTTTTACCATCTCCCATTGATCTAGAACCGTTCAGGTATGTTCTCCTCTTTCATTTTAATGTTCAATAGCATACTTGTATTTGTTGGGAAATAACTGTGCTTTCAAAACTTTTCCTACACTTTTCATCATGCAGGAGCATATAAATTACACTATTTAAGTTCATATGCAGGAGAAGTTTTCTCCTATAAAACTGGAAAATAGAAACACTTTTTTTAACAAGTGAATTTTGAGCAAAACAATGCTGACTAGTCCAGTATTCATACATTCATGTAGGGAGATGTTCGTACCTCAGATTAATAAGGAATAAAACTGTCTAGGGTTATGGCAATTTTGTGTTTGTATTTGTTTCAGAAAATAAAAACTCCTATAAGTCTGTATACTTTTAGCTTGGGCCTGAAATCTCCAAAGAATCCTTAATTTAGTCTGAAGTACCAGTTTTAACAAATTCTTTTAAAAAAAGAAAAAAGATAATACCTTGTCTCTGGAATAAAGTCCTATTACTTCAACTAACTTTCTAGTCCAATGTTGTCTTGTTTCTTACATCTACTTTATAATTTGGTGCCATTTTGAGAAGTCACCTCCTGCCTTAGTTGGATCAAGTGAATAAGAAGCTGCAGAGTGGACAAAGAATCCTTACAGGACAACTGAAAGGTTCCGAGTCTCTTCCTGCTGATGACAAAGGCAAGTGGATGACTTCCAAATGGGTAAAGTTATGCATCTGCTACATCTGCTTGGTCAAGAAGCAGGGACTGTGGTGAAAATTCAAGCCAGACAGAGGAGACACTCTGTGATCTGTTAACAGCATGTGTTTAGTGCTGTGAACTGAGGACTTACCTGTTCTGGAGGAATTCTTTTCCTCTTGACGTGTGAGTGGGTCAAAGAGATTGCTGCAGTAGCCAGTATGGAGATGGAGGCAACGCCCACTCCAGAGCAGTGAGAGCCAAGCACTTCAGACGCCGAGCCTGGCTGCTGGCACTAGTCTTGTGATGTTTTTCAAGGAAATATTGCATAGGCCAGGACATGTTTGTTTGGAAAGCACCTCCTTGTGTTATGTGCTAGCAAGGTGAGAGGTAATTCTGGAGTGTTCTTGTTTGCCCTAGTGCAAGCTGAAATTAGAAGTATTTTCAGTTGTAGCAGCGTAGGCCTGAAAGGGACCCAACCCAGCACCTTGCACTGAGGCACCCAGTACTAGCAAATGGCTCCTCAGCTGTTTCCTTCCTGCTTTCCTCAAAGGTGGTTTTTAAAAAGTGTCTTTTTTTGCACTTTCTGTTCTCTACCTCTCTCCCTACAACTTTTGGAAAGGGCAGTGTTCACAACTGGAATTTTGAAGTTTTTTTTAAATCCAAGGATTAATGCTGCAAATGCTCTGTGTTGCCAAATGTAACTGTTCATGATGCTGTATAAAGTACTATCTTGGTTCTTTCTTGAGTGCATTTTGTATATGAATAAGACAGGATATTACAGATAAGGTAGTTCTGTTTTGCCTTCACTTTACCATGAATACCCATGAGAGAAGTAGAGTGCAAAACCCCCTTCATTAACTCTGTAAACCTAAATATAGCTCTGTGGCTTTACACATAGCATGAGAGAAAATAGCATTACAAGTCTAAGATTTCTCTCTTTAAATACAGAATCTGGAATGTGATCAGACATTTCAGCTGTTTCCAGCATGTCTCAGGAGGAATTAGAATGCCAGTATATTTTATGACAGTGCAGTTCAGCCTCTTGGTTTTTTTTTCCCAGGCTTGGTTGTTGTATTAGAACACTGGCTCTGAAGCTCTCCCTTCAGCTAAACAGGTGCTTTCTGTACACCAGTAATCCTAGACAGTTCTTTTAATCTAAACTTGTCAGCTGATACTTTCAGAATCTGCCCTCTTTGCTCCTAACATTTTTCCATAGATGTAAGTGAGCAGATGTTAGACACTTCTGTATTTTTATCTGCTCTGGTTTGTCTGATAAGCACTTACAGTCAGAACCCGTGGGTTTTTAGTAATACTGGCACAGAAGGGCAGCATAATTCATACAGAGTATCTTTTAACACCTGTTGCCAAGTGACAGCACTCATTTTAAAATGTAAACAAGGCTGAGTGAGAATGCAGTTCATGTGCAAAAAACCCAGTATCTACTTTAGTTCAGTCTATGTAAATAAAAGATGTATCAGAGGAATGTTTCCAGGAAGTGAACAGACTTAACAGTAACAGTGTGTTTTGTTGAACAGTAGGTCTAGGACTGCTCCTGTGCATTGTGCTGTTTCAGAGCCTGGAGCAGCCCAAAGGTAGGAGGACGCTCTTTTCTAAAGGTGGGGCTTAATTGCTGCTGGTGTTTCTTTCTTTAATACTCGACAGAGAAGCTTTTGAAGTTACCATACAATTTCAAAAGACCTGAAATACTTTTGTGAGGTTTTTGCCTTGTTAATTTGAACACTTTAAAAGCAGAAGAGAAAAACACTAAGCAGGTATCCAGTAAAAAACGTGGTTAGTCCTTTAGTGTAAAACTTACATGTTTTTAGTATTATTTTAAAACATCACAGCTCAAACAAACCCACAACACACTTTTATTTTGCTCAGGATTTTCATGTTGTAGGAGAATGGTTATGTTCTTGGTTTGGATCAGTCATTGTAATGTTTTTCTTTCATCTACTGCCTCTTTTAGTTAGCTGATACCATGGCAGAACCCTCAGGACAGAAAAGTAGATCACGTGAGTTCTGCTGATGCTTTCACTGATTTTCATCAACAGCATGAGAATATCCCCATGAATCTTTAGTCTCATCCTTGATGCCTTTGCTGCCAACCCATAGGAATCTACAAAGTCATTCTTGCCAAGCAAGAGTCATGGAGCTGGCTTTTCCCTAGAACTTGCACAGGAAAAACAAGGAAGTGGGTGATTCAGTTGTGTTCTATCACGTCCCTCTTATTCCTGTTTTTACAAAATGGGTGGATTTTGGCAGCTGGAATAAGTTCAAACTACTTTAACACCTTGAGAAAGTGGACACTGATTTCTTTGAGATTTGTGAGCAATTACTGGCCCACAGCTTTAAACACAAGTCTGGTGAATATTATCAAAATACTGACAGCTGAATCTGACTACAGCAGCATCTGGAATGTAATATATTGGCACTGTCCTTTCTTTCTAATCATGGAATTCCCCTGCCCCATCCCTTGAATGAAGTATCAATGCTGTATATGTCTTTCTAAAACAGGTGATTCATTTAGCCTTGTAACAGCAATTTTCTTCACAAACAGGGCTTGTTCTTGAAAATTAACAACAAGGAGATGTGGCAAGCTTCCATGACAAGGATGGTAGTGTCATTTGGGCTGTCAGTGATGGGAATGTCTATCTAAGTAATACAGAGCTGCCCTTTTTTGTGGTGCTACAGTAAACTTTATAGTTTTCATAAGCTGGAACATCAAAAGAAAGATAGCAATGTTTCAGGCAGCCATTAAATATTTTTGTCTACTTAATGGAACACTACTACCTCCTTGCTGAAGGAGAAATAAAACTGATACCACATGGTTAAACAGAAATGCAAATAAAATGCAGAAATACATGTTTTAATAACTTGTGAAAGCCTCAGACTTAAATAGGTTAAAGGTGTACCAAGTCAACTTCTTCTATAGTTATGTAGTATTTTTAAACAGAATCATCAAAGGAATTCAACTCTGTAACAGGGATTGAGGTGAGTAAGTAGCATGTATCTTATTGTTGGTCACAGTTCCCATTTTGGAAAAAGCCTTATGTGGGATTTTATTCTTCCTCTTTCCTGGGGCAGCAGATGCTGGTCTTAATTATGAACAGCAGTTTCTCCATTGTGCTTTCTGTTTTCCATCTATTCAACTACACCAGTTTCCAAGGAAATGCAAGCAAGTACAGGTTGCATTTCAGTTTGTTCCCTCACCTCAGGGTTTCTTCCTGGTGCAAAGTAGTCAGGTGGTGCCCTGCTAGACACTGTAATAAGGTTCCCTGTGGCCATATGAAGTAGCCCTTGTTAGGGAGCAGGGCAATAAAGCAGAGGCTTTTAAAGGCTTACAAAATAGGAATTCAGCCATTAGACATGTGACACAGCTTATTCCTGTAGGAAGGTTTAACTCAAGCTCAGTAACAAAGATAGGAAGTTTGATAGGCAGTTTATTTTTTCTCTCTTCAAAAGTGCAGCAGTGAACAGGGTCCTCTGGAAGGGCACTTTCTAAACAGACGTTCAAAACAGCAGAAATATGCTCACAACATGCTACAGCAAAGTATGCTCACATACAGAGAGTCATACAAAGAAAATTCATTTTAACTGAATCACAATAAATGACAGCTGTTTCATTATCTTGAAATACTGTATTCAGTTTGATGAATCAGTCTCAAATTTAACTTGATTGAAAAGGTATTATACCTGCTTTGGGTGTGTGTTTGCATGTATATGTCCCTGCTACAGCTTCACTTCCCAAAATGATTAAGCCCAGTTTCCTGGGCCCATGCTGGGTAAGCAGGGGCTTATTCTGGCTGTATTCACTTATGCTGAAGTGATGATAATGAATGTTGGTTTGCTTTAGGGTAACATAATGAAGTTATTAATTGTATTTCTCCCTGTGTAGTATCTACTTTACCAGATCAGATCATTAAAAATTCACAGCTCTGCTTTTGATAATAATTATTTTTAAAAAAAGTAAAAAACATGATCACATTTTATCTAAACTCAACTCGGTACCAGTAAGGCCCTTTATTTAAAACTCTGTACATTTAACATGAATGCCTTCAGTAACAGGGTACAGATACAGCCATGGTCAAATAGCACATGAAATGGAATATCCAGAAAGACCATTTAATTTTAAAATAACTTAGTTGGGAATTACATCTGGATAAGAGTCAAAGGTCCTTCATAGTATTTTTTTAATTATCAAGAATAAGAATTAACACTGTTCATTTGAGGCTGTAAAAATAGTCAGAATTAACTGCTTTATGGCAACAGACACAAGTGATAAACTGCTCTAAAAGCAATGGAAGGCAGGCAGCTCTTGGTTCCTGTTCTTCCTTGAACTACATGCGTAACAATTATTAAGTCTTTATCAAAGGTGGGAGTGAATTAAATATTTTCCTGAACCACTAAGTAAGGACTGATTAATTTAATTCTGAATTTCAATTTAATACAACATTTACTACCTCTGCCAGATTTCAGGTACAGTGTGGTTCTCTGAGAGTGAGTGCATTAAGTTACTGAGCCTTGTTACAAAATGCTTTACAGGTATGTGCAGATAGCAAGAGCATGAATTTGGGCAAAACATCTGGTCACTCATACTGAATAATCTGCATCAATTCTGTCAACTTTCTATTACTAATTAGGCAAAAAATAAATCATCCAAAAGAAAGTGTCCTTGTTAGGGCTTAAAATCACTTGAAGAGAAGATTGTATTAGAGTTACATTTCTGTACCCATAACAAAGTTTTTTTTCTATTAAGAATGCACATTACTTGCACTGAAATTGAAGCAGAAACTTGACGTATGACCCGGATTTGATAGGACTGATGAGGGTTTAATGTGCAGCAGTCAGTGTATTTCACACTAGCCTCCACACAGCTACCAGAGTGAAGCTTAAACAAAGAACAAGTCTAAATTGCTAGAATTCTCCAAGCAAAACACTACCTACATGAGCTCAGTGTGCAAGAAAACCCTTGAGAGCACGAAGACAACTTTGGTTTTGTTTCTAGAGACAAAACAGTGTATGAAGGATACTGATGAGCAATACTAAAGCTTGAGAAACAAAAAACAGGATAAAGCTACAGTCGTAGTTGAGAAAAAAAAAAACACCTGAGTTTTTGAAAGCATGTAGTAAGTGGACTGAATATCCAAAACCCTCTGCATTTATAGAGATGCTTCAGCTGAAAAGTTACCTTTCAAGCTATTTTTTTTCTCCAAATATTTGGTCACTTCTGAAAGATTGGAAACAAAAGTTCTATAAAAATCTAACCTGTAGACCACCACTGAAGTTTGCGACTCTAAGCTAAAGAAGGACAACTCCTGTGCCTCAGAATTAAAAGCCAAGTAAAGTTCAACTTATTTTATTGTAGCAGTTCTTGTATCCAGTTGGTGGGTATGCACCTTCACAGTTTTGAGTCATACTTTGTTGCCTACTTAATGATTAGTTGAAATAATCGTGCTCTCTACTGGGGTAAGAGATGTGAAATAACAGGAAATAGTTCTGCCGCAGTTTGTTTGACAAGGGAATGATTATCGTGCCTGAAAACACAGTTGATTTGCCCACAAGCAACACAAACTTGTCTTGCAGAAGATCCATAATTCAGTGTTTTCAGATGGTGTTTTGCCAGTGAATCTATACAGAAGTTATATGGTAATGCAAGTTTGTGTGTTTTTCAAGATTTAGAAAGATACTTAAGTTTGGGTGCACATGATGGCTGCATTTCAGATAAGCCTAATCAGAAGGTTGAAAAGACATCACCCTTTTGGAGGGAAACCAAGTGACTTTCTGACATGCAGACCTTAGGTGTGAAGGCCACTTTTTGCAGGTTCCAAGTAGTTATGTCTCAACCAAAAAGCAACACTCTATGAAGCACTTAAACTGCCTAAAATAGCTCTTAGTCTAATGTCTAGTGAGCAATGATTCTATGATTTATTTTTAGCTAGTTTGCTTTCAAAATAATTTACCTTCAAGAATCTAATCAACATAAGAAGTTAGACATCTAATTCAAGACATTTGGAGGTTAGAGACAGATCACCTACTGTGGTGCCCTGGTTGTTGGATTTTGTTTATTTTAGTATTACTTCTGTTTGTGTATTAAAAATAGACTTAAGAGTTAGCTCAAAGCACAGGCACACTTACTTGAATACTTGTTAGTCTCAACAGCCTCTTAACTCACTAGGAAGTCAGTCTATCTTAAACCCTAAGAGGTTTTTCAGTAGTACATAGTAACCCAGCCCAGCATTTCAAACCAGAAGGAGGCTGAAATTACATTCTTGTTTGTAAGCTACCAACGCTGTCCTACGAAATTCATTGGTCTCATCGAAAGAGACTATTTAGCAGATGGGTTTTAATTCTGCACAAGACACTTGCTAGTCAGATCCTACACTTTTTACTAATGCCCTCCTACTCTCTTTTAGGCTAGTTTGCTATTGTCATTAACAGCTTGGAGCTCAATACAGGAAACCTATAATTAAGCATAGCTTTTAAGAAGGTCTGTGACACTGAATATGGGTGAGCATTACTGTGCAATAGCACCTGCCTATCTAACCTGACTCAAATGCACATTTATTGATTTTTTAGAACAAAGTAAACTGTTCAGATTCATAGGCATAGGTTCACCTCTGTGCCTGTGATATGAAAAGGTACTTGAAAGACAAAGGTGGTAATCAACGATCTGAGCAAGACAGATTAGCTGTGTCTAACAATTTACAGTTAGAGTTCAGCTGTAAAATATATATATTGCACAAGGCAACGAGCTAAAGACAAGGGGTTTTCTTCCAAACAGGGTTTGAAAAGCCCATTAAAAGTCTTCCAGCTGTAATCAGCAAAAGTTAACAGAGACAGACCTGCTGCAGTCACTGGAGAAACTGGTCAGTAGGAGCCCGTTGCAAGAGGTTCCTACAGGTCTTACAAGAACTGTGCAGAAAACCTCCGAGCCCGTAGGCCGTGATTGCTGAACATGAGCCGTGGGTCAAACCTGTACCTGGAGAGAGGAGCAGAGTCAGTGTGAGCTGCTTGGCCTGCAGTGACCAGCACTTCTGAGAGAGCTTTGTGCTAGAAGAGCTCTGGTACAAGGCTATGTGAGAAGCTGCTTTCTCAGCAGTACGCAGCAGTGACAATTTCTCTCTATTACAACAGATAAACTCCAACAACACACAACCAAAAAGCTGAGTCTCCAAAGAAATAAATCCTAGCTACAAGGTACCAGCAGCACAGGGGCATGTATAACATCAAGCATTCAGGAGCTACATTCTAACAAAAAGCTCTGCTGTCCCAAATGACAAACTTATGTAGCACTTTAAGGACGCTGTAAGGACATTTTAAATACTGCTTTAAAAAGCTTTGATATAAATGATTAGTGCCTGAGTTTTGAAGCGCAAAGTGCTATTTACTTCCAACAGCTATTATGTACAGCTCAGGTCCTGCAGGAAATGTTTTTGCTAACAGCATCTCCAGGAACAATCAGAGCTAGTACTTGGAAAATGCCTGCCTAGAGAAACCAGCAGAGCTTTTCCTGGTTTGCAGGCAAACCTGAGGTCAGTCTCTTGACTACTCAGAACAGCTGAAGTGTACAGCTAAGTCAACAATAGCTGACAATATTAAAGTATTCATACCATCAAAGTTATACTTGGTAAGTTAAAATATAGATTAAGCATTAAAAATAGAAGCATCAAGAAAACACCTCTATTAAACAACAGTATGCATGAAAATATATTCCATCACAAATGCCCTCTATAAAAGCCTAATTTAAAAAACACATAGTTACATATAAAAGTGTTATAATAATGAAGTGGATCAGTGTTTACCCGGGATCAAAGACACCTGGTGTACGGCATGTTGCTCCTGAGCAGGACTGCAGCATCATTAGTCGATAGTTCATCTTTTCTAGAATTTCTTGATCAATTGTTTTAGCAATGTTATTGATCTGGTGTGGATCTGCAGTCAAGTTATACACTTCCACAAACACCTGCAGAATAAAGTTCCTGCACTGTATTAAGTCCTGAATGCTAATTAACAGTCAGTATATGAGAAGAATGCTTCACGGCAGCACATAGTCTCAAATGTTATTTTGAACTCCACTGCAGCAGCCCCACACATAAGCTGTGTTCAGCCGTGCAGCTAAGTGGTCAAAGACAGGACAGTGTGCAAGCAAACTTTTGCAGTAGCACAATTTTGTTGGAAAAGATTTTACTTTCACCTTAAGTACTCACCGGCTACTGCAGACTCTTTTCCAACACATAAATGAAACTTGTTTTATGACTGTAAGACCACAGTAAGAGGCCTTGGCTAAGCTGGCAGTCTTTTCATTAATGGATCTCAAAATATGTAATTTCATGACCATCACATCAACATTCTATACTCATCAGATACTCAGAGCGGTCAGACCCAGACAGGTGTCTTGACTTCATGTACAAAATATGCTGAATACAAGTATGCCACAGCCTCAAACAGAAAAAGCTTATTCTGTGTGCATGTGCTTTGAGGTTTGTCTGGAAGACTTTAGGACAGATTTGTTTTTTGGTACATTAAATCTCTAGACACTTCTGTGGGACAAATACTGGTCAAAAGTATCTCAAGAATTTAGCTGTGGTTTTGTCTGTCCTAGGGGAGGAGGCCTGACTGCAGATGATACCGATAAAAACTGGCTGAGTTGTGTCTAACTTTAAAAAGACTTATCTGGACAGATTTGGCCTTTTTCTTACAAGGTTCACTGCAAGGTTATAGAATAGTTATTGTTGCACCTTCCCCATACTGGTGGGTTTTATTTTAGCTAGCTCAGGTAAGCAGAGTGACCCAAAAATGCCACAGCCATACCTTCTTAGTAGAAAAATCCCAAAGTGACATGAAGTGTGTTATTGAGTCAACTTCGGAGTCTACTTTTACAGAGAAATCCACAAGACTTGTTTAACTTGATTGTAATTTGTCAGAGAGGGGAAAAACAGAGAGCAGGGTCTGCTGATTGATATTTTGGTTTCCTGTACAGCTTTTCACACTATCTAACTGCAAGAACATCTTGTGGGATTTACTCCCCTGGCTTAAGTTGCTCACTGTAGACTACCATAAAACACATTGTGTGGTGCACATTGCCGGGCATACCTGCTGTTCATGCTGTGACTGCACAGCTGCTGACAGCACAGTTTGTTAGATCTGTGACCCAGCTGCCTCAAACCCCACATCCTCACTGGAGCAGCTGTGTGCAAACAAGCACAACTAAACATCAGCCCTGTAACACACCACCTTTTGTACATACAGCCTGTGCTCCCCTGGTGAGACCTGAGCAGCCTCTGAAGGGGGGACATTATGTCCCTTATACCAAAAACTCAAGGTCAGAGACCTTTCTCACAGTTGTAACTTTACTGCTCTTTTTGCCAGACAAACAACCAAATAATAGATGAGAAATTATTAGCATGGAATTTCAGGTCTTCTTAAGTAGAACAATTGAACACTGTACCTCTGCTGTGTTTATGTTATCAGAAAATACTTGTTCAAAAGAGACTGCCACATGGAATTAGGCTAAGAGAGAACTGAAATCAGTCCAGCACAGCTCCCTGCGAGGCTGCTAGGTGATACCAGAAGTTAATAATCATAGTTTAGGCCTCACTCCCCTCCCACACCCCTTTTTTTTTTTTCCTTCTTCCCAGAAGCCCACTACAGTTTTGGTCAAACATTCTCACTAGGAGATAAGTACTTCACTGTTTATCCTGCAAGCAATGCCAGTCTGCTTTTCAGAGTACTTCATGGAAACCTTGAGAGCTGATAAGAGTGCAGACAGCCACTGCTGTGAACAGTTAACATCTTCTAGTCAGACACAGACTTACCTCCCGGTCATCAAATTCACAGTACTGCAGATCCCAGGAAGCCGACAGTGTCCTCACACAAGCATACGTGTTGTTATAGGCATCTTCACAGACACAGTCTGGGAAGCAGTGCTGTGAAGCAAGCAGCAAACAAAAACTTCAGGGCAGAAGATTAGCTTTTCCTAGTCTCTACCAGCTTATCCTAACTGCAGCTAACTGATGAACACCCAGATCTTGATTTAAGACAAGCAAATTTCCACTGGGGATTTTAAGCAAAAACTTGCTGTTGTTATTAAACTCACCATGATTAAGTGCATTTTGTCTGGGAAGTGAAGGTACATATACAGAAGAGAACAGCACAACACACTACTAAAGACAGCACCAACAGGATGCTTTACTTTAGTAAAGCAAAGCAAACCTGCTTTGATTTAGAGAGTAGCTGGTGACTTAAATAAATAAAATTACAGCAAGAATTGTGCAATAAGGTTAGTGAAAGTTTAGAAAGAACACTATGTCACTGCCACACGCTTGACTTAAGCCCACACCTTCCTGCATCAGTCTCCAGCCCTGAGGCTCCATAGATTCCCACTGAAAGGGTGATTGTGATCTAAGTGGTCACATGGACATGTCAGTTCCACATGGCTGAACATCTCCTTCCAAGTGTCAAAGGCTGCACAGGACCTACAAGCTGGCTCCTACTTACCAACACACTGGGAGCTTACATTCAGAACCAGGTTAGCCCACACAGCAAACAGGTTTAATTCAGCAGCTGTTTCCTAATATTAACAGATCTTGTCTTACTTACTGTGACTCCAGGTCCTAGGCCAGGACAGGTAGGATCACTGCCATTGTATCCCTCTCCTTGGTACTCCACCAGGAAGTCTGATCTCCATGTGACATTTTTTTCTCCTCTCTACAAGAGGGTAACACAACTTAGTATCTACTGTACTGTGAAACAGAAGAAATTAACCATGCTTGGAATAACACTAACACTGCCCACTGCTTACCAGGCAGTATCAGTCTTAAATAATTAGCTTTAGGTTAGAAGGTCTTGTGTAACTGGAAGACAAGGATTAAACTCCAAAAATATTAGTACACCCTCCTGTGAGGGTTTATCTTCAATTTATAAAGGATCATGCAGTAATACCAAGTAGGAGCCACATGGCCAGATACTACTACCCTATAGACAAGATCCCTGTAACAACGCTGCTTCCCTTTGATTTGTATCACATTACCACAACAGATGGAAAAAGATACCCTTGGTAAAAAAACCAACCAAACAAAAAAAAGAAACGGCTTTAAGAAACAGCTAGGTTTTAAGCTGGTCTATTTGTAGCTGCATTTTAAGAGACAGAGGAAGATGGAAGTTTATAATTAATATACAGCACCATCACAGGCATATGCAGAAAAACAATGAGTTTCAGATTTGATTCCACCAGAGTTTAAAACAGGTGCCTTTTACCTGCTTCTGTCTAAAGAACAGCTTAAGGTTTGGATACAAGGTTTTAAGAGCAAAGCACCATTTTAAGTCTGGATGATCTTTCCAAGCTTACTTTCCAAATAAGCTGCCTTCTATTTGTAGACTAAATTTAATTAAAACTAAACAGATCAACTGCAAGCAGCTTTATTTAAATAGGCTTCTGCTCACCTATTAGAAAGGTCAAGTTTACTTTACCAAACCACACGCATTCTTCTAGAGTTTGGCAGGAAACACTAGTTCTACTGAAAATGGAGTCAAACCAAAGATTTAATAAGAAGAGTCTGCTTTTCTCCTATTCCTCTGCTGAGAAATGCTAAGGGAAAGGGGAAGGAGAATGCAAGGTGGAAACAACATACAGGTTTCAAAACAGGAATTATTACAAATGTGAGAACTAGCCAAAGGATGACACAACTTTCTATTATAAAATGACCATGAAGCTGTAGTGCTTATGAAAATATATCTGCATTTAAACAGCATACCTACTTTTTACACTCAGCTATGACCATCCCATGTGAAAACAACATCAAAGGAAGATTCTGGGTTATGAGTCAACCTAATCTATCAAAGGAAGTAACATCGACTTTGAAGAATTACCCCTGCAAGAATCATCAGTTACTATCCCTGTCCCTACTTACCAACAGTGGCAACAGCGACATCCCATCCATCTGGGTCTTATTCAAGTCATATCCCGCAATATCCAGAATAGTGGGACCCAAATCAATGTTTGCAACAAGCATCTGCAGGGTGAGAAGAACTTAACTTCAGAAGTTCAGAACCTATCTTAAATACTCATAATTTTAGGTGCATCTAAACACTACCTGATTTCATCTTTATGGGCTAATGGACCCTGTAACATTGAAAAGCAAGGGAGGGAACTTGGAAAGTGAGTTCAAAATTAATTTGCTTTTGTGGCCTGCAATGGCTTAATTTGATTCAAGCAAGAACAGACAGCTTTTTATAATGAGGTCTTTGTACTTGCTACCACTCTGTGTATTTCATTTCATTGATACATATATATGCAGGGAAATAAATTAGTAGCTAAAGTGATAACTGTGAAACAGCATTAAAAATAAATCTCTACTGGGATTTCACTTCTTCCTTACCTTGTTTGTCTGATTTGGTTTTATCCCTGGTCCTCGAACTAGCAATGGAACTTTGATATCAAACTCATAGAGCTGCCGTTTGTCTATTGGCAAAGAAAACTGGCCTAAACAATAGAAGATGGAAAAGGTTAAATGGCTTCTTTTTTACATTATAAGCCTTGTGTTACCATAGAGTGGTTTGGGTTGGAATGCACCTTACAAAGATCATCTGGTTCCACCCCTTCTGCTCTGGGCACATAATTGCCAACAGTAAATTTTTAGCGAAGAGAGGTTCTGAACCTGAACTCCATGAACAAATTGGAGGACAGAAGAGATAACTTCAAAGTATAAGCCGTATATTACAAAGTTTAACAGCTTACATACTGCACTTTTAGTTGTACAACATGATACAGACAGGTCTTTGCCAGATTTTTACTGGTTAACCTTCTTATACCAACTCTTCCTATAGAACATAGAGACCCTTCCTTCGTTTCTGTCCTAATTTTATGTATACCAGGATACACTGGTAGAGATTAATGCTGAAAACCACAACCAAACAAAAAACAACAGTAATATCTCCAAACACCCCACACTGCAACTCCAGATTGTTCAGCAGTTCAAATAAGTACTTCTCATGTCTATAGTTTTCCACAGCTGCTGTTCCCATTTTCTGGAGTGGTCATGAGGGTGAAATACTATGCAATTCCTGGATCTTCTACAAATAAGCAGTAAACAGTAAAAATTTTACCAGTGTGGAAGCCATTGTCTGACGTGTAAAAGATGTACGTGTTGTCTAATTCTCCATTCACTTCCAATTTCTTCACTAGTTTCTCTATCAGGTCATCTACAGACAGCAGAGTTTGCCACCTATACAGAAACAAAGTACTTCACATTAGAGTGTGAAAAATTTGGAATAACCCTGACTGCAAGTAGGGCATTTATATCCCTTCCAGTCAACAGTATATGCACTGTAAATGAATTATTTTGCTTACAAATTCTGAAAACAAACTTCATAGACTACTACACCAGATTTTTTAAGGCTGCAATTAAAGATAGAAATAGACTTTGTCCTCAGTTCTTGTTAATTTTATTCTGTAGTGTCTGCAAAAGATATCAAAATGCTGACTACTTCTTATCTGGTATCTGGAGACAGCGAAGACCAACTTTGAAGCAACACGGTGACAAAGAGTCAGTTCTCTCCTGCAAGGTCACTTGTTATTAGTTCTTTATATGTAGTTTAATATTAAAATGCAAAACAACCATGACTTTAGTTGTCTTTATGGGATCCTTTCTGCTTGAAAACTGTACCAGCTATTTTGTAGTATCCATTTAATGTCAGGGTCCATTATTTCAGTGTATCTAAGACCTTGGCGAACTACAAGTTCTTTTCTTTGTCATGGGGTTTCCTGTTGAGAAAAGTGACTGCTTCCACTAGCCTCCACAGACTAGTATCATGCTGAATTAAACTACAGCTATTCAATTCTTGAATTCTGTTGTCTCTTGGTTTAACTTAAGATTTTTTTGTGTAATTTTACCTTCATGTTTTATAAAGCAAGAGCCTGAAAAATCTTGGGTTTCCATCTCCAAAGTGACAAGATAATGCCTGGAAACTGCTCAAAATGAAGTTCAATATTTAAAGTTAAGGTAATGTTTGTTTCAAGACTTTTAAAGAAAATACATCTGCAGTACAAATACCCTTGCTTTCTATTAAAATGGGGAACAAGTCATGTGTACACGTTATTCCCCATATCCCCTTTATAAAAAGGAATCAAGCACCTTCCCTAGCCAGTCAGGTATTCCCATGCACAGACTGAGAGCCAAGATTAATAAATCAGATTGGCTGGCAGACAGATCAACCACATTTGATGTACATCATGTAAGAATCTGGAATTAAGTGAAGTAGAAGGTAAGGCCATTTTTTAATGAAAACCTGTTGTGCACTGAAAGAAAAGCAATAGAAAGACCAAGTGCAATTGGTCTTTTTTGTGACAAATAATGGCAGCGTTTGTGAATACAATATTTCTGAAGCCAACGACAAGTCTATTTGCAAAACGTTAACAAAGTCAGGAGGTCTTCTGAGACAAGTGCCAGAGAACTATTAGAGGTAATCTGACATTGATTGTCAGACTTACTACAACTTATAAAAAAAATCCATACATTACAAATTAAGCAACAAAAAAATTCTTACCGCTTTCTGTAAGCATCATCAAGAAACTGTATTGAAGAGTTGGTCATTGGAGTCTTTGCTTGTCGAATTAACCAGTGCTTGTTCTAAAGAAAAATTCCAACAAAGATTAGTGCACAAGAGAAGTATCAGGTTTTAAACCTTTCTTAGAGCAATTACAAAAATGATTCCTGTGAAAAAGTCAGGCAATGCTATCAAACTGACCTGACTCTGATTTTTCCTGTTGGTTCATGTAAAATTTAAGTTTCAAGAGTAAGATACATTACAGCCCCATTATGCTCAGCCCCTAATGAGAAGAAAATAGATGTGGACCTTTTCAAAGCAGTTCAGGGAAGAAAACAGTAAAAGGATTTAGGGAAAACTCTCTCAGACTTATAAAAGTGTGATAGCCTAAGACAGGTCTGAGGAAAACAATCTGAAGCGTTGAGCATCATTGTGAGATTGGACTTGGTTGTCAAAAGTGAGGTACTTTTGGGACTAATATTGGTGAGCATCCCAACAAGTAGCAAGGTGGGGAAAAGCTCCTGCACCCACAACAATTCGAATCATTTAAGTTATAAACAGGTGAGTTCAAATATCTGTAACAGTGCCACTATCAGATTCTTAGCAGTCTAAGAAATCAGGGCTGGAGACTACTGAAGGGAACAGAACATTAGCATTTTATTTAGATTTTGACTCTGAAACAAGAGCATTTCTTTAGCTGCAGCATCATGGATTCTGCTAGATGTATCCCCTCAGAAACAGCCCCTTTCTTTCTTTCCTCACCTACACCCCCTAAGTAATGGAGGTGATGTAATTCATAAAAAGTTATACTCCCACATCGAAGGACCAGTCTGAGCTGGGTCAGCTGCTCTACAAATACATGGGAAGGTCTGTTGTGAACAACCTGAAGGTTAGTATTAGTGGGGATCAGAACAAAGAATAAAGTCATGTCAGTGCAGCTTTATGCTTTTTCATTTAGTAGGTCAGAGATGACCCACTCATCACCCTCAGCTTGAGCCTGTATTTAGCTGGTCACTCCTCTCTGTAGAGCCTCGTTACACAATTTCCCCCCTGTCACAAGCCAATGACTGAAGGGCTCAGGCTTTAGGGACTCACAACAAAGTGACTCATATCTCCTGCAATTACTCAGTTCCCCTGTTTTCTGCTCTTGACTACTGAAGGAAAGATTTTTGGCATGGAGACTTAATGCTATGTCCAGTTTACTTTAATTCGGTTGTTCAGCTCTTTTACAGTAGTTGTACAACAATTCGCTGGAGAAACAGAGTCTATCTGAGCTGAGAGAGGAAAAAGTGGAAAATACATCACAAATCCTATCTTCAGCTCAGCAGAAGTTCTTCAGAGAACAAAGGAGCTGGAAATGTCACCTGTGCACCAGCCACCTTTCTCAGGTGGTGTGCTTAGGAGAGGAGCATCGTAAGGCACAACCACACTGGGCAACTCAGGCAAGTAAGTCACCTAGTGCAGCAGAATCCTCATCTCTGAGTATTTTGTTCTTCCTACCTTTCTCTGAAGTTTCAAAAACTTCACACAGCACCCAAACACCTTTGTGGATTTCAGTAAATTTCACACTGACTCAGGTGTCTCAAATCTGCTTCCCTGTCAAGCCTCTTTCAGCACTTACATACAAAGCAGTCCACTAATCCTGCTGCCTCCCTATGCTCCATTCTTGGAGAAATTTTAGGAGATCGAGACAATATACAATATATTGCCAGCAGAATCAGAACACAGCTGTGCTCTGAATTTGCAGGAGAAACAAGACATGCAAGGGATATACCCAACATATATCTTAATCAACTTCTCTTTTAGAACAGCTTAGATAAAACTCCTCTGGACTATTAATAATTCTGCTTGGGAATCCAGACAGCTGCTGATCATTTAATACAATTCATAGCTGAGAATCCAAAGCAGAAGTTAAACTCAGACTCTAACCAATGATGTACACAAGAGCTTAATTCCATTTTTCTCACGTGGAGAGTCTGCCTAAAGGGTTCCTCTTAGTAGTCTTTGCCCACATCCAGTATAAGGAAGCGAGGTGACATTCATTTAGGAGTCAAGGCTGTACAATCCAAGACTGTCAAGCAAACATTACATCAGTGAGGGTCTTAGCCTATGTACATGTTTACTGCTACTGCAGGAATCATGCCTGCCCTAGGGAACAGTGAAGCTCTAGAAAACACTGAAGCTCCAAGAAGAGTTAGGCTTCAAGACCACAACACTGCCAACTGCAGAAATGCACATTAGCTGTGTCTAGGAAGGAAGGTAATGTTAGTCTGCTCCTCTAGTAAAACTGCTGTATCCACAGATATTAATAACCAAACATTAAGTCTAACATTTTGCTCTGTGTTATACAGACATGTGCAGACCTTTTACACCACATAAGGGAACTCCACAGTGTATATTTTGCTAGCTGCTGACTTCACTGGTCAAGTTACTTCTAAATCACTATTTTAAAAGCACTATTACAGTAATGGAGTCTTAAGACAAAATCTGGAATCCCTTCATGGAAGAAAAAACCTCAGTCTGATTCCCACTCCCTAGTTTGAAACTTAAAAAGGTTGCGCTAAAGTATTTCTTACTGCCTGGAGCCCTTTTCTCCCCTTTCATTCATGTTTATCTATCGTACTGATAAGCACATGGTCATTTTGCAAGCTACAGTCCTCAGCTAAAAACAAGTTTCATTCTGTACTGTAAGTCACAGTGACCTGAAGTATGACTGGGCACCTGATAGGCATTTAGGCAATGTTATCTCATTCTTAAGATTAGAAGCAAATCTTCAAGTGAAATAATTGAACACTGAACAGCAGCAGGTTCCATATTTTAAACTACGTGAATCAAAAATACAAAACTTCTGTAAGTTTTCACCAAATTAACTGATTGTCAAATTCACTTATTGGCAGAGTAAACTGCAGCAGATTAGTCTGAGCTAGACCATATCTGGCCATATTTGCTGGCAGTGGAAGGTACTGCCCTGTCACAAGGATGCCTGAGTTTGTAACATTAGGCCCAGCAATTCTGGGTACAGGTTATTTTAGCAAATGAAAGGCAAGTTCTCAAAGCACTTAAGTGACCCTGGGCCCAATGGTTCCTGATTCCAGAGTCCTCCGATTAGTTTGACATGCTTTTCACCTTGGGGCAGCTTTGCCGTGAGCTCAAGGAATGGACTGCCCATCCACAAGCAGATGTGCGTAGGAAGACAGGGCTCTTGCCATTCTTCACCCAAGCCTTTGAGTAGCACACTACCTATGTGTTCCCCTGAACATACTGAGAGCAATTATAAGAAATTTTTAAGAGCTTCAGAAGAGTCTAGAAATGGAACACAGAATTCACTTTTTATCTTTATCCATCATAATTCCATTGTACTACCGCATCACTTTTGCCACTGTGTAGTTTTTCTTTAAAAGACATTAGTATGCAAATATCTCAAAGTCACAATGAACTTATCTGACTCTGACAGACCGATTTAACATGATTAAACAGCCAGTAGCCACAGTACTCGCCTATTCTAATCACTGTTTAAACCTAACATGCAAGTCAGGGCCACTGCCTTCTGCTCTCACAAACTAGAATAACCTATACAGGTTCTTGCTAGTTAGCTTACCTTGCCATGAATATTGAAATTGCTGTTTCTTGGTGCACTGACATTCTGAAAGCTCTTTGTATACTGTGGAGCAGGTGTCCAAGGGGAGTGCGGTGCTGGGGTTGCGATCATCATAAAGAATGGCTCAAAATTAGATTTGTACTCCAAGAAGTCCAATGACATGTTGGCCTGTGAACAGTGTTGTTGGAGAAGAAAAGTTATGCCTCAAGGGAAAACAGCAAGTATTTGACAAACCCAAACTAGACATTCATAACTTATTTAGAGCTCGGTAATACTGTGAACATTTAAACTATTTCAAAAACGTACTGCTTGCTCATCTACAAATGTCTAAAACAGCAGCTCATGGTAAAAATAAACCCAAGTGCTCATGTTAAACAAGTAATTTTTCCCATATCTCCAAACAACTTTCTACTTCAGACCCTTGCATTAATTAGACCTGGAAAGCTCATCAGATGTTTGTGCCTGTTCCAAGCACCAACAAAATCCACCTATACTCTGGTTTCATCAGGTAAAATCAGAGCTTTCTTCAACATAGGCCAAGGCTGAGACTTTCAGATGCTATCTCCTGACAGACCCCAGCTTAGGAGCTTCAACTTTCTTCAGAAATAGCAGTAGTTCTAAAAAAAAAAAAAAATTCTGCCCCACTGTTTATAGCCTATGCTCATTCTACAGCGAGCTGCAAGATTACAAGGGGTGAAGACAAGGTCTGGCGAAGAGCAGTGCCAAAATGCACTCGGTCACACCACTTCACTGCACTTTCATTTTCATTTCAGCCTACACACAATTACAAGTGGCGAGTTCCATTTTCACCTCCCCTAGATCAGCCTTTAAAGTTAAAGCTTCAAAGGTATTACTTGTAGATGAGTTCTTCAGTATTCAAATCTTGCAACATTTTTTTCTTGCCTGATTAGTAATACCCCATTTTGGATATCCTTTTCTTTCTCTAGAAAAAAAAATATACCAGGAATTCCCTCTTCCTTCTAAATTTAGCATATAAGCAAGTAGGGCTCAACTTCAGTTACGTGACAGCAGAGTCAAGGAAGGATAAGAACCATTCAGAAACTCATAGCGGTAGTCAACTTCAATTTCACTAGGAGCTTAAACTGCAACATGTGAGAACTGCAGTAAAAAGATTGAGGTGTTTGGATTCTTAATACCAGACTCAAGTACCCAGGTGCCCTTAGGACAAGAAAGCTTGAGGATCACACCAAGCAACACAGGAACTTTGCATAAGCGTACTCCGGCGCACTGCCCTGCAAGTGAATTAAACACTGGCTCTGAAATGCTGAATACAAGTTCAGTAACTGCAGGAAGAAAGTAGAATGCAACACACTGAAAATCGTAATATGCTGCTGTATCAATAGGTAACATAGCACAAATAAGCAGTTTATGCAACAATGACCTGTTGGACAAAATGCTTACGAGCTGCTGAAGGATCAGAAAAACCCAGTACAATGCCAGTAATAGGATAGTCTCACTTCTGGCTTATCAATTCCAATCTAGCTTTAGACGATGTAAATCTAAATTTAATCAGACAGCTGTTCAGTACCCTAAGAAACATCAATCAGTGCTGTTGCTAGTGAGCAGCTGTCTGTGTTCTAGTACCCAGTGGAATGAAACTCCTCAGGGCCTCAATGAAACAGTACAAGACTGCATGAGAAGACATCTCTAGAGAAGAATTTTTGTGAGTGCTGCAGTACCAACCTATACACTGTAAGAGCACATCAAATTATGACTCCAGCTTGGCAGACAGGGGGACATTTCCCCTCCCCCCCAGCCTCTACTACTTGCCAAACAGGGCCTTAAGAGAGCTAAAGTAACTCTTCCAACCTTTCTTAAAGTATCTGACATCTTTGTTACCTCTCTTTATTTTATGCAGATAAAGAGACTAAAACCTCTCCTGGTCAGCTGCACATTGCCCTCACATACTATGAAGGACTGATTAGTCTTTAATATTTACAAGTTATCAGCCTGCTGGAGTTGGAGACCACAAGATACTAACACATCATATCACCTAAGAAATAAAACATGGTGTGAAGTTTATGGTGCTTCCTACTGAAATCTTGGCCAAGGTAATCCGCTATGGAAGTTGCATATTATAATGAAATATATCCTTCTGTGAAGTAATTTAAATCTCTGCCTACCTGTTCCTCCTGCAGCACAGCAGTCAGTATTAACTCCTCAGTGAGGCTACGGCTAGCAAATGGCCAGCTGGAATCCCTTTCCTCTCCACAGTTCATAAACATAAACCTGTCATTTCTAAACACACTCAATCTTGCTTTGCTGATAAATGCCCACCCACCATCACAACAACAGAGTCATCCATTTGTGAACTAATACAGCCTAACAAATTATCCCACCCTTCTCCAAGTCCTCAGCACTAAGCATTATCTGGTCATTAACAGCCTCTGTACCATGCATTGCAAAATTTCTTACCAGTACATCTGTCAGATAATCGACACTGTAGTTCTCGCCATGCCTTCGTGCCTTGCCATTTACTGAGAGAGTATAGTTGTAGTATTTTGAGTTTTTCTCCTATGAAAAAGAGAAGTCACACAGGCACTTATGCAAAGAAACATGTACATTGATTCCTTGAAATGATCCAAATTAATTGCCTGTGAGCATTTGTCAAACAGGTTATGAGCATCTGCCATAAGGATACTGCAAAAATTCCCAGAAGTGGTCTCCATCAACAAAACTGGTTTTCGTGCTATCTCACACTGCTTTGGCTTTACAAATTGGTATTTTTTTCTCCAGGCACTCAGTAGGAGTAGCATTTGTAAAAGCCACAGATGTGATGTACAATAAAGAAAAAGGGGAAGAAAATTTGCACTAAATTGTTAGATGCTTTTTTCTGCTCTTTCATGACCAGCAATGTTAGAACATGAGTTGGATTACAAGGCAACCAAAATTAAGTTGTTAAAAAAAAAAAGATTGGTCACATACCAAAGCATACCAAAAACTCCATCCAGGAGGGACATGACCTACTCCCCCTGCATCCTCTGCTCCATACTGAAAAAAGACAGATCATGACTCACAGTTTCAATTATGATTAATCAAAGCTAGACATTATGTTTCATATTCATGTGCTTTATTCAACACTACTCAGAAACCATGTTAAGCCAAATTCAATTTCAGAATGGGGAAAACCACATATATATGCATATAAAAACAGATGTAGGACCTGTTAAAGAAACCAGGGTTCAATAACTAGACAGTAACTGAAAGCTTGGCAATTATCAGTAAAATTTAAGTATTATTCCCTCCTCTATTGTGCATGTGAAAACATGCAGAGATCCTCGAGAATAGTGTGTACATCATCAGGTAATGAGAGGTGGTCTAAACATCCATGTGACACTTGTAGGCTTTGTGATAAGTTCACAAGATACTAAAGAGCATTCCACATAGACCAACAGCTTCCTTCATCCTCCCCCAGACAGGGTAGGAACTTCAAGTAATGCTAGCCTCTTGCCACCTCACTGCCAAATTATCTACAACAACTGGCCTTTAAGACAGCAAAAAAAGGGAAAGTAGCTGCTGAGTCAGTGCCAAACTCAAAACAGAGGGTGCCTCAGAGCAACACAACGGGTTTTCTCAGGGCTGCCCTCTCCCATCTATATGGCTTGCTTAACTGCAGGCATGCGAGACTGCTGAGTCAAGGGATGCTCAGAGGAAGCCAGCTAAGTTTCCCTTCCCCTTGCTGCCTCAGGAACATCAGCAGACACAAATTCGTGCCTGGCTATGAAAATTCATGTTCTGTTGTTCTATTATACCACCAGTGCTTTCCACCATGAGATGCAAAGAAAACATGCTGTTAAGAACCCTGCAGCTCATCTAGCTCCAAATCCAATTCGATCACACAAGAGCTACACCAACCTTAGAGCTTTCGGTGCTGAATTTTCCATCTTACCATAAATGACTAGAAACCATAACCTAGTTAAAAAGATGAAAAACCTAAAGCACACATATACAAGTGACTCAATAATAAAGTGTTGGGTAACTGCAGTAAGAGAGCTCTGAAAATATCTATTCTCCTGATGAATTTGCCTCAGTGGACACTTAACTTTTAAAACAAGCCACAAAAAAAAAAGAAAAAAGCAGGACACCAAATACCTCATTTAAATACTTTCCAGCAAAGAATGTTTGATAACCACACATGGCTTTGAGCAGAGCTGGGAAGGTATATGGTTCTTGAATCTTCTGCCATAACTTGCTGCTACAGTTCCCTTCCAGAGTGTTATTGACAACATGATGATTATGTGGATACTTTCCTGTTAAAATGCTAGCTCGACTGGGACAGCAAAGTGCACTGGGAACATACTGGAAAAACAGAATGAGAAGATTTAAGAGCGGTATAGTAAAACAATTTTATGTCAAAATTTATAGTTTTCAAATATCAGCTAACAGGTTGACTAAAATGTTCACCAACAGTAAAACCAACTACTTTCTGGACACCCAGAATTACGTCCCGAGTATTTTCACTAGCGAAAAACTGCACATGAAGCCAGTTTCAGGTCTCTGCAGCACATGCCTTTCAACTTCTCACCACCAGAATGGATGTGGTTTTCAAATGGGGCAAGAATCCACTAAAATACTGTTTGATCATTGACTCACTCCATTATTTTAGCCATGGAGATACACTAGAATATGAAAAGACTGAAGTGACTTTTCATTGTGCATGAAGCTGATGAAAGTTTTGAGCAGCTTCTTTTAATGCTTCTCAGTTTGTAACAGGAATATTCAGACTACGCAGTTTTACTTTACAGATTAAGGAAGTGCTTCCACAAAGTGAAACTTTACAGATTTCTAACATGATCTTAAGTTATATTCATTTTGAGACCCAAAAGTAGGTAGTGATTTAATTTAAAAAAGCTCACATCCATATATACAGGCATCATAAAACTATTACCATTTTTTGAGATCTCAGATGACCTAAGATACAAAATACATAAAGGCACACACCTCAGAAGTTCAGAACATTAATGCAAACACTTACTGCATTTACGAAGGTTATTCCCATCTGCGCAATGAGAGCATTAGTCTTCTTTAGGGGGGTCTGAAAGGGAAGCACCAAAAGGGTATCAGCGAAAAATGTAAGGATGCTAGGTAAAGCAGGGGACTTGAAGCAGGCTGCCTGGAAAAAAGCCCATCACCGCAGTTTTTAGGCACCCCCCCGGCAAGACACTAAGAGTGCCCTTTCCTTCTCGCTAGGGCCTGGCGTGGCCACAGCGATTGCACAAGCCTAGCCAGCACAAGTGCGGGGAGTTTCCAGGGGTATCTGCAGCGGCAGAGGCTGCTCTAGAGAGGCCCCAGCCCCGGCCCCGGCCCACTCGAGTCCCGGCGGCTCCGCAGAGCGACTCATCCCAGTCGCGGCAGCCCCACCGTGACGCTCCTTCAGCGGGGCTGCTTGGCCTGAGGCCGCACTGAGCCCCTGCCCGGCTACGGGCTGGGCCCAGCGCGCCGACCCCCGCGGCCGGAGCGACCCGCGCCCCACACCGCGCCCTCCGGCAGCCAGGTACGCGACCCGGGCGGGCGGCGAANCGCCCCGCCCCAGGCCCCGCCCCCGCCCTGGGCTGCGCGTGGAGGCGCTGCCCCCCTGTGACCTCCGCGCTCGGCTCCCGAGGGCTGGATAAACATCCGTGGGAGGCGTGCCGAGAGCATGGAGCCAGCTCTTCTCAGTAGTGGAATGGTCATCTCAACCAAGCAAAAGGGCGAGAGGCAACGGGCAGAAACTGATGCACAGGAAGTTCCACTTGTACATGAGGAAGGACTTTATTACTGTGCTGGTGACTGTGCACTGGAACAGGTTATCCAGAGAGGTTGCGGAGTCTCCCTCGCTGGAGATATTCAAGAACTGTTTGGACGTAATCCTGTGCAATGTGCTCTGGCATGACCCTGCTTGAGCAGGGAGGTTGGACCACTCAGCTTTACCCATTCTGTGATTCTGTCAATTCGTGACCTGAATTAGTCGCGGCTGTTACGCGTGTGGCCGGGTCTGCCTGCACCGCCATCGGTGCCGCAGCCAGAGCCCAGGCGCGCCCGTCACTGGCGGCCGTGCGGACCCCGCCATCCGCTCCGGGTTGCAGGTGGTGTCACGGGGACCAGCCGCAGCACAGGTACTGCACTGCTGGCAAAACCGGACCGCCGCTCTAGCGGGGGAGCAAGAGCGGGACGGCCAGCAGGGCGGTGGTGACCTCCCTCGCAGCCGCACAGTGCACGGGTACCGCGCCCGGTGTCACCGCCCCGAGGCGGAGCGAGGTCCCCACCCTGCCCGCCCCTCGGCAGGTGCAGCGCCCCCG
>VXAD01006702.1:0-65503 GCA_013399195.1 Dicrurus megarhynchus | reverse complement strand
CCCGCCCGGGCGTGGGGCCGTGGAACGGGCCGAGCCCGGAACCGGGCGGCGGCGGCGCGGAAGATGGATGCGGCGGAGGTCGGCGCCGGCGGCAGGGCAGGCAGCAGCGCCGACAGCCTGGCCGAAGAGGNTCCCCGCCCGCCCCGGCCTCTACCACGGTGCGCGGGGAGGGAGCGGAGCCGGGCGCAGCGCTCCTGCCTGGGCTCTCCCGCCCGCTTCCCTTTCCCCTNAGCCTGGCCGAAGAGGAGGAGGAAGACGAGGCGGGTCCCGGCAGCGGCCGGTCCAGCCGCACCTCGTCGCTGGTGAGCGGGCTGCTCACCGAGCTGTACAGCGCCGCCGAGGCGGCCGCCCCCTCGGGCAGCGCCCGCTCCCGCGCCCTCCGGGAGCTGCAGAAGCGGCCGAGCCAGGTCAAGTACCTGCGGCTGAAAGGTACAGCCCGCCCCGCCTGCCTGCCCCTGCCGCCGCTCCGCTGGGCCCGGGAGCTGCCCCTGCCGCCTCGCTTTCCCTCTGTGCCTGCAAGGGAGTCCTGCTCGAAGGTGCCCTCCGTGCCTGCGCGCACGTGTCTGTGTGTGTCTATATCCAGGCTTTCTGCATGGCCGTGGCTCCCAGAAACTTCCCCCGTACTGTTAGCTGAGAGCTCCTTCAGACCAGGGCCTCCTGTGCTGTTCTCCCCTCTTTTGTTTCAGGTGCCCTAGGAGCAGAATTAGGGTTGTCTGCTACTAGTTTCTGTGATAGACTGCCCAAGCTCTTGTGTTTCTGCGAGTTTGGTGCTTTTCCTCACTTACAGAAATGAATAAATGTCCAGTTTTTCTTTCTTTTTCTTTCACTCAGTCCTTATTTTCTGACTCTAGAAGAGATGCTACACAGACAGTGTCATAAGAGTGAGAGTTGTTTTTCTCAGGTCCTTTTAGTTCTACTCGACATAAACTAAACTGGACAACTGTAAAGCTTATTTGGAGGTTTGCGTGTCTTCTAAAAAAGAAAAGGGTGTAATGAAAAATGTAAATGCTAGAGTCAATCAGAATCTAAATGAAATTTTCAAAGAATTCTTATGAAAGTTAGGTAGCCTCAACAATGCATGTTTGTGAAAGACTGAGACGTGCAACTCGAAGTTGAACCAATGAAGAGGAAAAGAGAACAAAGGCCTCTTGTGTCCTGATGTTTAATCACTTTTGCTTTTGATGAGGATAAAACCCAAGAGGTGACTAAATATGCCTGCTTTTCAGAGCTGCACAAACAGCTATCTGCTTCCGTGTTTGGCTTCTTAATGAGATGATACGCTATCTGATGTTACTAGGATGTAGCTCAAGTTCTTCTGTGTGTCCTTTGGCAACCTGAGACTCAACAGGAAATTTTCTTGTTCAGAAACACATTTTGTGGTATTTCAACTCATTAGTTTTGCTGCCAAGTTATTTATTTTTACAGGGACAGCTAACTGGCCCATATAGGAAAGAATAAAAGTCACTTGACAACTCTGGTGGTGACTGTATAAGTTAGTAGGAATGCAACTTTTTTTTTTTTCTCTCAAAATCCATAGATCTGGTTTTAAATCACCTTGCCTGGTACAAGTGATTGGGAATTCCATCTGAGCAGCAGGTGCTGAAACAGGGAAGTGTCTATAAAATACAGAATTGTTTTATCAGTGGCTCCTCTCTCCTTGCAGTCATACTTTTCACTAGCCCATGGTTGATGGTCATTTCAGCCTAATTTGTCCTTTTCTTTAAGCTTTCCAAAATTATTGAAAAAGTTTTGCTACATGAGCTGAGCTGTTTACCATCCCACTGATAGTTCCTTTTCCTGGACGCATGCGTATTTTTCTCATTATATCAGGTTACTGAAGGAGGGATTTTTTCGGCTGATTTTCTTTCCAGCTTCAGGGGACAGGGGTTGCATTGAAAGTGATAGTTTGAAAACTTAGCTGCAGGGAGCAGGCAGCTGTGTAGATGCTGGTGGCAAGCTGTACCAGGCTGTTACAGGGAGGAGCAGAAGAGGTCAACATGTGATAAGCAAGACCCAGGATTTCACTGGTGGGGTGAGCCTTTGAGAACAGAGCAGAGGACTCAGAAAAATTAATGGACTTAAGACATCTCCCCAACAGCTGCCTTTTCGGGACCTGAAGCTCACCTTATGGGGGCACAGCAGGAATATTAGAAGTTAGCTGAGACATTTTATGAACTAAAAGGGTCTGCTGGCCCTGTGGCTGACCAGTGGAGATAATTGACACCGACTGAAGCCATCTAGTTGCATCTTAGTGGAAAGAATTTCCCACTTGGAGCTCATTCTGAGTTGCATTTGTAGCTTTGCAGGCAGCTTCTTGAACATGTTCCCTCGTCCGTTACAAGTGTATCTCTTGTCTGTGCATAGGCAGCTTCTGGAAGGTACTGTATTTGAAATGTATCCCCTGGTTGCACTGTTACCGGTATATTCTGGCTACATCTGTCATGTTCCTAGGAGTTTATAACAGCATAATTGTTAAAATTCATACCTGTGGATGCTGAAAGCATGCTGCAGGGAGAAAGCAGAGCTTTCTCACAGACACTGGCAGAAAGCTGAGGTATCTCCCTGCAGCATGCTTTCAGCATCCACACATACCTGTGCAATAAATGGAAGTACTTTTGTTTAAAAGAAAATTAAAGACTTTGGCTCAGATTCTGAAGGTGTTTATAACTGGGAATTACCCCAGTCAATAGAACTTGTCATTTATAGAAACCTGGTATATGTAAATGTCTGTGGGGCCAGTGCCTTTACGTGTCAACTACAATAAGCTGTTTGTGAATGTCTTGGCCTGTACTGAAGTTGTTTTCTCTGCTCGTTGGCAGATGTTGATGAATTAACAACTATAAAACGAGAACTGAATCACAGAATCTCCGTTCAATCAGCAAAGCTGCTCCGTCTTCTGAAGCAGAAAGACAGGCTTGTACAAAAGGTCCAGAAGAACTGCGACATTGTCACAGCTTGTTTACAGGCAGTTTCCCAGAAACGCTGTAAGTACATTCTGTGTACTAGTGTAAGTAGTTTATTTCATTAATGTGGGCAGTGTTTTAAGCCCTCACACTTAATTTAAAGTCAAGAGGCCAGGCTATGCTATTCCTTAGATATGACTGGCTCCTAATGACATCACTGGTACCTGGAAGCAGGCAAAGTTCAACTAGCTCGGCTGGGTAAGCTGCTGTAGCCCCAGGTGTTAATTCTTTGTAACTCCTTTCTATCAAGTTGATCCAAGGTGAGGCATATTAGTAAAAACAAACCTACTTCTCTCAAAGCCCTTTAGCAGCATCAGTGTTTTGGGGGTTTCTGAGAGAATGTGTGGGAAAGAGAAGAAATGTTCTTTCATTGTTTAGCCTTTTTTTCCTGCACGGTGAAACTTTTCTATTTGACTTGGCAAAGTTTTTGCCTTGAGATAGACTGAAGTGCTTTCTGGTAGTTCTCCTAAAGTAAAACTGCATGTAACGTGATATGTAAGAATAAATAGAAATTATGCCTTTAGAAAGGACATGTGAAAATAACCTAATGTTCCATCTTATTTTTTCATTAACATGCAGCGTGACAGGTACAGAAATCTTCAGGTACAGTAAATAAAGCATGGTGTTTTCATAAAAATGTCTGTAGGAGCTTTGAGGTGCATGTAAAGACTTTACTAAAAGAATTTTACTGTAGTGGCATGTGCTAATGTAGTCTAGTTAAGAGCTTGTCTATTAATGTGAAATTTAATTTTTAAGCATTTAAAAGCATTCCTTTGTTTTACTTAAGCCTGGCATGAAAGTTCTTGGCTGTCATGTACTCTGTAGGCATATTTCTTCTCAAAAACTCTTTACTTAACGTCAACTTGAGAACCAAGGTCTCCATGCCACTAGTATGCAAGCATATACTGTAGTCTCCTTTTAAGTGAGACTACTTGAATTTTCTTCGTATTTAGAGGATTTGACTGTAAACTCTGAATATTTTTTCCCCACATTGTGGAATCTCTATGTAAGGGTAGAACTGTAGTTTTCAATTAACCTTAAGTTAACATTCAGGTGTTTGAGTGCTACTTTTAAGCAATCTATACAGCCCAATTGCAAACAAATACTGTTTCATGAAAAGATGGAAATTCTGTCTGACCCTTTTTGAATATTGCTTGACAAATTAACTCCTAGTGGTAATTTCAGTTCAGAAATTACAGGGCTGATAAATTTGAGCTCTTATTTTCTGACGGAATGTCTATCATGCTTTAACCTGTTTCTACAGAGAGAAAAAAACAGGTACTGTTTAAAAAACTGTATGCTCAAGACTGTGTTCAGTGTCTGAAAGTTCAGGATCTGTGAGTTTTGCAGCTCACACAGGGAGCCATCCACTCCTCAGTCTTAGACCTGTGCTGGCTCTCGGTCTCTGCTGCGTGCACAGAAGAGGCCTGGCCCCATCATAGCTTTGGGAGCCCACATCTGACTTTCTTGTGCTTCAGAACCACTGATAGCCAGCACAGCTCCTGCAGCATTTGAACCCCTGCATGGGTAGAGTAAATGTAGAGGAACAGTCGCCAGGGACAACTTCATAACTTACTGTGTTTCTCATTATGCTGCTGACCCTTGTCCCTAGTAGGTTATGCTGGTTTTGCATAAAAATAGGTATGAAAATAAATAGGTAAGAAAGTAAAATTCACTGCAGAGTGAAATGTGTTTTAGTTGGACACATGAGTGGTCATGGCTCTGTTAAAGGAATGATAAATTGTTCTGTAGGATATATGATAAAGTCATATATCACTGTAGAGTACACTGTGCTGTACTTCTAGTTTGTAGGATATATGAACGAACAGTTTCATTTTAATAATACTTTTTTTACCCAAATTTAAATAAAATACTCCAATGAAGAAAATTATTAAGAGAGAAATCACAGTGATGACCTGATGGTAAACATGGCACATGTTTCTCTTACTCTTGTGATTTTGACTTATTTGGGGTAAGAAGATGTATGTTTGCTCTGGAGCACTATGAACTATTTCAAGTCCATAATAGAAACTAAGGAGAGTGCTTTATGCACTTAATTATATCATCTGAGAAACGCAGAATTCAGTAAAAATAAAAAAAATCAAGGTTTTGCAAAGCTGTCATCTAAAAAGCATGCAAAAGACATCTCTTTCTTTTATCTCCCTGTATTTTATATAGTGACAGCTTGCTTTCATTACTAAACATATTTTGACTGATCAAATTCCAAACCAGAAGTTCCTTGAATCACAAATTTTGATTGATTTTAATTAAAACATACCCAAAAGACAACCAACAAACAACCCAAACCAAAACCATGTATTATCTATAATTTATCTAGAAGTAAAAACATCAACTTTTAAGTCAGTCTGGCTGGAAGCAAGCAGGAATGCTTAAATCTGATCCAATATAAAATTAGCTGAAGTTACAGAAACAGAAAGTTCACTAATATTATCTTGTATTTTTAATGAAGAAATAATTTTAGTAGAAAATTTCCCAAATATATAAGTTATTTCTCTGTCATAGCTGTGTTGCTGTGGTGGTGCTATGTACCTATAATAACTTTAAATGAGTCTCATGCTGTGTTCAGAAAGATTCTTAATATTCTCTCTTGTAATACTTGCTTAGAAACTATGATTAAAGTATTAATCTTCTGTTACTTGAGCATTGTTTCTGTATAGAATTCTCTAAGATAACAATAAATATTTCCTTTCTGGTTTTTTCCTTTCCTTTTTCTGGTTTGATTTAATGCAGAGCCAGTAGAGGGAGACAGAATATTTTATTTTGTGCAGAACTAGAAGTGTATCTCTAGTTTTGATAAGGATACAAAAGCCATCAACCTTCCTCAAACATGAAGGGAAGTGCTTTACAAATGCTCAGGCAAGAATTGGATGAAAAGATTTAGCATCAGATTGTCAAATAAATGTTATTCACATAGGAAATATTAGGTTCCATATGTGAAATAGATGAAAAACAGTGACAAATGGCTTTTTAATTATAACTGAGATCATTAATTCCCACATGGTTGTCAAAGTTATTCAGAAGCTCCTGACTAAGTGAGCTGAATGTTTTGGAACCCAACTAGAGAAATTCAGAGGGTTATGCCTGTATTTATTAGTGGTATTTGCGATCTCTTTGAGTGCGTCTTAATTGGATAGAAAGGCAGCATGAACTGGCATCATCTGACCACAGGTTTGTCTCTCGCATGTCCCCAGAGCATGAACAGTTTCCTGGTAGAAGGCTGGGCTGTGGAGTCTCCTCAATTTCTGAGAATGAGCTACTGTCTCTATAACATCAGCCTTTCTCACAGGGAACTGAGAGGAAACTGGGAAAGCATTGCCTGATGTTAATTGCACTAATTGCTTAGGAAAGAACTGAGCAAGATTACATTACCATGTGCACCTTGAAAAGTGCAACTTAGATATGCAAAAGTACTCTAACATCTAGGTTGAATTTCTGTTTCCTGTCTCCTCATTCCGTTGTTCCCTCCCTTTAGCTTCAGTCCTACTGCATCTCTGTGTCCTGTCCCATCTTATTTTTTTTTTCCTGCCAAATGCTTTTCTTACATGACCCAGTCTTTCAATATTGGGCTTCTCAGCTCTGTTCCATTTCCCCATCCCTGCATCTTGTCTATCTTGCAGTGTCTACCCAGATTACTCCCCATCCTTGAGTTTTCTTCACATTATTCCTTGGTCCCCTTCATATGTTCTTCCTTGTCTTTTTCCTGCATGTGCTAATTATCTACTGGCCCATTTTCTCCATCCCTTCTCTTCCCTCAATGTGGTTACAAAACCAAGCCAGAAATTCACAATTTTTAGTTTGTTGGATAAAAGTTTGGTTAAAGGTGTAAGAACAACTTTAACACAATATCGTGTGGACACAGCTAATATTGATTTGATTGAACTTGAACTTGATAAGGTTCTTGGAGGAGAGGAAAATTTTTCACAATGAAAACAATCAGCCACTGAAATAATCTCCCCAGGAAAGTGGTGGATTCCTCAATGTTGAATGCTTTCAAGATTTGGCTGGACAGGATGCTGGGCACTCTTGTCTAGACCGTGCTTTTATTGAGAAAAGTTGATGATCCTTGAGGTCACTTCCAATGTGGTATTCTGTGGTTCAGTGATTGATTTCACTCTGGATCAGATGTCTTACAACATGGGGCAAGTACTTATGTACATATGTAATAATTCATGCATATCAAATTTTGCCTGTGGCTTATCTGTCTCTTCCCACCCAGTTCCCAGTAGTTTGATGTACTGTTGCAGTATTTATATGCAGTACTAAAGCATATAAATATGCTTTAACCTGGAACACCCCAATTGCTGTGGTCTAATTTTTTATTTCTTTATGAAGACTTGAGTTACTCAGTGAATATTGGTGCTATGGCAGTTTAGTGGAGGTAGGCTGAGCACTGGTTAGCAAGGATTTTCTGATCCATTCTGTGTCCTGTGCTAGTTTGCCAAGAGTGAGGTAATGGAGCAATTAGAAAAGGAGAGAACCTGTATTTAGTGATGCTGGAGCTTGGCTCAGTGGGGATGGTAGCTGTGTGCTTGGTTCGTCAGCTGCACTGGGCCACTGGGCAGCAGTTCTTTTTATCTGGATGGTGAAGGTCACCCGCTGGTCCCTTGGGATGGGCATGCACAAGGGAAAATGGCTCTACATCTAAGTGTGGTCTTAGCTAACTTGTTCATTGTTATCCAGCATTATTAACAAATTGTGTGATTTTTGAAAATATTACTGAAGAGCCCTTCAAAAGAGCCACCTATAGTGATGAATATACAATTAAATGCCATTTGACTAATGTATTTCATTCAGCTTCAGCCAGCAAAGATTCTGGAAAACCTGAAAGCTTATTCAATTGCAATTGGAGCCTGGACTGAGAAGGATTTCTTTTCTTTTAACACTAGGCTTGAAGGAGAAGGACTGCAAACAGCAACCTTTATAGCTGTGTGTCATTAAGAAATGTTTCAAAAAGTAGGTGTGTGTCATGTTTAGTATTTGCTAATGTAAATTAGATTGTGTATTCTGGGCATCTGTTAGTTAGACTAGGAGAGAGTTTGAGTGTTGTCAAACATAATACCAGCTGTGTGGAACGCAGACTGACAACTAATCACTAATGGAATAATCCCAAGGAGCTTTTAGGTAGTGAATTCCATGCTTACTTTCTTTTGATGAGAATATCATCTTGGAACTGGTCTTTGAGCAGCACAGCTAGGATGCTGGGACTTGGGGAAGTAGTTTAACAGAGCAGGAAGTCAGTAAAATTCTGGTATAGCACTGTGTACCATCCCTCCCATAGGATATTCTTCTAGAAAACTATCAACTTAGTACCCAGATTTAAAGTGTATTGTGCTGCTGATGGAATGTGAACACAGAGCAGATCTTGCAAGTAATTAATTTTGACATCTTTGATTCCTTGATGAGCAGTAACATTGGTAAGCCCTAGGGGGAGAGACCACCCCACTGCACTGTCCCCAGCTGGCTCTTCAGGATGATCTGTGCTAGCCCCAGAATGCTGACTGGTGTGTGAGTCATTGGAAGCCCTTGGCTGGCTAATGAAAAATACTTCAACTGATTGCCGTCTTCTCTTGCCAATATTCTCCACTGTAAAAACAAAGCTGTAATATAAATTATAAATTGGCAAACTGTGCAGTCAGTTTCCTTACAAACCTGGCAAATTGTGTGATTGTGCAGATTTGGTACCTCTCAGAGGCCACTTCAAGGCTATTTTCAGTGTCTTAACTCCCAAGGTGAAGTAAAGTTTCTTTACTTTTCTGGTCCTGAAAAGATAATTTTTTTTCTTTCTTTTTTCATTGAAAGAAAGAGGCTGGATTTGTCGTCTAATTCGGTCATATGACCAATGAGAATGAGAAGTTCTTGTTGTCTGTGTTACTGCAGAATATCAGATTTAAAAGGTGGCAAGAACTAAGTGCTTAGAGGATTACAGAACCTGGAATCCTCCCTTTTGAGGGAAATTCTGCTTTAAGGATACAGCAACTAAAATATCTTGTTCCAGCATGAAATAAAACACCCACTCACAAGAGTCAATTGCTTATGAAGCAAAATTCTGAAAGCTTGCATTTCAAACTAAAATGCTTTGTTCAGATGCCTTTTTCATTTCATGTTATGTAATGAGCCATTTTCAAGTAAGATGATAAAATGTTTAATCCTAAAAAGAGTAAAAACCATGCTTTTAGCATTTGGAAATCTGTTTTCATCAAAGATGATATTTTGCTGTGAAGGACCTTGCTTTCCACAAACTGGTATTTTATGTCAGACCTTTCCATTAAAGTGGCTTCAGCCAACTATATTATAGAGATCTTCCTGGGAACATTCAGCAAGCCATCTCTGCAGCTCACTCTCTGGCTGCTCAGCGCTGGGATTGCCAGGCTGGTTAGGGAGCTGAGGAGCCCACATGCCTTCCTAAGCCATATGTTTTCCTTCTGAGTCTGTAGGGGTTAGTGAATCCTTACGTTTCCGTGTCACATACTTTCCTAACTACTTTATCCCTAAGTCTCACCACTGTAGTGTCTTATGTCTACCAAAAGTAACTCCCAGCCTCCTCAGAACAAATACCATCTCATAATTGGCTAAAATTTCAGCAGTTCTTGAAAATGGCTTTTATCATGGGCTCCTTCAGCTATATTCTTCAGGATTTAACTAAGCAAACTCTCTTGGTAGCTGCTTTGACTAGCATCAGGAGCCAGAGGTAAGATTGCCTTTGTTAAAAGCCCTGGGAGTTTCAAGGGACACTGGGCTGTGCTCAGTATCAGCACAGGGTATAAGACTACACCTGACTGGCACTTTTTAAGTGTCATTCTACTGCTACCATTAATAGGGAATTGGCTGCATTTGGAGCTGGGGTCAGTGCTGCTGGAAAATTCCTGGGGACAGTGTGGAGCGTGCTAAGAGACCATTATGTCCTTGAGGAAGGTGCTGCCTTCTGGCTCACTGCTGCCACTCATTTTCCTGTTCAGTGAGCTGCTCTGTCTGGAGGGGTGGGATTTTCCTCAGAAAGGGAAATGCCAGGGGTTCAGGGCCAGGTGGAAGCTGAGCAAAATGAGCAGCTGACCTCAGGGCACTTGCCTCTGAGAGGAGAGAGCCTTCAGTTGCCTGTTCACTTCTGCCTGTTGAGCATCAAAACTTCTGCCTGTTGAACATCAACTGAGATGTTGCCTCACGCAGAAACAGGTGGCTGCTCTGAGACATACCAGCCCTTCACCCACAGGAGTGTGGTGAGACCTGGGAGACCCTGGTCAAGCAGCTGTGGCATCCCACTTCTGTATAAGCTGTGGGTCCTGTGAAATGGTGAGCCATGCTCCTGCAGTCTTCCATCTCGCTGCACTTTGAATGCTTGCCCTGTAAATGGCAGACATCTGGGGTGAGAGTGTAGTGGGGCTAAATTGGCCTGTCTGAAGTGTGTTGTGTACGTGTGTTCTGTAGTTGGCCTCGGCCTCTGAAATGCTTGGTGCACCTTGCAATGGTCACCTGAGGTGGTGAGAGAATCAGCCACTGATTATCTAACTACAAATAGTTCTCTTTCTTTTCTCCCTCCCTTTCTCCCTCCCTTCCTCCCTAATAAATAGTTCAGCAGTATTTTTTTAAATGATGTAGAAACTTGTTGGGATAGTAACAGCTGAATGTGGTTACAACATAAAAAATTACTTTGCAGAATAAATATTTCATTGTTTATCATGGAACTGAACAGTAAATTCAGTAAATCATTCTGTAAGCAATTATCTGGCTGCTCAATCTAGGCCCGGTTTGCAACAGAAAATGCAGATTGTTCGGTATAGGGATGTACAGATCACAGAGTCACGATCAAATTCTTGTCCTGCAGCACTTGGTGTAGGATGTTGTAACTATCCCTTGTCAGTGTGCTAGTAGCTGTGACGGCAAGGAAATTGGTTGAGTTAGTGCTACACCCGAGGTTGTGTTTATTTTGGGTATGCATACAATTTGGAGGCTGACTGCTTAGCTGCTTCTCCATGTTTTTCTGTGTAACAGTAATCCTGTTGCTGTTGCAAAGTCGTAGCTAACCTCGCAGGATTAGCTTTGTAATGCATGTAGAATTTTGACTCCACTGAATTACACTTTTCACCACAGCTGTGCCACGAGGAATTGATGTATTGGAGAGTACTTGTTACATAAAATACTTCCTTAGTATTAGAAATAGGGATTAATGCAACAGATTATTGTGTGTGGGGCTTTTTGGATTACTTATCAAGCAATACTTGTAGTATTTATATACTAATTTGCCTGAAAAAAAGTGGTTCACAAACCAGTGTCCTCTTATTTCTCTGGTACTGCAGTAACTTTGGAAGGTGGGATTTGATTAGCTCAAATTGAGGAGGCATGCTGGAGGAAGGGTACTATGGTTTGGAGACAACAAGGTCAGAACAACCTATTCTCTGTCTACAGTCCCTGTCAGTCTGTCGTGACATGAGAAATAACTGGCAGGCATTGCTGTTCCCTCTGCTCATTTGCAGCTATTCAGATGAATACCTGATCAATGGTAAAGTTTTGTTAGTCTAATAGTTCCATAAAACTGGAAAAGCTTTTATTTAGTCACCCAGGGATTATTGTTATTAAAGGTGAAGTGCCAATTTCCCCGTAGGTTCAGGAAGAGTGTGAAACAGCTCATCCTGCTGCAGCCCAGCAGCTGCATGTCTGCCCTGGGGCAGGGCTAGTGTTGGCCATGGGGGCAGGAGTGGGGTGCAGGGCCCGGCTGAGCAAAGGGCTCAGCCTGCATGTCTGTGTGCGAAAGTGTTCTGTGCTTTGCTGCAAGGCATTGTCACATCCAGGCTGTAACCTAGGAGTTCATTGCACTAACTGGCAATTTGCAAGGAAGCTGGCTCCACAACCAGTGGTGCCAAAAGCCACGTGGGAAGCAGTGATGTGTGAGAAATGCACCTGAGTACATCCATATTTCACAAATCTTTAGACACTTCTGAACTGATGGTAGATCTGCTCCGATTCCTGCAGGTAGTGAGAGCCACGGCATCTGTGGCAGACATTGAACAACCAAGATATAAGGGTTTGTTTGTGTGTATAAGCTCACAGCAGGGGTGGCTGTGTGAGCTGCAAACCTATAATATCATGTCATTTCGGTCTTTAATCTTTTTCTGACAAGCTTTTGGATGTGGAAACAGCCTGAGAGAAAAAGTTCTGTCGTTAGATTATATGCATAGTCTTTCACACTTGTCTAGCTGAGCACTGCCTTCTCTTTTATTCTGCTGGGGGTTACACTTTTGTACAAGAAACTGTGCTGTTCTTTTTCCTACTGAAATGCTCTTTTCTAAAAAAAAATTTAAAAACCAGCCCCAAACATTGTGAACTTGTAGGAGGGTTAATGGGACTTCAGTGAAAATACCCAACAGGGTATATGGCCTTTAAGTAACACAGTTGCATTTTATCTCCAAGTGGTACACGCTGAACATTCTTTGGTCGCATTAGCCTTTGAAGAAAAGATTTCCTGGATACTGAAGATCAAATGGAGAATAACAGCTGCTTGGGATAATCAGTGCTAGGAATAGACTGATTTATGGAGCATCAGGCAGTGCCAGCAGCTATGTTTCTGCAGCTTTGAGATAGCTTGATGTTTAAAAACAAAATGCTAGAAAAGTGGGCTGTGGAACTTAGTCTATTTGGATCAATAGTCCTGCTTATAATTCTGCACTGGAGCAGCTCTGAAGGAAAAGTTAAATGAGAATATCAGATTTTTAAAATGTTTTTCTCCTTGAAGCTGTTAATAACCTGAATTTGATTTACTGAGCAGTAAATGAGTGTTCCTCACATACCCTTGAAATTTGCCAAAGAAGTCTATGTTCTATCTTCACATTAGATCATCTTACTTACAAGCCTATAATTTTTATTTTTCTCAGTAAAAATTGGAACCTTCTTGCTATGTTTTGTCAGCAGTGAAACAGCTTCTAAATTTAGTTCTCTATAAATTATTGGTAGCTTCCTAAAATCACAGAACCTGGTACTGATCAACATGTTTTCCTTGCCAGCCATACAATACATATGGCCAAAATACAGACCGTGAACAGTTTTTGGTTCTTGAGCTGGATTAGGTATCATTGATAGCTAACATTTTAATTGTGTGTGTGTGTGTTTGTGTGGTTTTCATTGTTTGTTTGGGTTTTGGGGTTTTTGTCCCCAACATATTACTGCTAGTTTCTTGTCTCATCCAGTGCTCATTGGCAGAAATAGCTATTGGACCTGAGGTCCTGAAGGAAAAGTAATTGTGCAGTGAAACTAAAGGAAGTCAGAGTGAAGAGGTAATCAATGTACAGAGCTGATATTTTTTAAAAACATATACTAATCTAAACAACTAATTATTAGTGATATTTATAGTAATATCTAGAGAGGTCTAGAAGTCAGGTATCTATTGAGCTGGACAAAGTAGACATCACCGGACAAATAGATCGTATGAGACTCTTTGATAAACAAACTTAATGAGACACGATTACTTGAAGGCTGGCAGAAGAAGCACATGCTTAAAGAAATGAAGTGAGTTGTCCCATGCTACACAGTAGTAAATAAACAATCAGAGCTTTGCTGTCAGCAAAACTCATGCTTGTGTGGTGTTGTACATGCTCAAAATCAATTTTAATGGCTCTGGGCTTCAGTACCAAATGAGCCTTTGATTAATCCTAAATACATCCAATTCAATAAACTTGCCCTGTAAGAGTAGGTGATGAACTGAAATTTTGTCATTTAACCGTTGAGTCTAAAATCTTGGAGTAGTAATGTTGTTGGAACTGATAACTATTTTCTCCTCTTCATCTCACAAGCTTCATCATAAAAACTCTTTGTGTCAAACTTGCTTAAATGACTAACATGTATTTTTTTCAGGAAGTGGAGGCAGTGATTTGAGGTTCTTTTGCTTTGCTAGCTGCTTTTGTTTCCAACTGTTGGAGAATATGCTCTGTGAAGCTATGGCCCACATGGGAGATGAAGAGAATTAGGTGGTCTGGAGGCCTTGGGGTTGCAATAGCTTCACATACACGCGAAACTTTCTTTATGGAACTAGTGGCATCTGCAAATGGGAGCCAATGCACACATGATCAAAGAACTGCAGTAGTGGTGCAGGCCTTGCTATTGACTGATCAAGGTTTGTGGTTCCAAGAGCTCTATGGTGCTTATATGAGCTTCTCCAGGAGTCAGCAGCATTCCCCTCCCCAACTCCAGAAAGGGTCATGTTTCTGTTCCTGTGTAACAGAGCTCTGTCCATGGAGGCCTTGTGTACTGGGAGAGAGGATCTGAGCTGGACTCTTATCCTTGGGCAGTGCAGGACAGACTGGCTCTTTGCTACATGTCTGATGAAAGCCTCCCATGAACCTAGTCTTTGCTGCACATTCTTAGCATTACTGCAAATAAGTATGAATCAATGTATAAAAACTTTTATGTATAAATGTGGTCCCATTTCCATAATATCTCCTGGCCCAAAACAGAGAGATTTTGTCATTAATAATTTTTCTAACTTTGGCAATTAATTTTTAATGTAAAGTCTTTCCAAGTGTTCTATTTGTGGATAAATCTGGTCTTGGGGACATAGGATCATTTTGCTTTTTTTCATTATGTTGGGCAGATAAAGATCCTGCTGTTTCTGAAATAGCAGTGCAGATCAATGAAGCTGGTGATTCACACTATAAAATTCAATTTGTATGCTAGGTGCTAAGCAAATAATCAGATCCTAATAAAGGAAGAGAACTTCAGTTTTAGATCTGGGACCTGCTATGACCTCAATTTTTCTGCAATGTTATTTAAGCATAACTACAAATCATACCTGTCAGAATTCTTTTTCTCATGTATTGCATTAGTTTTTCTGCTGACCTGGTGACTTCTTTTTTTAAATTACCATGTAGCACTTAAGCAGGATTCTGGAGTATGAGTACTGGCCAAGATACGCGTTTACTTCATATTGCTTAGCAAGGTTAGGGAACATTTCTTAACTTTTATAATCATACTTTTCAGCAATATTTTTTTATTATATAGGCCTCTTCAACAATTTTTCTTCTTAATGTATTTCTTACCAAAATAATGTTTTGAATTTCTTTGGTAGGCACAAATAATTTCTCTGACAAAAAGAAGGTCATTTGCTCTCCAAAACCTCACTTCAATTCATTACTTTGTATTTAATTTAAAAGGTGTTCTCTCTATATTTTATTGACCATATAAGCATTGCTATGACTTTTATTCCAGTTGCTAACTCTAGACTTTATGCTAGTGGTTACTACAGCAGTTAAAATATATTGTTACTTTAGCAGTGCTTGCATGACACATCTTTTACCTTGCTCATGTGATGCAACTATCTACTTAAGGTAGATGTGTATGATCTGCTTTACTGTTATAGTTGGCACATGAAGGCAATAAGTAAAAAAAAATTATTCTCCCCCTCCTTTTATTTTCTTCATCACTGCTCCTCAAGTGGCAATTTTCACTTCAGAGTTTATTTATGCATTTGAACCAAATTAGAAAAAAATATAATAAGAAACCTAGATGCTGTTGTTGAATTACAAGCACACAGCCAATTTTACAACATGGAGATATCTATCCACTTACCTATAATTTTTTTCTGATTAAGAGCTTGTTAGAAGTACATGGAACATAGCATTTGGAAGCTTCTGCAGACTTTTTTTTGTTGGGTGTACTTTCGTCCTTTTGGAAGACAACATATATATGGACAAAGAATTAAATATAAAGTGGACTTCAGCATTTGATTAATCACCTGTTTTAGTGTTTGTACATATGTTTTCATGAATGCTGGTGTGCGTTCTTTCCTTATGGTCATTGTAGATCTAGTCTGACTTGCTCTTGTTGCTTTAATGTCCAAAACTCTTCACAACCTACTTTTTTCTTCTTTGTCCCATCCTTATAATTTTTTACTTAGTATTCAAGTTTGGCTCATGCCTCCTACCTCCATCCCACATGTGTTTTAAAACAAGTATGTTTTCAATTTCCCCCCATGCTGGAATTTTCTTATAGATGTTCAATCATGTTGAAGATGTTGCTGATTAAAACCTGATCTCTTAGCCCTCTTATTGACCGTATGCATTCATGGTGTGTCCCTTGGAGCTCATCTCTGCCCTGAAGGCTATAGAAACAACAGCAGTTCTTATATTAAGAATACTGTCCAATATGCTTTTCAATATCATCTGGCTGTACTTCTCTGTCTGCTAATGTTTTCTCTTATTTCTTTTTTTTTTTAAAAGCAGGCAGTCTGAGGTTTTGCTGTGCTTGTGTAGTACCTGTAGTAATAGTGCTGAAGCCCAGAGTTAGGGTTTACAGGCACTGCAGTGAAGACAGATAGCTTTAATAGTATATCAGGCGTACTCAGTTGTGTAAATTTGTCATCCCCTATTATTGGCATAATAAGGTGAACTAACTGCTGTCTTGTGATCAAGCAAAATTAGTCTAAGCTCCTTTTTGTTTCCCACATAGTTCTGAGTAAAATCTCTGCCTTGTTCTTTCAGTATAGCTGTTGAACCATATATTAGAAGTTTCCACATCACATACATTTTGTAATGTCAGTAAGGTTTTTGGTTTTTTTCTGAAATATTTGAGGTGCCTGTGATCTGTGCTGCACGATGTTTAAAAAACATGAGTCAGTTTCTACTTTTTGAGAATTCTTTCAATTCTTTCCTTTTAAGCTCTGGGAACAGTCAACTCCCAGTGATGGGCCTGGAGTGAAATAGGCCACCCTTTGCACCCAGCCCATTGGCACTGGTTGCTGTCACTTCCGTGCTCAGCGTTGCTGAATAATTAGCAAATTTAAATTCTTCTATTCTCAAAACCAGTTTGACCTCGGAACTCCAGATACTACAGAATACAAGCTTATTAATGGTGTGCTGGTGAGAGTTGGTGACATAGGAGAGTTAATAATTTGTGAAGTAAAGCATTTGAATATTAACATATTCAGTGTTAGCTTGATGTGATTATGTTGTAGACAGGTTTAAGACAAGCTTCTGGCTTACTGCTGAGGGGTTTTCTGACAGGGAAAACAGGAGCTTTTTGCTCTACTGGATCGAGCACAGAGCTGGGAGATGGGTTTATGCAGTTCTGCTGTTGCTGCCTGTAGCCCTGGTACTATACAGATGTTAAGTGTTTCTGCACTTCCCTCATTCATTTGAACAGTTATGTATCTATGAATGGAAAGAGGTTATGAGTAGATTCAGGGGGATTACAGGTACATCTGTATGTCTGTTTTAGCAACCTGCAATGCTTGTGAGGGCTTTCATATGTTCACCTACGTGATCCAGTTGCATAAGCATCTTGTGCTACTCTGAACAACCAATGGATTGAGGGACTGCAGTCAGCCTTACCTGCACTGATTCACTGCCTAGGAATGTGGTGCCTCCCTAGATGGGAAACTGGTCATCACAGCTCCATCTCATTGTGCTGTAAACTGCTAGAAACTGCTTTCACAATTGATTTACAGGTGTATTATGTTTTCAAGTGCTTTCACTAATGCTGGAAAACTTTGGCATACTTCTCGGGGTATATCTGCCAAAAATGTCAAGAAGCAATATGACTATGAACATTATTCAACTTGAAAATACACTTACTAGATGTAACTGTCTATCACTCCCAAAGAATAAATTACAGCACGCACTTGTGGGCAGGGGATGCTCGCTCTATTGAGGAGACCTTCCAGTCCAATCCTGTCCTAGTGTATGCAAGTGTGTAGTACAGAAGGCAAGAGTAGATAATGTGTGTGGGAGGAAAAGGGGAGAATTAGGTAAAAAACCCAAAACCCCACAACTAAAGATCATAACAAAGAATCTTGAGTCTGAAGTTCTCGTGGCTGAATCCTGATTGTGTTAGCTGAAGGATCATGTAGTGCATATGCAGTTGTGAGCATCTTAGATGAGTTACAGACTTGTATAGTAATTTCCTGTTAAAAGATATATACCATACTAAGCAGTACTATTTTAATGATTGTCTCTAGATTAGTCCTCAATAGATATGGCTAAACAACATGCAAGCAATATTCTTTTTCAGATCTCTTACCTATAAACAAGAGAATTCCCTAGCTCCTCTGTCATAAGCTCACCAAGAACAAGTATGCTGTTTTACGGCTTCCTTAAAAGGAAGGCTCTATTAAAGTGTAATTACTGTGCTTGCAGTTTTTGAAGGGGGAAATAAGTAATAAGGTTATGTGCCTGAAATCTAAAGGAAGAGGAAACATTTGACTAGCTGCACTCTTCCTTAGACTAAATCATATAAATTTTGTTCTCTGTTCCTGGAAATCATAGATGTTATTTCCTGTCCATTTTGTAGTTTATATTTGTGCTGAATACCTTTGTAGGCAAGGATTGGCTCTGCAGTTTCTGTCTGTGATGTCTAATATAGGACACAGTGAGGTCTCGACCTCTTTTGTGACATTTGTGTACAAAGTGATACAAGTGATGGCTAATGCAATGAAAAAATGCTGTATTGATGAGACTGTGGTGTATGAACACACTGCACCATTTTCCTGAGCCTTGCTTTCAACAAGTGCGTAGAATTAACCTTCTCTAGGCACAAATACAGTAGTGAAAACTCATTTTTGTATTTTTTCTGGAACCATCCATTGTGCAGTAAAGTCAGCTCTGGATTATTTGTTCAACAGCAGAAACCAGCTTGGTGGCAGAAGTGAATCTGTTAGTCCATAATCATGTTTCTCCTTCTGCATAATACAAATCTCTCCACTTTTGCCCATAGGCTCCCTTGTTAGGTGCTCCTGCAACAGTGATGCAAACAGATACACAAACCAGTGCTACAGGCTCTGTGCTTGGTGGTCCACACCAAGTAGTTGCAGGTAGCTGGTGGATCCCAGCGTCCGCTCCCTGCGCTGTCGGAGGCAGCACGTCAGCACCAGGGGCTGTGGACAGAGCAGTACAGGCGGTGCAGGAGGGAACGCTCTGCTTGCAGGCTGAGGCGGGAGGAGTGCTGGGCTGTGCCACCGCACAGGCTTTTGTGCGCTGTAGCATGGCTGTAGCACCTGTGCCCCTGTGGTGTCAAAGACCCGACAAGCCAGACATCTCTTTCCAAGCTGTCAGAGGTGGCTCCATCTTGTGCGCTGGAGGAGTATGAAACCCCGGCTGGGTTGTGCTTGTTTTTAGGCTTTTAGGATCAAGCAGAAGGAAGCAGGGCTGTTTTTTCAGAGGGGATGTTTAATAATAGAACACACATAGAACTGGGTAGGATAGGAATTTTGTGCTCCAGTGGTGGAGATGGTTTAATAGGCTAAATGTATTTAAAATAGTTTTGCCTTCTGCGATAATCTCAAACTGACTTACCTTTTCTTGTCTCCAATGTGGACATATTTCATTCCATTTGTTTTCTCTTGTATAATGTCATTCGAAAGTGAAATAGTTTTTTCTTTTGAGCCTCATGGTGAACTACAATACACGTCAAAACATATGTTGGTTTATTTGCTAACTTCTGTAGAGCTATTTGAAACCCAGTGGTAATAGGGTTACATTTTCTGGATACATTTTTTGGGCTCTTTAAAGTGGTATATAGGGCTCTGGGGCTTAGCAGATGGTGACCCTATGATTTGGTCAATCCAACAATTGTGGTTACAATACATTTTTCCCCCTCATCCTATTGATATATATTTCTTCCTGATATTTGCTGTATTATCAGCTGCTGTAGTGCTGCTGTCTAAGTGTAATTTCCAAAATCCTCTTGGATTAATCATATGACAGTATTATCATACAGTATATTTACTATGTTTTTTCATGGGTACATGTTGCTTTAAGTATTTTTGCCATCATAGGTGTTGAGAAGTGTGGCAAATAAGCTTTCTTCACAGACTTTGACTGTTTTACTGGGATGTTGTGATGCAAATCAGAATCAAGGGAGGTCTACAATTTTCTGTGAAATAAAGGGGAGGATGTGGAATTCATTAAATACAGTGACCCAGCTGAAGATATCTTACCATTTTTAGTGTTTTGATTACATTCAGTCTTCTTAGCACACATCAGAAGAGAAGCAGTGAATTGTGCCTTCCAGTAATCCTGGGCTTGGGCAGTAAAAGCTCCATGCAAATAGGTTCTTTGAAAGTAAGATTGCTCTGTGGCCCTGTTTCTGCTGCTGTTCCTGTCACTGCCCCATCTGTTTGTACTCATTGTCCCTTTCTGGCTGCCTGTGTTTTACCTCATTGTCCCAGGGCAGACAGAAGTGGGCTAAAGAATTGAGAGGTTTAAGGTAAATGGAGTTGGTCAAAACCTGGTGGTGATCTTGGGACTGACTATCCTAAGGTAGATTGTAAAAAAGGAACAAGAATATACATAGTATTCTTAAGAAGTTCTCTGTCCTTAAAATGGCATGTGTAGCAGATGGTGGTAAGACTGTAAAGAGGTACCAAATGAGGAGGTAAGGTTTTTCAGAAAGTGACTCTGTTGTGTGGGAGGGAGTACATAAACTACAGAGGGAGGAAAAAAGCAAAGTCTCATGATTTTTACAAAATACTGGAGCTGAAATATCTTGCCTAGCCAAACATTTTGATTTTTTTCCCCTCAAAATCATTTCTGAATGTCATCTGTCTTGTCAGTAAATGCCAGTGAGGGCTTGTGGAGATGACCAGACTTCCATGCACTGGTGAATCAAACTAGAGTCATGATGGTTGACGTGTCTTGCCACAGGCAGATTAGAGGCTTTGCCTGATCAGTGATTAAAACCCAGTGCCATTCCCTTTTCTAGAAGCTAGGTTCTAGCCCTTAAGATGTGTATATGGAAGCTTAATGGGAGGCTTATCCCTGCCTCTAAAATCCATTTGTACTAATGATCCAGTGAGTCATCAAACTTTTTAGTATGGCTTGGCTTCTTCATTTTGTCTCCTGAAGTTCGATTTTGCATTTCTTTCTTCAGAATAACATTGTATTAATTGGCTGGCATGTGGGAAAGATCCATAATGGTATGCTTGGAAGTACCCGTGTGCCCAGTCACAAAATGATTGTCCTGATTGTTTTCAGTTTTCTGGTAGAGACAAGATGACAAGTAGGAGAAATAGCAATAGTGGGGATACTGAATTCTCATTTTGAGAGCTGGTTATTCTCATCAGTTAAATATTGATGTCTTTCTTAGACCTGATTTCTAATTGTTTAAAGATTGAAGGTAACGCAGTTTAGTGCGATGACTGATTCTCACTGTAGGGATAACGAACGATTTCTGAAACTTTGGTTTTGGCTTCTGAGAGTATGGGCAACAGCATGTGGTGTTGGATTAGTCAGTCTTGAAATGATCCAAGAACGATGTGATGCTACTTGCAAAAGGTACTCAGGAAAGAGGAGAATAATATTACAGAGATAATCCAGCTATTTCTGTATTTAAATGTTGCTGTTATAGTCCCATTGGTACAATCTGTGCACCTAGGGAGACTAATTGATTTCAAATTTGATACTTTAACCACTAAATCATCATCTCCAGCTGGCACTGAAATAAAGTGATTTGCATCATCTACATCAGCAGGGAAGTGTCACCTTTGTTAAAAAAAGAACCACCGACACACAGACTTAATTATCTATTCAGAGTGCAAGCTAACAGCTCAAATGTAGTGACTTTTCTCCAAAACCGAAGCAGATATTTAAAGAGCCGTGATCAAAATCACACTTCTCTGAAAGCTTAACAGTGAATTCTAAAGATAGTTATAACTGATTTTTAAAAAAGGCTTAATTCTGTGTTTTATACTGTGTATCTTTTATATAATTTGCTTTACTGCTTATCTGTTGCCAGTTTTATCTCCATAATGTGACTGAGAAACACATCTTTTTAATAAAGGAGCAAAATGTTTCAAAGCTACAGTTGTTGGCAGGTAGACTGAAACTTCTAGTAGCTTGGTCTTTGAGCCTGACTAATGTGGTGTGATAAATCTGCTCTCCTTCCACAGAAACGCTAAGTGGTTTAGGTTATAAAAGCTATCATTATTTCAAATGCTTTTCCTTCTTGTCAATCAAACCACTAGTTTGAGAAACTGTATGAAACCCTTTTAAGATGCTCTTAGGCCAAATAGCACTGGAAAAGGCATCTAATAAAGTGCTGTTGAATAGCTTCTTTTAACTATTTAGTGCATGGCGTATCATTACTTGTAAATGCAGTTGCAATGTAGATTCATAGAAAAGGCTGTTATTTTAGCTGAGGATGTTCAGGATCTCTGTGCTGGAGAGCGAGAAACAGAAACTGTGCAGCACGCTTGCTTGTGCTGCTGCTGGGGCTGTCCTGAGCAGGACCCCAGCCTGCCCTGGCACTGACGTGCTCTTTGTTCTCTGCCTGCTCCGAGGTCTGGTAGTGCTTGTGGGACTCCTTTCCAGGACAGCTTTTTGAAAGGGGCAGCAGAACTATCTCTTTATGTCCAGCTGTAGGCCCGAGTGCCACGTGAGAAGACTCTTTGGAGGATATTTAGCTCATTTCGTTCTCGGGAGAAATGTCAGTATTGCTGCCTGTTACCAGGCGTCAAGCGAGCCGTGTTCGCATTGCCCGTGCCGGGTGGTCTCCGTGCAGCCCGGGGGATTGTCCTGGAGCCCTTTGGCATCGCTGAGCCCCATCACCGCCGCCGGGGCTCCGTTTATTTCTAACCAGAGCTGCTGCTCCCCTTTGCCCGCTGCATCCCAGGTGGTGCTGGAGGAGGAGGAGAGGCTGCTGCTTTATTCAGGCAGTGATGCTAGGATTGTGGGCGGGAACAGCTTATTTTTTTTTTTCTTTCCCCTTTTTGTCTTTCTCCTCTCCTTGTCCTCCCTCTTCTCTCCCGCACTTGGATTTCGCTGTCTGCAGTGCAGGTCCCCGCAAGCCATGCCCCCCACCCCGCCGCCCTAGGGCGAGCCCCGGGCACCATGCGGCAGGACAGGCTCACGGGCTCGCTGCGGCGCGGGGGGCGATGCCTGAAGCGGCAGAGCTCGGGCGGCGGCGTGGGCACCATCCTCAGCAATGTGCTCAAGAAGCGCAGCTGCATCTCCCGGACCGCGCCGCGCCTGCTGTGCACCTTGGAGCCAGGTACCCGCGCCGGCCGGGCGAGGCGGCGGCTGCCGCCCCGNGCCCCTGCCCCGGGGGACTCCTCCTGCTCGTGTCCCCCCCGGCCCGTGGATCCCGGCTCCGCTCTCCCGATCTCCCGGTCCTTTCCCTGCTCCTCCCGCCCGGCGTTGCCGCCTCGCAGCGCTTTTGTGTCGTCTGCCCCTACTGCCTTTCTCCCTCCGTCTCCTCTCCCCCGGGCTCGGCGACTCAGCTTTCCGCCAGTCTCTCCCCGAAGTCTCCTCGCAGCCTCCCCAGACCTTTCCCCGTAAACCTGCTAACTCTTGACCTGCCGGAGACCCCTCCTCCCGCCCAGCCTTTGTCTGCGGTAGGGTGTTGTCTAAATTTGCAACCATGCCTATCCCAACGGGGAGGCATCAGCTCCGCAGCTATATTTTCTAGATCCTGGTTCAGTATCAAAATCTTTTAAGAGCTGGGTGGTCAGCAAACAACGTGTGTTTATTCCAGGGAGGAGGGCTCTCAGCAGAAGCACTGATGCGTGTTCATGACTGAATGCTAGATTGTAGTTGTCTGCCATCAAAATTTCGGATTTTCTAAAAAATGAAATATCAAGAAATTTAAATTCAATTTACCATGTTAGAACTGTCACTTGTAGCTAAAACATTGTTGATCTGTTGCCTAATTGTAGGCATTTACAAAGCATGGAAGCCAGAGATCCACTGAAACATAGACCAATACATGGAAATAAATAAGGATTGGTTTCCCATTGTACTAGCTGTGTGTGCATCAAGCACACAATGCTCACTGCCTCTGTGTTTGAGATGAGTTTCGGAGGCTATTATTAATAAGGTCTCAGATACATTTTGGTACAGATTTATGAGGTTGCTGCTTTCAAGGAGATTTCCTAACTTGTAATTCTCAAAGACCACTGCTCCAACAGTAGTCTGCTATTATCCCAGGTAATGCCATTATCTGGATAATGGCATTCTTGTATTTACACTCAGACAAAGATCAGGAAATGTGATTGGAGGCATAACTGTGAATGCCATAGTCCTAAAAATCCCGCTGGGTTGGGGTTTCCATATTGTTCATATGTAGGTAAAGACAATAACCCCATTCTATTTTCTTAGAGTGGTGGAGATGGGACACCTAATGGGCCCCTAAAAAATATGCTGGATGAAATATTCTTCAGATATACTTAGTGTCTGTATTAGCTGTCTGTATTGAGAAGTTTTTCTAGGCTGGAGATTTTAGGTGTGCTTTGATACGTACCAGTGAGCTCTGGCTCCTGATAGAAGTGATTTCATACAAAGTTACTCAGAATGTTGCTTACAGAGATAAATTGCAAGGCTAAGAATCTTCCTGAAACAGCAAGCAGCATAAGGTGATAGTTTACATTGACCCTTCTCTTTCCTCCAGTATGGGCTCCCACTGCACACAAAGCTGCTTTAGGCCTTTTTCCTTGTTTATTTTTGATAAAATATTTATTTGCATTCTGTGGGAGATGTTTCAACAGCTGTCAGGTACAGCCAAGAACCTATAGTACTACTTTGCAAGTTTAAAGCTATGGCTTTATAGCTCACAAACGCACATCAAAACACATCATCTTCCTACACTTTCTTCTGGTTTGATATTTCTGAAAAAATCCCAGATTTTGCCCCATCCTTTTGTTTAATGTTACTGAGGGTGGACTGGGAATTTGATTCCGTCACCCAGGTATTTGGCTGACAGTATTTTTCTCCCCTCTTGTGGCTCTTTATGTGGTTCTCTGCTACATTTTGGTTATGCAATGGAAGATTCCTAGGGTTTGGGAATCCTAGGGATATAATCTTCCCTCTTACAGCCTTTTCTTATGAAGAGTCGTGTATTTTACACAGGAAAGCTAACAGGACTGGGGTTTGGTTGGGTTTATATTTTCCTCTTTTTAATTTTTTTATTTTTTATATAACTTTTCTGCAGTGGTTTCTGGTGACAGGCTTGGAAGGGCATTGAACAGAGCTTATTTTGGCATTCCCCTACCCTTCAGAAATTTGTTGTCAAACGTACCTTTGTGTGTCCTTGTATTTGCGGAGCTAGTAATTCCAGTGTGTTCCCAGCATATTCCTGCTGATACGAGTTAATATGCTTCTCAGGTATGATGAATCAGTTGAAAGTGTATGAACTGGAGGTGGTATTTAATATGTTAATAACTAGACAGGTAGCCTGACTGGTTTGATGTGAAAGGCCTGAGTCGTACTGACAACACTTACAGTAGGAACCAATGCTCTGTGTGTGGTACATCTATGCCAGGCTGTCCTTGCCGAGGAGCTGGGAAGAAATCTTCTCTTAAGGTCCAAAGGGGTCTTTTCTGCAAAAAGCATGTGTTTATGGAATGAAGAGGAATGTGACCTAAAGATGGAGGATTGTCGAAAATGGGAAAATCCAATGAAAATGGGTGCAGACGTTGTATGGGTGTGGGGTACTGAGGGGGGAAGAAACTATTGGGGAATCTAAGTTAGTTTATAGGTGGAAGACAACTGAATAAAAAAAAGGGGAACGATGTAGAAAGGAAGGTTTAGGAAACCAAGAGAGGTTGAATTGGGGATAGGCATTAATTTCCTTGAAGCTCTAGAGCTCAGGGGCAAATTCCTTGAGCAGAGTGCAGAAACTGCATGTAGCAAGATGATTATTGTGCCAGAAATAAGTAACAGGCAGTGAGATGCTGCTCCCAGTTTGCTGGTTGCCTTCCTTGGTATCTCTGTACAATTGCAGCTTTTTTTTACATGCTTACTTGCTGTATTTTTTATTGAGCAAGGTTGTAATTTTTTGATTGTAGGAAATATAAATTCTATAAAATGGATGTGAATGAGGAACAATTCATATATGCTCTGTGATTCATTCCCTGTGGTTCTTCCCCTCCCACAAAACTGTCACATAATTTAATTTGGAAAATACTTCTAATGGAGAACAAATAAGGGGACACAGATTCCATGACTTCTATAAGGGGTTGTCATGCATGGCCTGACCAAGCAGTTCCTCACCATACTGAAGAGAGTGTGCTGTGTAGTCTGGTGTTACTGCGTGATGTAATCCTCATTTAAAGTAATTTTCACACCTGTCTTAATTGTTTGCTGTGATTTAATTAACTTTTGTAGATGGATGATCTCATTTCAGTCTCATTTAATCAAGGGTCTCATTTGAAGGGTCTCATTTCAGTCTCAGGAGGGACAGCTACCTTGACTGTCATGTGAGCTCCCTGGTCATGATGTTCATGTAATTATAGATAGATTTTGCCTTGCTCTGAGATTTTATCTTACTGTACTTGATCTTTTGAAGACCTGGAAGTATCTGCTTGTATCTTTCTTAGGAAGCTTCTAAGACAAAGAGAGAAGTCGTTACTGGGATCTTGAAGTCTTAGAAAACTGTGAAGTAATTAATATTTGGCTGCTGGGTTGCAAATGAATACATGGTTATTTTGGAAGGCTATTGGTTCTTTGCTACAAGGTAGTGTTAGGTAATATGTCAACATCTGTTACTTTAACAAAAGGAGTTCTTGGTCATGATATTTTTATGTGTGTATTAGGGTTTTACAGTACTTACTTTTTTTTGCTTGAGAATGAAGTTCGCTTTTTCCAGTTTCAGCAAATGTGATACAATTTAATCTTAGTAGGTTACTGGCATTGTTACATTGCTTTGAATTATTATGAAAAGATTTACCTATTAGGAGTCCCTGCTGAGTGCCATTGCGCTATGGGAAGGAATACTAATAAGCAGTTCCTTCCAGGAATAGCTGTTAATCCTTCAATGTTTTTTCAAGACATATCTATTATGGTTTGAAGCCTTTATTTTTCTAGATCTGACTAGCATGTCTTTTAGATTTGAAGCAGGGAAACAAAAGCACTAACCCCCAGGTCTCAGTGATGCAATTTTAAAACACTAAAATTCTAAACAGTACTGGAGTTTGTGTGATTTTTTTCTTTGTTTCTATTCACTCACCCCCAACAAAGAAAAAAAGCCATGGAGAAGAACATTTTTTCTTTAAATATATATTTATTAGGTAGTAAGGCTTTAAAATTACTTGCCACCACTTCAGTATGCAAATGGTCAAAGGCATTTTACATTCCATAAATAGCAAATGCCACTACAGTTGGGTTTTCTGTCAGACTTGAAGGTTTAGACCTCCAAAGCACTGGGTATTACTGGTGAGTTGATTAGCATGGATATTACATACTGAAAACCTTTCAGGATTATAACCTGTTTGGGTTTTCTGTGTGTGTGTGTATATATATATATGGACATTTATATATTAAAAATATTTGGCTTCATATTCTGGAAGAATAAGAAGCTATGCATAACATAATTGTAAATATGGAATAATACCATTAAATTATTAACTATTAATATTAGTATTAAATTATGGAGGGAAAATAAAAGAAGGCTTTATTCTTTGTGCCAGCAGATGGGAGGGAAGGGATGTGATGAGATGCTGTGTTCAGCACCTGAGTTCTGGACAGCGGCATTTGAAGGACCAAGGAACTGTACATTCAAACTGTGGGATAGAAAGCAAATTAAACGTGCTGCTGTTGATCTGGCATACTCCAGTGCCATGTTGGGATCCACTTGAGATTCTGGTGTTTTATATAATATTGTATGAACTATTAGTAGGCTTGCTTCATAACAGTTAAAATAGTTTGCTCATATGGCCAAAATAAAATCTAAGCTTAAATAACAATACTGACCAAATGCATGTTATGTTCTGAGGAATTATAAAAAACATACATTCTGAACAGTAAAATAATTTTAGCACACCAAACTTAGAAATTAGTTTTGACTGACTTAACATCAAGAATCTGGCATAGATGAAAAGAAACTGTCTCTGTACATGTGTTTTTCTGTGGATGCGTATAACAGTTTGCAGTGTACTGGTATAGTTTGTAGTACAGTGAACTATATGAATATTAGTGAAATGAATTGTGCCAAACTGCATCATTAAAGAGAATGTTTTTGTATTTTAAAGACATTTTGTCCATGTACTTCTTAACATGTTCTTTGAATCCCTGTGAAGACAAAAATTCGCTGAAACAGATTGAAATGTAGTTGTTAAAACAGGAAGCTAGAATTTTGTTTTCTTGTTTCAGCTGTGGGATTTTTGTGTTTGGGGTTTTTTGACTTTTTTGCTCTCTTCTGAGCTAAATGAAATAATGACCCTTTTCTTTTTTCATTTTTCTTTCTAGGGGTTGATACAAAATTGAAATTCACTCTTGAACCATCTTTAGGTCAAAATGGTTTTCAGCAGGTAATTTGATTTATTTTTTCTTGAGTTTGTGAAGGAGTGGGTTTGAGTGGGTTCTCTGCAGTCAAGGTGCTTGCCCTAGCTCAGAAGTGCATTTGTCATCGTAATGTCAGCATATTATTTGCAATTGCATCAAGAGCTGTTTCATTCATATTCGGAAAATGAAATAGGCTTTCCTTGTTTACTCAGATATTTCCTACATCCTTGTGTCCTAGAATATTATACTCTTGTTACATCATTAAGTAATTAATCTGTCTCTTCCCTGTGAGTGGATTAAGCAGTTAAACTCTGAAATGCGTGCAGTAAAATGAAATGAATGTGCGTGTCTGCAAGGCAGTAAATGTTGCTATACCGTAGCATTAAACTAATGATGGATATTTTACAATTTTGGACGCTTTTGCTTTTAGTGGCATGACGCGCTCAAAGCAGTGGCCAGACTGCCGACAGGCATCCCGAAGGAATGGCGGAGAAAGGTAGGTAGACCTCTCTGCCTTGTGGGCCATATTGCCTGTAGGTTTCTCAGGAGAGGTGAATTACATCAATATTATCTGTTGGTGGTTTTTATAACAAATATTTGGACCTTTTAAGTTGTACTGGGGATTTTTCCTTGTTTACATTCTTCAGTGGAAACCTCACAGGGCGGTTGGAAAGGCTGAGGAGACAGTGTTTTCAATAGTTGGGTTCTTTCTGCTTGGGGCTTAGGTAATTTATTCTGGTGCAGATGTTACTGCTTCATTCTGTCAGTCTCAAGAAATTGCACTGGTGAAATTGCCCCCAAAGCTGAAGATAACTGAAAGAACGTTTCTGCAGTGCAGTGTAGGCTGTCACACTTACAAAGGTGAAGTGGATAGATGCTTAATGCTGACAAGAATGCTCATAGAAACAGTTGATGGGGAAAAGGCAGATTGCCGAAATTAGGGAAGTTCAGAGTCAGGAGTGATGTAGAATGGCAGAGTGCACCATTAACAGGAAATTGCACTGAGTTAGTGTTGTAGGAAAGGGTCCATTGGGATTTTGCTAGACTTACTTTATTGCATTCTTCAACGTTTGAAGTCCTCTAGCATAAAAAGAGGCATGTCTATTAATTTTTTCTGTAAGACTGAGTCACACAATCTAAGCTTTAAAAACACAGTTTTAATAAAAATAATATTTTTGAAGATTTATAAAATACATGTAGTTCCACATATTTTTGATGCATCAGCTTAATTTCCTTTTCCTGTTTTTGCTATCTTTCCAAACTGAACTGTACCTCTTTACAAATCAGGGGAGAAGGAAGAAAAGACTTGGTGGCATTGTTTTCCTCACATCACAATGAATTTATTTTTAATATGCAGCTTCAGTGAATCATTATATCCATCTAACAGCCTTTTCTCTTTCCTGAAATATTATTTTCCCACGCTTCAGAAAGTGTCTCAGACACTTTTCTGTGGTACATGAGTGGCAGAGGTCACAGAATCACAAAAGGGTTGAGTTTGGATGGGACCTCTAGAGGTCATCTGGTCCAACCCCTCTGCCCAAACAGGGCCACCTACAGCTGGTTACTAAGGTCTGTGTCCAGGTGACTTTCAAATATCTCCAAGGAAGGACATTCCACAATCTCTCTGGGAAATCTGTGTCAGTGCTCAGTCACCCTCACAGTGAGAAAGTGTTCCTTAATGTTTGAGGAGAACCTCCTGCATTTCAGTTTGTGCCCATTATCTCCAGTGCAGTCACTAGGCACGGATGAGAAGAGCCTGGCTTCATCCTCCTTGCACCCTCCTTTCAGGTGTTTATACACACTGGTAGGATCTCCCCATAGCTGCCTTTTCTCCAGTCTGAACGGTCGCAGCTCTCTGAGCCTTTTTTGCATAGGAGAGATGCTTTGCAGCTGGGTGGTCCCCAGCATATGCTGGTACTTGGGACTGTTTCTCCCCAGAGGCAGGATTTTGCACTTCTCTTTGTTGAACTTCATGCGGTTCTTGTCAGACGATTTTTTCATCCTGTCAAGGTGTCCTTGGGCTTATCAGCCACTCCCAGTTCTGTATAAGCAGCAGACTTGTGTATGCTCTGCCATGTCATCCAACTCAGATCTGTCTTTCCTTCTCACTCTGCCCATCTCTATGTTTGCTCACATGTGACCACATGATGCTAGCCAAAGAAGTAGTGGTAAGAAAAGAGATGTTGTCTTTTCACTGCTGTTCCCCAGTTTCACAATGATTTTGAGATAGATACCAAAATAAAGGAAGTCTTTTTGTGTTGGCAGCATGCTGATTGCCTCCTTTGCTGTCGACAAAAGGAGCAGGTTGACACCTGCATTATTACTGTGGCATGTGACATTTGGTTTCTGGGGCTGGCAGACGTAAAGAATCCAGTCAAACAACATCAGTAGGATGTCAAACAACATCTGAGGCTGTTGGGAGGCAGAGCAGTGGCATTTCTCCACATGGGTGACTTTGCAAAAGTGTGGGAAGGGACATTTAAATGCAGAAAACATGAGATTCTGGGAGCTGTCTATAAATTCCTTCATCATGCAGCTAAGTGTTTAAATCTGTGGGAAGTGTCTAAATTGCTTTTCTCACTTGAGAGAATTAATGGCTGATATAAAACTTGACCAGTTTGCTTTTATGATTTCTTTCAGTTTCCTGAAGATCCTTTATTATTACTTGCTGTCATTGTATGATCTGTCACGTGCCTTTCATGGTTCAGGAAGTTTTCGACTCTTTCATAAAGGTCCAGCCTTTGTCTTGGATACACATACATAAATCGGTTCTGGCAATTATTAGGCTTTAAAAGTAGTGAAAATGTTTGTTTCAGAACTCCCTGTAGCACCAGCAGTTTAGGAAGCCCTCTTGTAAGTTGCTCTGATTCAAGTGATGCTTTCAGATGAATCCCAAATGGTGAATACTAGATGCTATTTTTTCTGCAAAGTCATCAGAAGAGACTTCTGATAAACAGAAGCACCAGCACCACTAGATTTCTTTTGGGAGTTTCCAGGAGATGTATCCGTGGTAGAGTTTGAGGAAAGCCAACAGCAGTGTTATCCTTTTATAATACTCTTTGTTGGTTATGAGGATAGAAGGTCTGAACTGACAAAGAAGATCCTTGCCTTGTGTTTCCATCTTGGAGGGCCCCTGTGAATTCACTGAGAGCTAACTTGCATCTTTGTAAGCAGTCCACAGATGTGGATGCTTAATGCTGACCATTTTCTTTCCTTCTGTTTTAGGGAGCAAAAATTGTTGTAGCTAAAATCCTCTTCTGCATATTTCAAGTCTAACAGCAGATCACATATGGGTGAAGCTGATAAGGTTCATCTAACAATATATATATCAAAACTTTATATTTTACCTGAGAAATAATTAATTTTGCCTTATGTATTTCTAGGTTTGGCTGACCCTGGCTGATCAGTACTTACACAGTATAGCCATTGACTGGGACAAAACCATGCGTTTCACGTTCAATGAAAGAAGTAATCCTGATGATGACTCTATGGGCATCCAGATAGTAAAGGTAGCCAGCTAATTTGTTACTTCTTTTTAAAATTTTTTAATAAAAAGTTGACATTTGAATTTGGATTTACTTTCATTTCTGCAACTGCTTTGGCAAAAATTACATCTTCATTCCCTTTGGCCCACCAAAATTTTTTTTCTTTTGGCTGCTTTGGTCCTTTTGCACTAATCTGGTTAGTGTTAGCTGGGAAAAAATTTGCTATTTCTGATTTTTTTTCTTCATTTTTACTTTTTTTTTAATTTTGAAAAAGTATTGGAGTTTAATGAAGACAAAGGCACATAAGTGGGTTTTTTCCTTCCCTGCAAATAAACACAAGTGTTTTCTGTGAGTAAAAAGTATGTTTTAAAATATAGTAAATGAGCATTTTTCAGTTGTTCTACAGGAGTGAAACACATTTGCCTATTTGTATTTCTCAGCTGATTAATGTGTAATATTTAAAGCAGTCAGCCATTTTGCACATTTTGCCTTTCACTTATAAATCATGTAAATTTCAAGGACACGGTTTCTGGTTTTTATGGTTTGAAAATTCAGTTGTCCAGTAGTTCTTTCATACTTCGAAAAAAACAGTTGCTCTTTTTTGTTCAATTAAGCAGCTGTTATGTCTTGCCTTTTTGAAACCCAGAGATCTGTTAATATCTTCTGTGGCAATGCATTTTGAACATCTTTTAGGGGACTTGTTTACCTAAGAGCTTGCTGAAACTATTTCTCTTGGGTAAGCTAAAGGTTTAACAGATTAAAAAAGAAACGCTGTCATCAACTTTGGGAGTATGTACTGGAAGGGTGGAGGTGGAAGGAACATTGGGACAGGCAAAAGAAATAACGGGGGAAGGAAAATACACATCTTTTCTCTTCTTGTCATTTTTATTTTTGTTTTAATTTCTTTTTCCTTTAAAGGACCTTCACCGAACTGGCTGCAGTTCTTACTGTGGCCAGGAGGCAGAGCAAGACCGAGTGGTATTAAAACGTGTTTTGCTGGCATATGCCAGGTGGAATAAATCTGTTGGGTATTGTCAAGGATTTAACATACTAGCTGCACTTATTCTGGAAGTAATGGAAGGCAATGAAGGGGATGCCTTGAAAGTGAGTAAATTTTTTTTTTTTTCAGTGGTGAAGATTGCTTTTAGTTAGTGAACTTTAGAATGAACCAATGTGTGAATTTTGGAGACAGCATAAAAGAGCAGGACTCAAAAGAGTTAGCTAATTTATATCGGTGGATTTTTTATTTTGCTATCCTGTCTGAGCTGAAATGAATAGTTTGAATTTTATCACTGTTAAATTTTTTTTCAAACAGAAACAAATGAGGACTTGGCCGTAAAAAAATAAATGGGACCACTGCTACTTACTGTAGAATATTTTATGCCATAATCCCAAATCTGCTTGCAAACACCATAGGTAGCTGAAGTCTTAAAATTTCATTATCAGCATCTTATGTTGCAGTTCCATGTGAGGCAGTTAATAAATCAGCTACATTTCAAAGCAGATCCTAGGAAAACACTAAATATTCAAAATGAAAGTAAGTCACTTTGAAGCTAATTTATGGGCTACGTTAGTCTTACAGTGTTTTGTTTTCTTAGACGGCTTTTATTGTAATTAAAAGAAAGCTTCATGAAATTTACAGTATATTAGAAAATGGAAATACAGTTTACTACAGGACATGGTTTAAGGTTCGGCAAGATCATGGGCAAAGTTCCTTAGATAAACTTGCTCATATGTGTGAATTGGGGTCAAATTAATAAAAGATGACTGTGACTCTTGAGATACTGAGTTGTTTGTTTTGCCTTAGACAATGATTTAAATATGGTAAATATTTAAATTCACTCTGAGCTCCTAAAATACAAAGCTTGTGGCAGTAGAGTCCAGCTAGTTGGTATTTAATCCGTCATTCTAGACAGCTGCCTGTAATAGGAAGAAAATACCATAACATACCAAATTTATATCAGAAAGTAGAATTTTCTTTCACTAATTCTTGCTTAAGATTTCCTCAATATTTTTAACTGTAATTTATCACATTTTATTGTGATCTTATACTGTCCAGAAACTCCCCAAACACATTATGGTAGCATAGGAAATACAGTTGCCCAAGGTTTATGAAGTCCAAGATGACGATAAGAACTGTGTGCATCCTTATGTGTTATCTGTTATTGTGCGTTGTGTCAGGCTCCTTGTGTGGAGGAGACAATGGAATGGAGCCAGACTGCCCCAGGGAGGTAAAGCACTGAAGGCTGTTTGCACCAAAACTGGTCATACCTGGCAAAAATAAGAATGGAAAACAAAGTAATTTCTTTTCCAAGCTTAGTGTGTGGGCTTTGCAGGAATTTTCTTCTGGAATTTTCCCAGAAGAGGGAGGGAAGAGGGGAAGGGCAAGGAAAGGAACAGGTGTGTGGGAGGAAATGAGAACTGGGAATTAGCATTAGGTTTTGTTGTAGTCACTGCCACCTAAAGGAAGTAGTGAGTGACTTCAGAACAGCTACAGAGGCCTGTAAAGGTGCCCTCAGGATTGTAGCTATGGGGTAGCTGTGTTTGGGTTATTGTAGGGTCTGGGAGTTAAGGGAGCAAGGGCATTCTCAGGTCTTGCTGGTCAGGTCTCGTTTCTGGGAAGGACGTTGTAAACAAAAGCTCTGTGTCTGGGAAGCATCTCCCAGGGGCCAGGAAACAGCAGGTATTACTGTTGCTAAGGGGCTTTAGCACAGGACCCAACATGGTAGCTTCAGTGAGTGCCCAGCCAGTGATACTTGAGTGTTCACTAGTTAAGGTAGGCATTAAGTTAAATCCCTGGAGTTGTCTCAAAGTTAGCCTACAGAAATTATGGTAAGCAAGAAAATCTCAGCTTGCATGTGTAGAAGCTATCAAAGTATGCATAAAACTCTCATAGATACCAAAACTCAAAAAAAATTTTTCTTGCATGTTATTGTGTAGATATGCTACAGAATCAAATAATAAAAATAAATATGTAGAGATGTGTTACAAAGAAAGTATCTATTGCAAACTGGTAAATACATGAAGTGCTTTTTAAAAAAAAGTCTTCTTAAAGCAATTCACATGTTGGTGAAACAGCATGAACTTCAGTGTTGAAAAATATTTCTGTTCTTCTGTGTGCTCTCATATATCTGAGATCAGTGAAGTAATACTACTCAGTGGGAAGGGAGCAAAGGCCTCTATAATAGGGTATCTTTAACATGGGGGTTTATAGCTTATGTCATAAGGAATTAATGAAAACACAAATAGCATAGTTTTAAGTTAATGTTGCTATATTAAATTACTTTTCCATTGGTTGGAATATATCTGAACAAAATAAAGCATATTTTTACAAGACAGTGAAGGGACCCGCTATTTAGCAAAGGTTAGGTAATGCATCGGACAAAATACGAGGCTGTCATGTGGAAGCTGTTGATTTGCCCGTGTTGACTACTGACCCACATGCTTTAAAACATGGAACATAAGACTGCTATTGCCTGCAGAAATCTTGCAAGGACAAGTGGCAGTATGTGGTCACAAGCAGCTGGGAAAGACAAGAAAGCAGTAAGACTGTGTGGTGCTCTTGGTAGTCCTATGTCTGAGAAGCTGTTTTTGTGGGCATCTTATGAAAAGAGAGGGATTGGAAGGAGGATTGTCTCCTGTATATGAAGGTGCAATGCTTCTCTCGAGAATTAAGGTCTGTATGAAACATGGTAGGGATGCTCATATGAGAGAAATGGAGACTTGAAGCAGATGGGATGACTGTGCTGGCTCTCTGGGTATGGTTAGCAGAGTGGCCATAGAGGTGGCAAAAGATCCTGAAGTGGAGGTCAGTGTCTTTTGTTAGGCTGGTGATAAACATCAACTTCTGCATATTTTTGGTTGCATTTTTTCATTCTCAGAAGTTTGTCAGTATCCATTTAATACATTACTATCCATGTAGTTGAGCTATCTCACTTGAAACAGATGTCTGCTTAAAATGTCTCACGCTGCTTAATTTAGCACCTTTTAAAGTGACAAGATGGAGTGCAGCACACGGTAACACATCACAGTAAAATGTATGGAGAATCTCTTTTTAAAGAACAGTACCTTGCATTTTGGAGAGGGAAAATAGGGGATTTGCAAGATCAGTCTTCTAGTTGTGGCATTATCCGGAGAAGGGATAGTGAGACTCTTCAGCAGTGGAGAATCTCATAAACATTTCCAACGTCAGAAGTGTCAAAATTGCTTTTGGTGTGGGTAGTGCTGCCAGCTTGGTCATAGCTTACTGTGACATTGATTTCAGTCATTGATTTCAGTAATTTCATGGTTCATAAATTCTGGACAGCTTCAAGAGGTCTTTGCATCTTGAATACTTGTGGATACCTAGGGTACCTGAGGATGCTCAAAGTGATAGTATTTTCCCCTCATATAAGTGGAGCTGCCAGAAGCATGTGTTGCCGCTGGCTCCAAGTAATTCTTATACGAGCAGAGAAATTTTATTTTTCTGTTATTCCTAGAAAATAACTGCTCTATAAGTCCTATGTGATGGTCTTTCGTTTTCCCCACAGATCATGATTTACCTAATTGATAAAGTGCTTCCTGATAGCTACTTTGTCAATAATCTCCGTGCTCTCTCTGTGGATATGGCTGTTTTCCGAGATCTTTTACGAATGAAGCTTCCTGAACTGTCCCAGCACTTAGACACCCTGCAAAGAGCTGCTAACAGAGAAAGTGGAGGTACATTCAACAGAAAATGCTATTAAACTCTGTCTTGCTGTTGTTTCACCTGAGCACTGGTTTAAAAATACAATATTTTAAGTGTTTACTTGACTTTATTGCTTAGAATATGTATTTTAAATTGTTAAGATGAAATATGATGGTTTCCATTATTGATAACCTTAACATAAATAGATGGTACTTCCAGGAAAAAACAAAGGGCAATTATTTGGTCCCACCACTAGCTGCAAACAGAATTGTGTTGACAGGAATATACAAAGTATGGAGTGACAGCACTAACACATAGCTTAGTACAAGGGCAACCTTGGAAAGGTAATTGCTTGCCTGAGCTCAAGATAGCTGTCCTCCTACTGGTCTGTGTAGTTGCTGGCTCATGTAGTTATCCTGGGGAGAGTTACAATGTGACAGCAAGTGGGAGCAGCTTAGTATTTCTTCACTTGGATCCTTTCCAATATGCAGGTGCAAAACTCAGAAGTACATCTTGGGCTGCTACTGAAAACTAGATTTGTGCTGCGATTTTTTTTTTTTTTTTCTGGCGTAGTTTTCCATCCAGACTTAATAGATCTTTTATCTGGGAATGTTCTGGGGAGGGCAGGAGGTTTTTTGTTAGTTGATTTGGTTTCTTTTTCAGTTGGGAAGCTAAGTGCACCCTGACTTCCACCTTAGAAAAGATCTCCTACTATGTTTCATGTGGCTATGCCTAAACTGTATAAAAAACAAAGAAATGGTATCAATGAAATATTTGCTGTTTGAAAGTGTTTTCACAGGCTGGCCTCTCTGGTCATGGCCTTCAGTGCATCAGTTGATACTGGGATGCACAAAGTATTCTCTGAGCATAACAAAAAAGTAAAACTTCAGAGTTTCAGGCTGAAATAGTACATCTTGTTTGAAACTTAACAAGTACATCAGGATATTGAAATAATAGATATGACTTTACAGAGACAGTCACCTTCACTTTCATGTAGATAAAGACTTATGCCATCAGTTGGTGAAGAAATGCAGCATTTTGTGGGGAAGTTGCTGGGTTTGTTTAGGTTTTTTTGGTAGAAGTTTTTCTTTCATATTGCTTTGGGAAAGGAGAAGCAGTCCTTCTTATATAAGGGGAAAAAGTGTGCTGGTGTATCCCAGAGTTTACAGTCCAAAACCAATGCTGCTGCTTAGTTTTTTGCTGTGCAGCAGAATGGAAGGTGACTATGTATTTTTTCCATTGCTCTTCTCAGCTTATCTTTGGACAGCTGCAGGCTGACTAAGTTTTGAGCAGTAACAGAGGTGCAAGAATGTTTGGTGGATTTCAGTATGCAGCTTATACTCCTTGTAAAACAATAGTAAATTGCAGTTACTTCAAGTTTTTTGCTTGTTTGTTTTTTTAACTTCAGGAGGCTATGAACCCCCACTTACAAATGTCTTCACAATGCAGTGGTTTCTGACACTCTTTGCCACCTGTCTGCCTAACCATACAGTTCTGAAGATCTGGGATTCAGTATTCTTTGAAGGCTCTGAAATTATACTGAGAGTAGCTTTGGCTATCTGGGCAAAGCTAGGAGAGTAAGTGGTCATTTTTATCTGTTTTTGTTTTCAGTATGAGCCATGTTTAACTTTTGTTTTCCTTAAGAACATGTTCTCAATTCTAAACAAGATTAAATCTTTCAGGAGAATGATTAAGTTTTGAAAAAGCTGCAAAAATGACCTTTATGATTTCTTAAAAATACATGATTCTGACATCATGTAAGAATGGGCATGATAATTAATTGACCCTTTTTGCAGAAAATGTCTCCATTTGTTGGAGTTGTCTGTGTATAATGTCTTTGTGCTGTGCTAAAAGGTTGGACTTTCCAGAACATAAACCTCTGGAGGAACTGGTAAATACTCTGTGTAAAGACACACTCACAGACTTCAGGGTGACCAAATAATTTAGTTGGGTACCTGAAGCTGGGGATGTTAATTCCCTTGGTTTCACTTAAGGAGACTTAAGGATTTGAGCCTATTGGCTTTGTCCAGTACAAGAGTTCAGTTACTAAGGGAATAACTTTGTGGTACACAAGTCTTTTCTGTTAAGGCCTGAAAATGAATTTTCCAGAAATTCTCTGCTTTTAAGCACCTTCGAGCCAAATTTCTGTTCTAGTCCTTTATGGCCTTGGAAACCCACCACATGGCCAGAACACAAGAGATGGCTAGTTCTTTAAACTGCTCTGTTGGCAAAGCAAATATTTGCAGTCCAAAGACTTTACAGTGCTCCCAGAGAAATGAGTTTTGTCACTGGCTTCAGTGGGAGGTGTGAGCTGTGACAGGTCAAGCAGATGTTAGTTCAGCTGGAAACATTTTTCAGCTGGCATCAGCAGCTGCATCGATTTCTTTCTTGTGATGCCTGTTAAAGCTCGTCTTCAGTTTTTGTTCTGAAATTGAACCACTGGGATTTATGTTCAGTTCTGTCCTTGGAGGTTTCATTTCCTTTTTTCTTTCTGAATAAATTAGCACTGCAGGCCAGTAGCATTGTAACAAGCTTTGTTTAGTACATCTAGTTTTTAATCTGAAGTATAATAATTAGAATAATAATTTCCTGAGAGCTTTTTTTAATAGTCAGTTCATGAATGAAAATTGCATGAATCATTTGCATTAGGATTAATCTATTTGTAGGCCCTTAGTGTTTTCAATAAAATGTCCTTCCAGTGGATCTCTGTGCACTTAAAAGCTGTGATTGTGAATACTACTGCTTATAACATGATAAAAGAGGAAGTTACAACCTTGAAGATTTTACCATAAAGCTTAAAGAAAAATTAAACACATTTTTGAGAATTGAAAGGAACAGAATCAAGAAATAAATAAGTGCGTCCAAGAGAATAAGCTGATCACACTGCACATCTTGTAACTGTTGTTTGTGGGGAATGGGAGAAGGTCTGGTAAAAGATTGGGCACTGTTTTTGCTGGGAGAAGATTGTGATATTTTTGTTTCTCTTTGTCCACCATTAGAACTAGAACGGAGGGGATTTAAAGAAGTAGGGCCTGAAATACTGTTCATAGTCTCATGATCTTCATACTTCTCAAGAGTCATTCTCAAAATGAAAATAGGGTGAGAAGTGCATTTTTAAAATGTGGGTGGCTCAATCATACTTCTGTTCTGAGGGAGACTGAAGGAAGGGGAAAGTTAATTATAGGTGCAATAGAGAAACCAGTATGTGGAGGTCATGAGAGACTGAAGGTATCAGGGCAGGTAACCCATAAGTTGGTGATAATTGGCTACATACCCATTGTTTCTACTAATTTTTAAATTTTTTTTAGTGACGTAATCATTATTTTAACCAAACTATGTTAAGATTTCAGTAGGAGTTTCATAGTTCAGTGGTTGTCAGGTACAGATGCTGAAGATCAAGGGAAGCTTCTTCTTCTATTGCTTTAGAAAAAAGGCTGTGTATTTTTTTTTCATCATTCCAGCATCTGTGTTTTAGAGGAGAGGCTGTAATATGTAGCCATCGATGCACTTCCTTGGGATATAAGTAAAACAAATTTTTCACTTAACAGGAGAGATGTGTAGCAGCTGACCCTAACGTATGTAGAACATCAACTCATGAAAACATATTATTCATATTTCTCTTCCTCTAGTTGACACTCTGTGTGTTTAGAATGAGTCTGTGTTTTTAGAAATTTAAAGAAAAGTGTGGAAAAAATATCCAGTTGAACGTCCCTCCCCAAAACAAGACAAGCAAAAACACACTACCAAAGCAAACAAACAACCAAAACCAAAACAGTTCCCATCTCTAATTTAGAAATAGCATTCACAAATATGAGTGAATTTTCCTTCATTCTGCATTGTGTTAGCTTAATTATGTTTTGACACAATGACATATATGAATGCACCTATACTTAATTTATTCCACAGGAATGGTTTCTGGCCAGTGAATATCTTCCTGTCTGACAAAAAGAAAGTTCAGCCAGTGAATTTGGCCATTTGGTGCATGGTGAAGAATGGGTGATAAGGCAGTTAAGAAATCCTTGTCTCTCTTTCTGAGCTGATGAAAGAACTCCCTTGTAAGAGGCAAAGTTTATTGATTCTTGTGCTGTAGAAGTGAAAGGGGCAGAGGGAACAGCCTGTCTGGAGATACATGAATCTGTTATCATGAGGAGTCAGGACAGTAAGCTGTACTCAGTGCATCTTTTTACTGCTGCAGCTTTTCCAATGTTGTGTGCACTGTTTTATTATTTGGAAGTCTAGGCAGAATTGCAAATAAAAATTTTATGATGACAAGAAAATCGGTTTTGTTTTGAATGCGTAGAATCATATGTAAAAGTAAAATAAAAACCAACATGTATTTTGATGTAGGCAAATTGAGTGTTGTGAAACTGCAGATGAGTTTTACAGTACTATGGGCAAGCTGACCCAGGAGATGCTTGAAGACAGTCTGATTGACAGCAATGAACTTATGCAGGTGAGTAATTTTGATGTAATTATTTTTTGTGTTTTCTATGTTGATTTCTTCATGTCTTGATTTCTAACAAATTACATTTTTGTTCAGATACTGCAGAAACCTAAAGTCTCCCAAGAATAAAAGTTTCAGATAACTGGATTGAGCTAGCACGTCAATGAAACAAGTAGATGATCTGCAGTTAGAGCTAGAATCTTATTTTTTATATGAAATATGGAGAACCACTAGGCTTCATTTAATAAAAAATTGATTCTATGTTGACAGTTGAAAGTCTTTTGTGATATAATGCCCAATTGGATCTACACAAGTAAGATGTAGAATCTTTTAGTAGTCACCCTTTTTAGGGTGTTCTTTTGTCTTATTTTCATGTTTTGGTCAGTTGTTTATTACACTGTGTCCTTTTTATCCTCCAGACAGTGTGGGAAATAAGAGTTTATGAAGTGAGAAGTCCTTCATGGTTTTAAAAAAAAAAGTCCATGATCAATCAGTAGTGTACTGTAAACAAAGACATTTGTAGATAATTGCAGTCCCTGAGTTTTTAAAGCATATGTCATTGTATGAGAACAAAGACCCACATTGTTCTGGGAAAGGAAAGGGCCTTTAGTATCACAGATACAATTTATTTATTTACAGTTACACTTGTGATATTTTTAAGGTGTTGTCTACTCAGATGTTTTATAAGGACTTTGTGCTGCAGTTCTGGAAATTTCCTTTTGATGAGTTAGAGCATAGTGATTAAATGGGTGCAAGTACAGAGGACATAATTCACCTGAAACTTTGTACCTGTCTTAGGGGAAGGAAAAAAGTCAGTCTATGAAGATAGACAAGTTTAATAACAGTTGTTAGCAGGTGATAGAATAGTTGACTTCTATTACCTATTGTTGGAAGACTGTGTCAAAATACACTTACATAGTCTGGTAAAGTACTGCCCTGAATGAAAGGATTGTTTTCAGTTTTATTATTTTGGTTATTGTTATTTTGTCTGATGAGGAAGCTGGAGGAATGGGAGGAGTGAGTGTTGTGGCTTTGTTTTGCTTCAAAAATGGAAATGCAGCTGGTCAAAGGCACTCATGCTTTTTAAAAATGTGTTAAGGTTCCTCACAAGACAGTTCAGATACTGAGGATGTGTAAGGAGGGCAGCACAAGCTGACATCTTCTCATTATGTTTCAGTTCCTGGTCTCCAGTGTAGTACAAAATCACGATGTGGCATTTGTGAATAAGAATAATTTTGGGAAAGCTGAGGTGGTCTTTCATGACCCTGTCGATTTCTTTCTTTGCTACTGTAATAGAAGATAAGGCATGGGTAACTTACTGGTTGGAGCGGTGGAAGGATTTTTTTGTTTTTTAACTGTTGCAATTACAAATACTAGCAAATTAGCAATCTTTTTTGTGCTTCCACAAAAAATGAGTATTTGGCACAATACATATGTGTGTTCATAGTGTGTGTGGGTATTTTGTTGCACTGACAGGAGTGTTAAGGTAGGATGGCATTGCCATTGATATGGAGAATGTGACAGGTTTAATACTGTGCATGGAGGAGCAGTGCATCTGGTTTATGTGTGTCCTCTCAGTTGAAGAAACCACAGTATAGTTTGCACAGCATTCTTCGAGTCAAAGGCAGGCACTGGCAGTGTAGCCATCTCTGAGGTCTTTACTCTAGGCCCTCTTTACCCTAAGTAAAGAGTCTACTTTTCCTAAGTGGAAAGAATAAGGCACTACAAGAGTACAAGAGAGCATATAAGTGCTACCATGTATCTGATTGGAGAAAAAAATTAAGAAATGTGAACCATTGCATTAATGAAAAGATCCAAGCTGCTTGAACATGCTGGTTTTTAAATTGCTTTAGCTTTTTCAGAGGAGTCATCCAGAGGTGCTTTGTTTTCAATTTTTCTTTCTTTTCTTTTAATAAAAATCAGAATGATGAATTTACATCTAATACTTTTTACAAGATGGCCCAAGGATTAGTATCCTATTGTGGGAAAGGACTAATATCCAACTCTGCCTTCCCTGCACATTTCAGTAGAGTTCACTGGCAGCAATCATCTCATTTCTCTTTAGACTTGCATAACAAATATTTGCATCTAAACTACTTGTCCAGGCTCACTTAAGCCAGAGTAACAGACACTTCTCAACCACTGGAAAGCAAATTGTGCTCTAAGAGCCTTGCTTCTTTTGGGAGTTGGAGGAGGGAGGTACAACTGATCCTTCAAGGGAAGTGTTGACAGAGCAGATGTCTAAAGTAGAACAGGGGACTCATGTCCTCATTCTTTCAACCAGCATGTATAGCTGCTGCAATTTTATCCCTCCCATGCAGACAGTACCTATAGTTAGGATGGAAGCCTTACAGATTTTGCAGATTTGGCCCTTGTGTGGCAAGAGTTCTTAACGTTTTACTGAGGAGAGCATGGAGGCACTGGAGGAGCAAGCCAGCCTACAGTTTCCTCCTTTTTCAGATTGAACAGTTTGGGTGAATAAAGGGTAAGTGCTGTACACATCAGATTCTAGACTGGGTATGTATTGGTTCCAATATGGAGACAGAAGGCTGTACACCAGGTGTCTGCAGATATTCTAAACAGAGTGTGCTAGACTGAGTCTGTGCTTTCATGCCTTCTCAAAAAGCGAGCACTTTTATAAGCAGCTGAACTAACTCAGTTTGTACACCCAGAAACATTGCAAGCACAGAGGAGATGAGAAGCCAATTGGAGGAGAGGCATCCTTTTGTATTTACTGGAATGGAGAGGAACAGGGATTAATCTTTCTGAGGTACTCTAGCATTTTGGACTATCTCCCTAGGCAGTTAGCCTGATTTAATGGTATTCGCTGTTAACTTTCTACTTGAGTAGCACTTTGTCTGTTTTCTTTTGGGTTTGTTTTTGCTTTTGCTTTTTGTTTTGTGTTCTTAGTCAAAGTGAAAAGAAAGAAGAGCCTTAAACCAGTGAGGAGCAGCTATTGAGATAAGTGTGTTCGGTAAGTTGTCTGCAAAATGGCTTACCCTGTTTGGAAGCCACAGCCCATCACATCCCATATGGTGTTCTGCTGAGGGTGTAGATGGCTTTGCTTTTTTAGGGTAAGGCAAAGGATTGTCAGATGATTTAAGGTGAGAATAGAGGGTTTTTTTTCCTTGTCTCTCTTCTTGTTCCCAGGATCTGTCCCTTATATGGCCATAAATAAGATGCTAAGTTTGGCTGCATCATACTTTGTGGGTGTAGGCTGCTTCCCTCTGGCACAGTTCCCCAGAATTAACCAAATGGCATCCAAAGCAGTGTAAAAACTAGAAAAAGAGTGCTTTGACTCTGAAGTGTTGCTGGGAGGATATCACAGGTGTTGGTTGACAATATTTTTTTAATTTTCAGTGGAACTTGCACTGGCATAAAATTTGTTTTGTGGCTCTCTTAACCAGGTGGTAAGTGAGGCCTACAGTTATAGCCTGATAACAATAATTAAGTTAAAGTATGTATGCTAAATGGAAGAAATTGTAGAAGATGTGGAAGAGACACAGATTGGAGACAGGCAAAAGCTAAAAGCATGATCTGAAACAATAGGTGCAAGGAGTAAATGGAGGACTCGGAGTCGACTGTTTCACTCGAAGGGTAACTAACATATGGAACAAGTTACCTGAGAAGGACATTGACATAAAGAGTAGAAATAAATTCCAGACAAACCTCCAGAGAGAGTTGAAACATATGAAAAAAAAAATCTAACAGGAAAGTATGGTGGAGATCAAACAAGCAGGCAGACGTGTTGGGCTGGAGGTAGGTCTTTCTCCAGATCATAAAATTCCTTTGTCTGCTAGACTGATGGGAAATCACTGTTCAGGCCCTAGAGAATATTTTTCTTTCACAGTAGCATTGTAGTTTAATGGAGTGGCAAAACTTCAGTTTATGCTCTGGATTTTTGAAGGCATCTTCCTTAGAGTCTGTGCATGGCTCGAACTGTAAAAGCATTCTCACACAGAAGCCTGTTGAGGTGCACTATTGCCCTGTCTCTGATTCAGACAGGAGTGTCCTTCCTGCTCCTCAGTGCTTACATCAGTGCCGTTAGGGAAACTTTTTTCCTCCATATGTCAGGAAATGTCTAGTACTGAATTCATGTTTGCAATTTTCCTTAGTGTATTTAGCATAGACAAGGCATGGTTCAAGAATGGATTATGTAGAAACTGTTCAGAATTTCCTTTCATCTTAATTGAGGTCATTTGCCTTCGAATGAAAATGTCACTGACTTAATAGCACAGGAAAAAAATATGTAAGTGAAGATTTACTGTCACAGATAATGAGAAAATTTTATGTTGCTGTCTTTCAAAAGATACTTAATTTTCAGGGCGTGGAAAAGCTTTAATATTTCAGAGAAATGGGAAATTATATTTTTGGTTTTGTTTTTTTTCCTTCTGACATTGAGACTCCCAATGAATTATTTGGCAGTTATTTGAAAGTTCTGAATAGTGAACAAAAGCAGGGAAAAAAAGGCAACTAAAGTAGGTAGGAACAATCAGCTGGGATACTGCAATGAATATGATGCATCTTTATGCCAGGTTGGCTGGTGACTTACAGCAAAAGTAATGCTGAAAGGAAATACATTTGCAATTATGTGTCTTCTTTAGGTCTGAGTTGAGAATATCCATTAGCATTCTGATGACCTTGTTTTAGAAAAACAACTACCTTTACCCCACCAAACCCCACCTTTGCCCTCAAAACCAACCAGCAATCAAACCTAGAAACTGAGGGAAGAAAACTTGGATGATGTTGGATCCTTCCTCTTTAGCTATAGTTTTTGTGTTGGCGTGATTTCCTTCACACAAGCTCTTGAGCTTCTCAGGTAAAATAATGAGTCAGCTAACAGTCCACATCAATGAGGATCTGCCCCTTCCTATCTCTGCTAGTGCTAATACTTTATTGAATACTTGAGCAAAAACATAGGTCTTCTGGAAAGATCCCCAAATCCTAAATGATGCATTCATGTAAATGAAATAATAATTGGAGGAAGATTTCCAGTGTAGTGGCAGGGAGGGGTTGACAATAATTATTAAATGAGTATAGGAGTTGAAAAGGATCCTACAGGTCATGTTATCAGTTCCTTTCTGTTTTTTTAACTGAACTGTGTATTTTTCTAGTGAGTCAGTCTTTATTTTTCTTACAGGAAGTAGTGACTGAATCATAAAACTAGACCATTTTCTTACAGCATGTGAATGTGCAAGAATGTGCAGCCTTTAATCCTGGAAGACTGTGGAAGTCTGTTCATAGAAAAATCTTTTGTGAGACTGCTAATTAAAGTGAAAATTTTTAAAGTTGCCTTTTTTTTCCCCCTAGACTGTTTACACCATGGCTCAGTTTCCTTTCCCACAACTGGCAGAATTAAGGGAGAAATACACATACAATATTACTCCTTTCCCTGCAGCAGTAAAATCAACTTCATTTTCAGGGTAAGTTTGGAATGCACTGCATGTGGTGTATAGGGTTGTTGTTTACCCTCCACAGATGGTGAAAAGGCAGGTGGAATCCTGCCTTGTATACTTCTAAAAAGGATAAGAATGCTCTGTAATGTTCACATTTAAGAATGTATCTTTTTACTTCTCTTATGTTCTCTTTTGACAGAAGGTTAGGCAGAACCAGAGACAGTGATGAAGAGAATGACTTAGATGATGAAGACTCAATTGCTAATGCAATTGGTTGTCTTGGACCATTAAGTGGGTTTTTGGCACCAGAGCTCCAAAAATACCAAAAACAGATGAAAGGTAAAAGTGATTTTTTAATTTTGGAAAACATAGTTAAATCTCTATGACCTTGCAGAAATTGTCTGCAGCTCTGTCTGTGAAAGCTGTTATGGAAAATGTGTTTTCTATGCACGTAGAGGTTACAGCAGGTACCAAATGACTTGCTCTGTACTCCATAAAGATGTTGTCAAAGCCAGGTTGGAAGGCTGTGGGTGTACAGTAAATGGTGGTGTGAGTTAAGGATTTGGCTACAGTAATGGTTAACAGAACAACCCCATAGTGTTGCCCACACACAAAAAAAGAAGCATATGAGGAAAAAAAGTTCACCCTAAATCCATGTATATTTCTGAGTCAGCTGTTAGGTAGTCAGCATTTTCAGAAGGGTGTACCTTTAATAAATTATCTTGATCTTTATTAGTAAATGCATGGCAAATACTGTAACCTATCAGCAGTGAGTGAATTCTGCAGGTGATTTCACTGGACCTTTGGGCCAAACCTTCAGATTGTTGTATGTTTTGGATATATTCACATTTCAGAAAAAATTGGTATGGTTTAGAGTGTTCTGACAAAATGTCACTATTTTTCAAATCCTTCCGCACTGAAAATTTCGTGACAGAATTGTATGTACAGCAGTGCAAATTCTCTGTAAGCTCTACAAAATGCTGATCCATACAAGAAAAGCAAAGAATGTTTGTTAACTTGCAGCAGCCCTTATGAAATGGTACTGGATCAACAGTGATTTCACAGTATCTTGGGAGAGGCCATTTTTATTTATCCCCAACTCACCTCCACCTTTACCCTCAAAAAAACCCCAGACTGATGTAGCAGTTGCCGTTTGCACTTCAGCGTTCTTGTGTCTCGGTTTTGCTGAGTGAGACCTGTAAGCTGCAATTTTCCTCTCGATTGCTGTGGTGTTTTGTTTTTCCCTTCCTGAGGGACTCTCTACCTGCTGCTTCAAACTAGCACTTAGTCAGAACATCAAACTGCTGTTGCAAACTGTTGCAGCTGCTCTGTGCCTAACCCTTTTGTTGCTACTAGCAGCTTTCTCCCTGTGGTGTTCTGTTTCTTGATGCTTCTTGCTGGCAGCACTAGGTTGATCGTTTAATCTCATGCCTGCTTGACTGTAATGTATTTTGTAACTTCCTTTGTTGGCCTCTATGACAACAGAGTATCTTTAATAATCTGTTATTGAATTACTTCAGTGGTGGCTTGATATACTTTTGGACATTTGAAGAACTCTTCTTATAACTTTGCACTGCCATGTTAATTGACTTTTGTACTCTTTAACCTCCCCTCAAACCCTTGCTATTCTTAAGCAGTAGTGCTATTTACAATACTTATTATTGTAAATAGCACAGCTTAGTTAAATATACATATTATAATAAATTTTTAATTAAAGACTACAGTTAAATAAGATTCTAGGAATCAGACACAGACTTCCCTTTGAAATAATCTGCGGAATTTTTGAGTACACTAATTTACTCCTCACCTCCACTTTATTCTCTCCTTCTACAGATCAGAATGAAGAACAAAGTCTTGGTTCCAGTAACATTGCAGAATTAAGTCCAGGAGCAATAGACTCTTGCAGAAGTGACTATCACACTGCTTTTAACAGCATGATGATGGAGCGTATGACCACTGATATTAATGCACTGAAAAAGCAATATTCCAGGATAAAGAAGAAGCAGCAACAGCAGGTTCACCATGTGTATATCAGAGCAGGTAACACATTAAAACATGCTTCATTTCCTGATTTATTATGAATTAACTTCATCAATGGAGGCTAGGCAAATGACGTTCTTTTACATTTAACCAAACAGACAAAACAAGAAAGCCTGATGGAATACATAACATTAGTATTAAAGTGGGTATCACTTCATGCAGACAGAAAACGAGAAGGTGATATTTTTTCTTCTTTTGTCAGGATCTGAAGATGATGACCCTGGGGTTTTCTTAGGTCCCAGGGACCAAGTAAACAATGGTATTTAAAAGTGGCTTTGCTATCTGGGTGCATTGTGTTGATCTCCCTGATTAAAAACTTTAAATCTTTGGCATTCTTGGAATTGACATACCTGATGCACTGGAAAAAGTGAACGCAGGGATGAGGATGCTTCAGATCATGTGGCAGGTAGATTCTTAGCTGGTCTGTGTTATTCAAACTTCTCTGAATTCAGCTGGGCACGGCAAATTATGCAGCTGAAGGAATCGGCTTCGACGTTCCATTGTTGCTGGCAGTTTCCTAGCCATAATGATACTGTTGTGAGGACTGAACTGGATATCAGTCCCTTATTTAACCCATGTTAGGGAGTCTGTCTCTCTAACTGTCAGACTCAGCAGTGCAGGGGTTGGCATAAAATGCACAGCTGAAGGTTTTACTGGGTGTACAAGCTGAACACAGCCCACCCCGCTCATTCCTCCTCACTTAGGTGTCATCTTTCTAAGTCAGCATTGAACCATGCAAGTGGGTCACTGGAGAATTTTTATTTCTCTTCTAGATTGTCTAAACCTGTGCTAGCACGAGTGTTGGAATACATGGAGCTGCAATTTTTCATTTACATGATTTAGAAGGATTTTTTTTTAAAATATTAGTGAAGTATTTTCATTGAACAAAGGCTGTAGCCACCAGAAACGGTGCAAGCAGTGAAATGTTGATTCCTAAGGATGCCAACCCCTACCTTCCAAAGACAAATCTTTCTAATCTTACTAATCATGATGCAGGGCTGGGTTTGTCATTTAATCAAACTGCCATCTAATCACTAATTCTGAGTCTACTCCTCTGGCTTGATAAGACATGGTTTATCCATCAAAAGTACTTTAATTTGTTTTCCATTTTCCAGTCACACAAGCCTCATGGAGAGGCTTGTGTGACTGACCTCATATGAAGACTGAATTGCCTCTTGCTGTGGGAAGAGAAATGAAGGAGAGGGGAAAGATCAGAAGCCAATATTAATGTTAAAACTATCAGTTTTAGTGCAATTCCAAAAATCAAGAAGCTATTTTTAAAAATTATTTATTTTCATGGTATTCCTGGCTCAGGACTTACCCAGAGGTGCAAAGCAGTGAGGGAGGACAGAAAATCCTTACATAGAAGGTGCAGCTTTGTGTTCAACTCTTAAGACATAAGTGAAATTCAGTGATGATTTTTAAGTTTGGATTTTTTTTTAAAGTACATTCAGTCCTGCAAACCTCTGCTATACCTCAAGAAAGGTATCAAATTTGGTGGTGGATCCTTAGAACATTAATTTGTTTTGTTCCTTAATAACACTGTGTTTCTTTTAAATGCTTTCTTTCAGACAAGGGGCCAGTTACCAGCCTCCTCCCTTCTCAGGTAAACCATTCCCCAGTGATAAACCACCTCCTTTTAGGAAAGAAGATGAAATTGAACAACAGGTCTCTCAAAAATGCTGTTATTCACATCCCAAGCCATGCTACGGGGAAGATGTCTCCCATTCCTCAAGAAGATCTTAAAACAAAACTGAACTCTCCGTGGCGCACTCATATACGAGTTCATCGGAAGAACATTGCTAGGGCCAAAGGCCAGCTGGGCTACGGGGATACCGTAGGACTGATAGATGAGCAGAGTGAGAGCTGTAAATCAAACAGTCCTGGTGCAAAGGAGGAGGCCCCCAAACGTTCTGACTTCGGAGAAAGAGAAGGAGATGGTTTGGATGACAGGACTACTCGGAAGGCTGACCAGCAGTCATCTGAGCCAGTCTCTCTGGACAGCTGTACAAACGTGTCCGTGGTTCAGCTAAAACTGGAAGCACTGGAACTCACCTCAGATACCCAAACTGATGTGGAGTCAACGTCCCATCAGTCCAGCCAGCCACGTCTATCAGAGTCTTCCACTTCATCCAGAGACAGTGGAAACCTGGCTAAATCTCCCCAGCTTGGGAACCCAAAGCCACAAGTCTTCAATCCTTTTCCCAGCGTCAAGCCTCTTCGAAAGTCAGCTACAGCCAGGAATTTAGGCCTATATGGCCCCACTGAAAGAACGCCAACTGTACACTTCCCACAAATGAGCAGAAGTTTCAATAAATCTGCCAGTGGCAACAGTGGGACCAGGAAACGATGATGTGCTACCTGGTACTTACTATTTCTGACAGCAACAAAAGAATTTGTATTGCCTTTTTTTTTTAATGTGTGCATGTGTATGTGTGTCCCAAAGCATTTCTAATTGCTAATTAAGTAACAGGGACAAAAGTGGTTACCAGATATATAAATATGTGTCTTTGAAAATTGTGCTTCCGTATTGTTATGGGATAGATTAGTGAAGATGCACTCTGGCACCCTATTGATGATTCTGATGGTCCTGTGTAAAATAAACAATTGATTGCAATGTGAAACATACTGTTTCTTAAAGTCTAATTCAGACATTAAATCACCAGCTGCCTTTAACCCCTCAGTCCCCCATGGCTGCCTCCTGTCTTTCTGAACTCGAAGGACAAATTGTCCAGAGCAGCAGAAAAGGTGTAACAGTTTTTGTGACTGTTAAGCAGCTTCCCCATTAGACCTCATTATCATACTCCGGGAGTAGCTGGAGAAGCCATGACTAACAGAAGCACAAGCAGCCCTAGCAATCAAAAGTGTCACTTTGTGACATGTGATTTCAGATATTCTTGAGCAGCATTTTGTGCTTCTCTTCCCACAGCAATTCTCTGCTGATACTATTTTTAATATAAACCTAATCATTGAGCATGAGAGCAGCAGACATAAGTCCATCCACAACACAGGTTTGCTCCTTCTCTGTTACATATGTACATACATACATTTCTGTTACGTACTGCTGGAGAGTTGCAGCACTGTCAAACTAGGAATTAGGTACAACTATTTGTGTAGTTGTATGATTATTATTCTGACGCATCTTGGCTTCAATGGATTTAAAAGCTGTTATCTAGATTAGACTTGTAGTTAAATAATATTTGCCAGCTTAGCCGTAGGTAAAATATATGAATGTTCCAAAGTAGTTTAGGGGTTTAAATTCTATAAATAGAGTGATTAGATCCTTAGAGTGCCACTTCCCATTAAAAGCCAACACATCAGCCACTATGTTAGTGGGATGGACTCTTGGGTTTCCATGTCTTGGTTCCTTTTTTCTGTGAAAGAAAGTGATAAACTGAGTATTCATTTCCAAATCAAAAAGCAAAGCTGATGAATACCATATGACAATTACTTTTATATATATATATATATATATGTATATGTATATGTGTATATATATATGTATATAACGGAGGCAGACAGAGAAACTAAATATAGATCATTCAACTTCAGGGTTGCAAAATCAAGTACTCAAACTCCAAGAAATTCAGGTTGCTCTTAAATCATTGCAGCTCTGTCAAATGGTATGTACTGACTGTGATTCATTACCTTGAGTCCAAGCTTCCTGTGGCATGAAAGGACCAATATTTTAAACTGGAGTAAAAGCAGTAATGATGGATCAGCTCCATTGTATGTAATATCTTACTTACTTTAAAAAATTCTTTGTTAAATTTGCAAATTAATATATCATTGTCTATTAATGTATTCCATAGCCTATAGTATGTGACACCAGTTTTAGTGTATACCATAACTTATAAGCTGTACAATATACTCTGTTCATTGTTGTGGGGACAGTTTTATTTTGCTGTGTTTCATATAAGTGTATGCATATAAAATAATATACAAGTATGAACACTATAAATATAAAAGAGATGTAGATCAGATCTTGCCCCTGCCTTATTTCCAGACTATAGTAGTATTGTCACTAATGATTACTTACAGCACTAAGTAAATTTAAAATAATGTAGAATTTAGTCACTGATTATGGACTGAATGTGAATTGTTTCTGCACTGAATTAGAAGAAATGGACTTCTCAAAAATTTTCCTGTGAATCATCCACCCCATTTTTTCTTAGCTTCAGTGTATCATGCGGCTGTATGCTGAACCCGTACAAATAAAAGGACTGTCAATCTGCCAAACCTGCTAAAGTGGTCCAAGTATGTGCATAAATTTTCAACATTTTAGTTGAAAAGAAGTAAGCAGTGGAAAATCAGTGAATTATGCATGGATATAGGTCTGGGGAAAGAACAACACATTCTACTGATTCAGAATGATTATTAATTTACCAGTGTGCACTCAGGTCTTGGACTGTTAGGATTGAGGTGAAGGAACCACAGCTACTCAGTGCATTGGTTTGGTGATGCTTGCTGGAGGAAGTTTTCTTTAAGTACTGCTTGATGAGAAAATAGAATGTCATGTTAGCTACCTCAAAGGTACATTTCTGTACCTCAAAGGATATTCGCTCTCTACCTGAAATACTGTTGGAACATACAGCAAAAGCAACTTCATTGCTTAGTATTGAGACAGAACACTGAGATGAGGTCCAGAGAACCAGGGAACTCCAGAGAAGTTTCACATTATTTTTCCTTAAAGAATCCCTTCAGCAAATGAGGTCTAGTGATGACGGAAGTTGTCCTTGCAAAAGTGGCATTGTAGCACTGAGGGTGCTGGGAAGTATGATGGTGGGAGTCCGCTCCATAAACATTTTGCTCTCCTTGAGCCTTCTTGTTGTAATGCTCTCTTCCATCTGACCAAATGACATTTCTGTTTGTTGGGGACTTTTAAAATTCCTTGAGTCTTTTTGGGGGATTTTTTTGGTGGGGGTGGACGTATTTTAGTAGGATCATGTTGACTTTTACTTCTGAGCATGTGTTTCACGATCATCAAATGAAAACTCTCAAAGGACAGGCATTTGGTTCTATTTTGTGGACACTTACAGTTCTGCAAGTGGAAACAGGTCCACAGCTATTCATTCAGAGATTATTTGAAATTGTCTATGCTTTGAGAGTAAAAATAGCAGATGGTAGAGATAAGTTTTTCAGAATTGCTCTCAGCAAAATTTGATTTCATCCACAACTGCAGCTATAGAGCAAATTCAATTTTGTGTACTTAACAAAAATCCTACATCCTAAGTAGGTTACTACTTAGGTTACCACTAACCTAAGTGGTTACTAGAAAGGCAACAAAAAATTATTTCATGCAAAAGTAAAATGCAGCCCTTTACACTGGTATTTCCAATTCAGGTAAAAGCTCATTTTCAAAATTCAAGACTTAAAATCTGTATCAAGCTTTCACAACATCTATTTTAAACCATGTGAAATTTTTCGTACAGAAAGAAGGTGATTGGTTTCACTGTACTGTAGTTTTCCTTGACCTTCTTTGCAAGGAGTTATCTTGTGCCCATCCATGGGCAGTAGTAGCATCTGGCTGAGTGGCAGGGAGCCAGTATCATCTGACACCAGCTCCACTGAAGTATGAAGAGATAGGAAACTCATCCAAATGCATCCCTATCCTAGTCAACACTTTGTTTGCTCCAGTTTTACTTGCTTTTTATTGGTGAAAGATTCATTCAAAGTTGTTGTTGTAAAGGCCTGCCAGTGCTTTGAGAGGCGCAGTCAGGCCGGACAAACACCCTCAGCCTGTGTGCCTTTAGCCAGCAGGGACTGGAGAGGTGACAGGTTTCTCAGGCAGCCAGAAGCTGCTCAGGCACCTTTGAACAGCTCTGCATTAACAGCATCCTTGGGAAGGTGTGCTCCTTTGTGGGAGGGGTGAATCCAGCGTACTGCAGGAAAATGCACGTGTGGAGGGTCTCTTCTGCACATCCTTTTCCCACTGAAGAGCCTTCAAGGCTTGCACCAGCTGACAGGCTGATACAAGATTTTTGACACGACTTAGGACATAGAAGTGGTTTATAGTGTCAGACCGTGCTCAGGCCCAGCCTCCCCCAGCCTGCAGGATGCTGTTTCAGCTGTGCTTCGTCCTACGAGCAGCACACAGCACTTACTGGCTCACCGCAGGTTTAAAAGGAACCACAAATGTTTCCGAGTCTTTTTCTGATAAAACTGAATCAAACCACACTGGCTTACCACAGATAATCAGGCAGGTGTGGTGGTGGCACCGGAGGTGATACATGTGGATGGAGAGGTTGGGAGGAGGGAAGGAGAAACTCATCCAGGTAAAAGGTACAAGAAGTTTTGAGGGAAAGCAAACTCCTTGGTGCCTGTGTGGCTTTTTAGGTTTTTCAGTTGTAAACAACAAATCCATGACGTGTTGCTTCCTGCCCATCCTTCCTGTGTTCAAAGTGCTCATGGACTTGCCTGATGCCAGCAAGGTGCCACATCCCTGCGATGGTGTTGTCCACCCACTTGGTAGGCCAGTGGTTGCTTCTGCCCTCTCAGGAGCCAGCCCTGGCAGGAGGGAGATGCCAGTGGAGAGCTCTCTGATGAGGTTCACTGTGGCTTGCTTCACACTGAGCCATCTAAAAGGGTCTCCTCTCATGGATGTGTATGGTTTTTTGTTCTCACTTGTTGATTTTCTGATGTTTTGTATTTGTTGGTGACATGGAGAAATTTTTTTATTCTGTCCTCATTTTTTGAATACTCCATCAGGAAAGACAAGTGCTTCGTGCATCTCAGGACTCAATAATTTTTCAACTATTCCTCTCTGTTTGGCTTGTATTTCACCTTTGTGAACTCCCAATCCTTGCTTGTATTCGTTGCCTGGGTGTTTGATGAGAGTTTTCAGGAAGATAAGGACAGCCATGCTGGTTGGCTTAGCCCAGTGTCTTTTCTCTGGCAACTAATGGTTGGAAATGGCCAAGAATGGAGTCCTGTAGGAATACAGCACATCCAGAGACAGCCTTACCTTGGGGCAGTCGTCCAATTTCATCTGGGTTGAGCCCATCACATGGAGGTGAGGTGGATGGCCGGGCCAGTGGCTCATCCACAGCAAACCAGCGGCGTGCTGATCTGGGCAGCTGCATGCACAGCAAGGACCACAAACAGAGGTTCATAAGCAAAATTTCCTCCTTCACATGGAAAGAATAACAATAATGGAGACATGGCCAAGAATGAAAAGAATAATAAACACCAGAAAATGTGAGCCTGTTGCAGCAGCTGCCGTGGTGGTTCCTGCTGGGTGCTGGATTCCCTCTATGGGCTCCACTTGAGCTTCCAGCCTTATGGTGATTCCTCCCTTCCAGGCTGACTGGCCTCCCTTTGCAGGGGAGATGCCATGGGACTTAGCTGGAGGGATCCTCCAAAGGGGCAGAAGGTGGGAATGGACTGGAAAGCCTCACAGACCCTCTGAGGGGCAGACATGGCTAAAAACCCAGATCCAGGGCATCACACAGCCTGTGCAGTGATGAAGGACTCATGGGCAGTAATTCCCAGCCAGGTTTCAGCCCTTTTTGGGCACAAACAGTGGTGTTGCTCTGCTCCTGCTGCTCACTGTCCATGATGGTTCCTCCACCTTGATTTCCCTTCCTAGCAGCTCCAGTGGCTTCTCTAAACCATACATGGGTACAAACCCAGAGTGAAGGGCAAGTGCCAGTCTGTGCAGACACACGACAAGGACAGTTGTGGAAAGAAGGTGTTTGGCCAGCAAGAAGGAAGTAACTCTGTTCTCAGGAAAAGTAGGAAAGGTCTCTAGCAGCCACCCAGCATAGGCAGAGGAGTCAGTGTTAAGACTTTGAGAGGCCAAAGATTTACAGCTCACCGGCAGCCAGCACAGGTGCTCAGGGAGAGGAGAGCTGAGTGGAACCTTACAAGGTATGAACTTGTAGTTCCAGGCACCAAAAAGAGTGTCAGAAATTGTACAATTTTTTTCACAACTTGACTTGTAATTGCAGATTCTCTTACTCTTCTAATGACATCTCTTAATGAAACTGGGTTTCTTTTATTTCTTTTTTTTTTTAATAAATGTGTGTCTATTGCTCTGTTTTATCTGCACTGAAGTACAGACTTGATCATCTTCTTCTTGTTCCCATACTACTAGTCACTTACATTAGACAAACACCGTGCCCTTTTGAACTCCAAATTACTGTGTATGATAATTTTTATACTGTTTCTGCTGCACTAGTAAACTTTTCACTCAGCTGCAACAATACTCTTCAGTGTCTGGCCTTCAGTGCTCTTGGAGAAGAGGCCTTTCTCCAGAGAGAACAAAAGGACTATTGTCTGCTTGGCAGAGGGCCAGGTGACTTGGTGTTGCTGGACACGTTCTCCATCCCCACTAGCCAGCGCTGAGTCACTGATTTCCATCCAGACTGGAAAGTGTTTGTTGCTGAAGAGGCACTTCTTCTTCTATCATGTGAGAGGCGAGTTGTGCCACACTGCTGCTGAACCTCCAGGCTGGTGTGACAGACAGAGTTAGGGAGGATTTCACTATTGCAGTGGACAAGACAGGATAGCATCTTCTGTAAAAGTGGCACAGTGTCTGGCCACAGAGATGCAATTCTGCTGCTAGAGATTAGACCAGGTTTGCAGCCCTCCGCCAGCAGGTCAGTGATGTGTTCCCTGGCTCAGTCTGCACGGTGGCTTTCTGTGCTCATACTCGTTCGATGTGATTTTCTAGGTATGGTCACTAGATGCCACTGGTGCTCCACGCAAACACAACTGCTGCAATTCCTGTGAAAGGAAATACAGCCATAGCTTAGTGTTTCCTGGTTTTATTCATTTTCAATCAGATGTGAAGCAGTTTCCAGTCTGTTCCATCTTTGATTTCACATTGCAACCTCTCTGCTCTATTTGACTCCTCATAGTAAGCTTGCTAACCTTGTGCAGTGATCTCAGAGCACAGAGACATCCTGTGTGTCTGCAAACAGTGCCCATAGCAGGACTCTAAAATGCTCTAAAGGCTCTTTCTCTGTCAGAGGTATAATAAATCTTCTCTTTGGTGAATGAGCCATCAAACAGAATCCCAGTCGCAGGCAGATGAAGGAAGCTTGCTGGATTCACTGAGTGCCTTGTTGAAACTTGTTTTTTGAGTGCACCAGCAATGACAACCAGTTCCTGCCAGTCATGAATCAGCTGAGGTATTTTATCATAAGTACTGGAGCTGAGCTGTTCCATGCTGAAGGCTGGAAGAAAAAACCCCACCTTTTTGTCAAACTTTAGTAAAAAATAACCTCAACAAAATATAGCTGAACTAATAAACTCCTCTCAGATACTTACCATCTTGCTGCCCTGCCCCGGAGACCTTAGTATTCAACCCATGAATGTTTTAAACTTCTGGAGCTTGAAAAAAGCCATATTCAGGTCTCCAGATGTGGGTCTTGTGCCTTGAGGAATTGCTTGCCTTCTCTGAGAACTGGAATTTGAAGTCCACATGCCGGTCATCAGCAATCAGTACTGACTCCATGTGGGCCTGTGGGAATCTCATGAGCTTTAACAAGGCCAAGTGCAAGGTGCTGCACCTGGATCAGGGCAGCCCCTGGTATCAACACAGGCTGGGGATGAACAGATCAGAGCAGCCCTGCTGAGAAGGACTCGGGGGTGCTGGTGGAGGAGAGGCTGGACATGAGCCAGCCACGTGCACTCACAGCCCAGAGAGCCAAACGTGTCCTGGGCTGCATCCAAAGCAGCGTGGGCAGCAGGGCCAGGGAGGGGATTCTGCCCCTCTGCTCTGCTCTGCTCTGGTGAGACCCCACCTGGAACACTGCACCCAGCTCTGGGGTCCCCAGGAAAGGTGAGGACCTGTTGGAGCAAGCCCAGAGCAGGGCCACAAAGATGGGCTGGAGCACCTCTCCTATGAAGACAGACTGAGAGATTTGGGGTTGTTCGGCCTGGAAAGGATGTGGGGAGAAGCCTCCTTGTACCTAAAGGGGCGTTATAAGAAAAATGGGGACAAAATTTTTTAGCAGAGCCTGTTGTGAGAGGACAAGGGGGATGGTTTTAAACTAGAAGAGGGTAGTAAAACACTGGCACAGGTTGCCCAGAGAGGTATGGATGGCCAACCCTGGAAACATTCAAGGTTAGGCTGGACAGGGCCCTGAGCAACCTGGTTCATTTGAAGCTGTCCCTGCTCGTTGCAGGGGGATGGCCTTTAAAAGCCCCTTCCAAACCAAACCACTGTATGATTACATGGTGACTTCTCAGGTACAGGCATAATCCAGACACAGTCATTGCCAGCATCCCAGCAAAATGAGATGAGCCTTAGATTTGCAGTTCAATTTTTCAGCAGCTTGCTCTGCAAATTACTGTGACCAGACACATGCAGCAACACACAGGCTGGACACAGCCTCACTGAATGTGCACCAGACTGCCAGGAGAAAGCATCAGCAGAATGCAAGTCACCTGAAAAACAAACATCCTATATCCATTTAAGGACTTAGGCTCTTAAAGCAGGACCAAGATATTATTAAGATGCTTAAAAAGAAACACAGCCCTTGCCTAGATATGGCACAGCAACAGTGGCCTTTGGTGCTCTGTAAAATTTCCCTGTTTTGCTTCAGCACTACCAGATCACATAGAATTCTGCCTTTGCTTATGTCATCTCTGTGTCCCTTGGCTAATCCACGTGTGAGGAAAAGTGTAGTCAAATGAAGCTGAAACACGGACCCTGATTAACTCTGAGATTGGTCTGGCACACCTAGAGTTCCTACTCGCCTTTGGATAATGAAATTCAGCGCAGGACAAATCTTGATGTGCCTGTGCAGAGCCAGAAACAGACTGATTTGGGGCATTAAATCAGGATGTGCCTAAAGAGAGTGTGGTTATTTCTAGACCAGACCAAGTGTGATTAGTTCAGCAATGCCTGGAGAAATTCACCAATTAGCTGCTTTTAATCTCTATTTCAAGATATACTTCGAAGAAAGGTAGTACTTTTATCTCAGAATTTGTTTTTCCCTTGTACAGCTAATGATGTTGATGACCAGAATCCTTGAGCCTGAACAGTTCCAACCAGTGGTGCCCCTCCTATTGAACAAGTGTCTTTACTGTTGAGTATACCATGTTTTAGGGTACATGGGGGCATGTTCTGTTGAGGCAACACCACAGATGCAAAGTTGAGTTCCACATGTAAAAGCATGGCTCTGTGCCATCTACACAGGATGGATGGGTTTAATCCTGTGGGCTGTGGCTTGACAAGGGTGAAAGGGGAGGAAGGCATTGACCTCTCTGATGTTGTAGACAATAGTCTCGTTTAAAAAATAGCTGTAGATGGGTCTGTGCATCCACTGGAAAGGCTGTAAATCATGAAGTGTGTAAAAGCTCTGTCCTAGAGTTCTGACTTCTCATATGGATGAGGGAGACCTGGACCCCGCCACCTGTGTGTGGTTAGATTTTTCATTATACAGTAATTATGTAAAAAGAGGGTAGAGTCCTGTGCAGGGAATTGTCTCAACCTAAGACTTATTTCTTTAGATTAATGAAAAAAGGATGAAAGATACCAATGACGTAATTTAAATATAAATTCTATATTAAAGGTAACCCATAATAAATCTCCTGTGTCAATTCTCAACTTGCTTTTGCCCTTCTATTTGCCAGTGAGTACAGAAATGAGACCTGAGGACCTTTGGCTCAGATACCATCTGAGCTGAAGTGGATCTGTGTTTTGAGCATACAAATTTTTGTGTATCTTTTTCCTTCAAGCGCACACAGTGCATCAGGCATTTAGCTGTTGTATTTGTCAAGCTACAGGTGTTACCAGTCTGCATGGTGAGCACTGACTGCAATTTAAATTCAAGTAATGGCAAGCTTGCTCTAACCATTCCCCTCTCTGTTATGAAGTGTCAACACCTCAGGCAGCAGCTTGTGGAGAAGGTGATGGTCTCTGGTCTCTGAAGACATGTGCAGCCCTTGATGATGTGTTAGAGGGGCCAGAGCACTGCAAACACCTGCAAGGTTGGTATTTGCTGGAGTTCAGTATCAGGAAAAAGCGAGCTGGAAGCATCCTCACTGTGATGAAGCTGCAGCTGCTCTGTTCATGCAGGCAGGTGATGGAGTTTTACCCGCCAGCAGGTTACCCTGCAGTGCCACTGGTGCTGATACTGATACGGAGTCCAGAAGTTGTTGCTGGTCTCCAGGAAAAGATTTACATCATAAACAAAAGTTCTGGGTTTAGCTTGTGCCTGCCTGCAGTGTCTCCATGGCACAGGTTGGTGCCACCAGAAGAGGACATTGTTTCTGGCTTTCCTAGGTCTGAGAAGTTTTTTGCCAAAAATTTGAACATCAGGAGGGAAAAAGTTCTCCCAATGCTGTTTATTCCTATTTTGATTCTGTGTGATCTTGTGGATGTAATGTGTGATTTCTTAGCATTCTGACATAAAAAATACTGCTGTCCTTCAAAAATGAGAGAGTAGTTGTTATTCAAGTTGACAGCAGAAAATAAATGACCTGCCTCTTGAAAGCAATCATTCTCAGAGTAAGAGATCAATGAGAAACAGCAGAAGCTTAAAGGCAAGTGATGGCAATGCTCCAGCCTGGAAAGGATTGGGGTGGGCATGGCTTTTCTCTTCTCTTCCTTTCCTGTACAGTGACGTATGCTCTGCCTCCCTTTCTTAGGAAACAGCTAAAGTACATATCTGAGACTATATTTTGGCCTCGTTGGAATTGCTCCAGTGAAATACAAGTTATATGAGTGAATTACTACACAGCTGACACTGCTGCAGAACTAGCTGCAGGTTAAAATTTCTCACTGTCTGCGTATTTCACTGCTGCTCAGAGAAGATGGAAGCACTGGCAATTTGCTGCAGTCAAAACTGACTGTGGATGGTGAGTGAAATACGGGAATTTTTTCTTTCAGTGGTGTGTTCCACTCTGAGGCTCTGTTGGAGAGTATGGAAAGCTTTGATGAAAGTTCTTTGATGATGATGAAAAGAGCCATCACATGTGTGTAGGAAAAAAAAAAACGATCTCCTTGTTTTATCTTCTCCTTTTTTCGCACAATGGACTGACTAATAGGAAAAAAGATTGATAAGTTGCATCTTGATTATTCACCAGCTTTTGAGCTCTTTCCAGAACAGAGAATAAGTCCCGCTTGCTCTGCTGTCAGGCAGAACGTGCCCACATGATTTTCAGGCTCTGCCATTCACATGTGCAGATCGTTACAGATTTCTTCATGATGTTTTGCTCACTACTCCCATGCAGAGAAGGACTGGGGTGGACAATGCCTCATAAGCACTAGCCCTGAAGGTATTGCTCTCAGAATAATTGTTGTAATATAACTCTGTTGTCTGGGAGGTATTGCCAGGCTCTCTTTTTGGCTTTGCAATGTTGCTGTGATGCAGATTTTTAGTTTGCTTGCACCACGGGGTCTTGCTTGAAGTTAAGGCACCTCAGGATGGGAGGAGGATGTCAGCTTAGGTCCTTAGCTGCCTTCAAATGGTGGTCTCAGCTGAGCAAGGACGGACTCCATCTTCCCTTAGTGTTTGTAAGGTCCTTGGGCCATTGAAGGGGCGATGTGTCAGTAAAGTGCTGCATGCCCATCCTCCCCGGGCATAGTGCCCCTCTAAATCCATCTAAGTTTCCAGCCTGAGCTGCTGGTTCTGTGCAGCTCTTCACCTATGTCAACTGGTCTGTGGGATGCTTCCATCTACACTGTTGCTGTTTGCTTTGGAGGAAATGGGGAGCTGCTCTTGGGGCTGACAATGCTGCCCTAGCAGGCAAGCACCTCATTTTCCTGCATTTTCTGTATATCGTCAGGAGAGAGTATGATTTTAAGGCTGAACTACAGGAAATCTGCCTCCCTGGCTTTGGCCTCACAAAATCCTGCAGTGGTTTAGACCCATCACCGAGACAGCACAGCAGTGGCTGCAAGAGGCTGGACAGGACAGTGGGGAAAGCAAGAGGATTTGTGGGGAAGAAGCATCCCATTGGCATCTGTCCAGCCAGGAACTGCCACCATCAAGAATAAAGCCTGTGGAGAGTGGGTGTCCCAAACCAGCCCCCACGGCAGCTACCCTGAGGCCACTCTGATTTACTATGTCAGGTTTTAGCCTGAGACCAGAGTGCTGAACAGCAGAAAGTCTAGAAGAAATTGGTCTATGGTTTATGGTCTATATGGTTTGCTGTTGTTCAGAGCTAAATGGAAAACCAGAGTCAAGCTGGTGAACAAAATCCCTTTACCTGGAAGTCACAGAATTCTCTGTAGGGAAGCTGTATTTGGGGGAAGGTCTCTGTAGGGCTGCACGGAGCTTCAATACTTGGAAAAAAGAAGGGCTGCTGGCGGTATGATTTTGAGCACTGCCTACTGCTACATTAATCAGTAACAGATTATATGTGTATAAAAGTGTAACACTGAGTGAAACAAGGCTGATTTAGGCCCACAGAGTGGAGTATAGAGCTGAGAGGAAAAGTGGACTTATATTTTGTAAGAAAAGGGGCTGAAATATTCTGGGTAGATTTTCCTAGGTTTAGTTAAAGTAAAATAAAGCAAAAATAAAAATCTCATAGTGTTGACAATACTTCATACTCACATTTTAAATGAAACATTGTAATTTCCAGCTTCTATTTTTGCAGTGTTTACATTATATGATCTAACTCAAATCATGTGTCCCATATCATTGAAAAAGCCCTCCTCAGCTGGCTTGGAACACCCCAATCCTCTGGAATTTTACTTTTGAGAGAAGAGTGGGGGTGTTTTTTTCTCACCCTAAACTTGACTGTTAGTAGAGAAGGGAAGGGGGGTTTGTCCTTCCCTCCTTTTGGTGCACAATATGTGTTTGTTTGAGCACTAAGCTGCCCACGGAACAGGCAGGCTCCTGGGCATTTGCTAACTGGAGGAAAAGGGCTCAATGCAACAAAAACTTGAGTTGCTTGCAGAATAGGTACTCAGTTTCACCCGAAACCTAAGGTAGATATTAGTCTTTTTAGAAAATACTAGTGCTCTTCTGGTGTTGCAATGATCTCCCAGGTTAGAATGCTCTGAGAAATGTAAACTGAGACTACAGCGCACAGATTAAGTAAATAAGAAAGTCATTAAGAGATAGAGAAGGCCTGAAGAAATGGAGGAGTGGCTTTTTGTTTGAGAAGAATCAGGATATACTTCTCATTTTGCATTAGATTTTACCCTTCCTTTCTGCAATAATCCCTAGGTCAATTAACGGTTTGCTGTGACTTAAGCAAAAAACAATGTTTTGCTTGGTTCAACAGAAAGCTTTCTGACTTTGATCCAACTATTTTCTCAGTTCAGCAGATGTTTCTGATGCTATTCAGTATTTCACAATGGCACTAACAGGGAATTTGTCAGCACAGGGTTTCTACTTAATTAACAGGCTGTTAGGAGCACCCTTGGGACAGGAGAGGAGAAAGGCCACTGGAAGGCTTGGCTGGGATGTGAGTAGAGACGGAAAGATTGCTGCAACCTGGCAGTAGAAGAAATGGAGAGGAAAGAAAATAAACCTGAATACTAATAGAAAAAAAGCAAGACCAAAATCAAATTATTCAATTTTTTTCACACACAGGCCTAAAAATGAAGGGCATTTTGAGGGATTTATAGATTGTGTCTTATTTCCTAGGAAGGCATTATGGTTTTTGAAGTTCACATAAAACTGCGCCAAAATTATGAGCAGAAAGATTGTAGGACAAAGCATCAAGGAGGTGGGTTTTTATTAATTACATTCCCTTGGGACTTTTCTTATCAGTGAGGTATTTACAGCTGACTGTTTTGGGTATTACTAAGGGCTTCTACGTCTCTCAGGGAGAAGGATCAATGCTTTAACCAATAGCAGAACATTCATAAGTTTTTGGTTAGATTAATCTTCTACAACACCAAAGGCTCTGTTAACTTTGTACCAAAGGGGCTCATGCTGCATACAGTGAAGAAGCTGATACAGAGCAGTTAATTTAGCAGCTATTTTTTCCTGGTGCTCGGAAAAGGAGTTCCTGATGTGTTCTGCAGCTGTTCATGTGCTGCACTGCACATGGGAGTCACACCAGGTGGACAGCTGCAAGAGGCTTGTAAGCTCAAGGAGCATCATTTGAGGACCAGCCTTAAAGGCATTTCATCCAGTTACAAGGGTGGGAAAATACTGTTCTGTGCAGAAATTTTCCTGCTGAATTTCAGTGTTGCACCTTCTCATTGTACCTTCTGAATTGAGGTCCTCTCTGCTATACCTTTTCCAGAATGCTTGCCTCCATAATATTTGTCCCCAAAAGACACCTCTACCACTCTCTCCCTCACAGTTATTAAGGCACAAATATTCATGTGGGAAAGTGGAGGAGTGTTTTTTTCTGTGTGGTTCTTTAAACAACAAGTGGGTGTGCTGGGCACTGGGGAAATGCCTTCCCACCCCCATAACAAGATAGAGTAGTCTTGGTGTTTACCACTCTCCAAAGTCACACTGGTGCCAGCCAGGATAAGAGAAGTGGAGGATAAGACACAGAAGTACCAAGTACAAACAGCACAGACACAGGAAAATAAAACAATGCATGTCTGACTACTGCTTGGATTAGATACAAAGGGGTTCTCTACTCTGCATGATGTAACTCATAGGTATTCGCACCTGCTTTCCCATAGAGTTGAGCACCCCTGTAGGTTTTCTCTGTTGAAGGAGGCTGGGCTTACTTAACTTCATATTTCAGATATCCTTGATTGCTTAATCCTCCCATCTGTGGGTATCTAGACCCTTACCTTAGACACGAAGGAGCTTGAACCTTCCTCCAGCCTGCCTTGGACATGGAGGCCCAGAGCATGGCTGCCCTACTGCTGGGTTGATGGGATTGCCTGTCCACCCACAGAAGCAGAGTGCCAAGGGGCACTCTATGGTGCCAAGGGCCCTGGGGTGCATGACTACCCTCCTCATATACCCTGCTTCTAAGGATAAAGTGGCATTTTTTCCCAAATCAGGCCCCTCTGATATTCCAGAAGACTGTCTAGTTAACGGAAGCAATCATCTACTGAAGCATCTCTACAGGTAATAAATACACTGTGCAGAGAATAGTTTTGCACTTTTAAAGTATAGGCGTGTATGAAAACTGATTTTTTTTTGTGGAAAAATGGCAATATCCAAAGCATGGATATTGCCTGGGAGTATGTTTGTTCCCTCACCCTGTGCAATCTGTCCCTTTGTTTTCTGAAAACTAATCCTTGAGGGTTTCTTCAGTTTCTATGTTTTTATGTTTCTATGAATCTGTGATTTGCTGGTTCAGTGCACTGTGCCATTCTCTGGTTTTCTCTCCAAATTTTCAAGCTAGACTTAACCTCCAAGAATGGCAACTGCAAATGGCTTTTCCCAAGATTAATCAGACTTCCTGAGCAAA
>VXAD01006701.1:166289-239376 GCA_013399195.1 Dicrurus megarhynchus | reverse complement strand
CACAGCCCTGCCATGCTGTAACTCAGAGTATTGACTCTTGAAAAAGAGAGTCAAAGTTTGGACTTTGGAATTAATTATTACTAATCAAATTATGTAAATTCATGAACACATTCATCCGTGGCTGGCTGATGCAGAAGTGCACATCACCACAGAGTTGTGCAAGGGCACACACACCTTGGGCAGCCAGGCATGCTCTGTTCCTTTGCACCTCGCTTTAGTGAGTGGCTACAGAGGTAAATTACTGATTCTCTAATTTGGTGGTGGTGGCGTCTGCACAGGGTGATGTGTAATTGCAGTGGTTTAGTTCACATCCATTAATTACTCATTTTCCTCTGTGAGATAAGGATTAGGAGAAAAGCAAAGCAGTGGTATATCGGCATTCCACATTCCACATTACGACAGTAGTGAAAGTGAAATGAACTCTGAGGATAAGGCACTCAGCAGACAGTGAGAGAGGGAGCATTTCTTTGATTTTAGACAAATCCTCCCTTCAGTGTTCTGCTTTTGATCTTTGCATGGAAGGACAAGTTTTATGTAAGACAAATGTCTATCAAAGTTTTATTTAAACAGCATACTTTCAACAGAAGGTGGCAGACTGATTAAATGTGACATTTGAAGCAAAGCAGCCTAAACAGCCCAGGAATGCAGAAGGATTAAATTGAGGCCTCACATGGAAACTGTTACTGTGTTATTAGGCAAGCGTAGCCTTTCAGGCAATGAATTTTGGGTGCTCTTAATCCATGCTGACAGACAATAGTTAATATTTGCACAGTTGTAATTTTTTTCTGCTCTCTTTTCTGGTTAATAGAGCATGACAGTGCACAAAACATTCTTCAGCGGCTCTACTCAATGTAATTCTGGGAGCAAATAACAGTTATCTCTTGGAAACAGTGCCTGGCTCTTGGGGACCATTTGAAAGGCCTCATTTATGGTCCCAGCTGAGGTGGTTCAGAGCTCCTGGGAACCAAGGGCACAGAACCAGTTGCTCAGGACCTGTATCATCAGTCTCACCACACCAGCAAACTGCAGAGCTGGAGCAAAGCCTGGGAATGGACAGAATCTGGGGGCTCAGGAGATCCCAGGAAAAGGCACTGAGGGCTGCAGCTGATGGAGGACTCTTACATGGACACCACAACTGCCCTCATGATGCCCACACTACCCCTCAGAGCAACAAGAGCAAGGGTGAAATGTAGCAAATTCCTTGGAGACAGGCATGACTCTCAATGCCTGTTCAGTCCAAAGAGAGGGAGAGCTCTTTTGCCTTATTCTGTGCTTTGCAAAGCCATTCCAAGTCGTTGTCTTTTCTGAACTGTCATTGCAGTTCAAGGCACCATGAGAGTCCAGCTCAGTGCTATACACATTTCTGGTCGATCACTATTTCCTTTTGTCCAATCCATTCTCTTGTCTACAGTCAGAAAGGTCAGAGAGTCACATTAATGGCTGTAAAGAATTGTCCAGCAGAAAGAAGAAGTGAACTTTAAGGAACATGAGTGATTCACAGAGGATCAATCCCAGTTTCCATTAGTCTGTAACAAGAGTGTTTATTCTCACCTTTGCACTTCTCATGGACATAAATATGAAAAAATCAAGCGAGCCTTCTAATTTATTTCCATGTCATATAGCTCATATCAGAGACCCTGAACATGCAGGGGCTTCTTCATTCTTTCCAGGGTGCAGTTTACAAAGCACGAAAGAGAAAAATGAGCCAAAGCACAAAGGCAGGTGTCAGCAGCACCAGAGACACAGGTCTCCGTTCCAGCAGCCATGGGATCTCTATGCCACTGTCCCTGCTGTGTGCAACTGGATCAGGTCAGTCAGAGGAGAGTGTGAACCACTGGAACCTTTGGCACTGCTGACTCTGCTGGACAGCCAGCCAGGGGAGGGCAGGTGGCTGAGGAGAGGCCCTGGTTCCCTTCCTAGACAGAAGGACCTGACCAACCCACAGTCCTGCCCTCCCACAGGCTGCTGGGTCTGTCTGTGCGTGGTGCCAAACCCTCCATGAGCAGAACTGTGCTTGGCTCAACATCTGGCCAGAAGCTCCTGACAATGCACCCTCTTATGTGTTTTGATGGTTTTACCTAGCAAGAAAGTCACTGGGCTGCTGTCCATCCAGGGTAAATACATTGTTAATACTTGTCCTAATTTTAAACCAAACTCTCTTTCCCTGTTCCTCCACCATTTCTCTCCAGGCAGGGGAGTGCAAGTGCGAGTGCAGATGAATATCCTCTTGTTGAAATATCCCGTCCTACCCCAACTCTCTGGTGGCTCACGGACCAAGTGGGACAGCAAGGGGTAAACACTGGCAGTGCTGAAGATTCTGCAGATCATCCGGGTTCTCATTAGAGAACTGAGTCTTCAGTCAAAGGACTAGCATTGCTAATGGTCCTGTACTGAGATAGCGACTGCGGCACACTGAATACCCAGCCATTAGAGGTCAGAGTGTATTATGAGACCAAAGTCACACTGAATGTCAGACAATGGTACCTGGGTAAAATCTTCAGTGTCTCCTAATTAAATAAATGGTAATCCTGAATGGTGCAAGTTTTAAGTAGGGATGACATTAAAATGTTCAGGAAGAACATTTGTTTGTGCAGACTGATGAGGTCTGAGCAGGGAGAACTGTGGAAACTTGTTATGGGAAAGCACCACCCCATTCAGCAGCAAGACCCCACAGGGGCTGCCAGCGGGCTGGCACCTGTGGGTGGGACACACGATGCCTTTGGATCTGGGCTGAGCCCCGTCCTCTGCTCCTGAGGCTTGTCCTGGTGTGTGATGGCTGGATCTGCCCTGGCCCATGGCAGGGCTGACTCCTGCCACATGTGCTTGGAGCACAGTAAAGCACCTGCAGCCCACCTTGTCCTCTCCCAGGGACTCACCCACAAGCCCTGTTTTGACAGCATTTTCCTACACTGTTAACTAGAAAAAATGGATTGTAGGAGAGGGTTCTTCTCTGTTTGTTCCTTCATGAGAATGGCCAAGAGAGCTGCCCTTCCTGGTGTGGTACCAACATCAGGAAAACCCTTCTCACTCGCTGGCAAGTCTGGCTGGGGAGGGGCAGGAGCCAGATGAGGAAGTCTGGCTGTGCAAAGACTTTCTCCTGACACTGATAAATGCGATGAGACTGTGATGCCAGGATATTTACCATGAGATCAGGTCTGGCACATGGCTGGTGCATTTCCAGGGCCACCAGCTGCAGAAGGTTGCTGCTCCTGGATGCAGCAGCAAGGGAGTGGCAGCAAGCACTGCTGCTGGAAGTGGACCCCCTTATAAATTGCCTGGAGAGATCCTGAATGCCAGAGTAATGCTGGAGGTGGGAACATTTTTGCTAATTAGAGCAAGAGTGGGAAAGTGGAGCGGGCAGATTCCACCTCCGTATTTGTGTTGCACAATCCAACATTTCCTTCACTTCCCAGAGTCCTCCCTGTTCCCTTAGTGTCTTGCCTGGAAAGAATAACACATTGGAACAAGGTTATGGCTGCAACAACTATAGTTACATCACAAAATAATAGACAGGAAGCCCTGCTGACCCAGAAGGCAGCACCGTGCCCAGACCAGCCGTGGCGCAGGGGGACGGGTCGATCATCCGAGCAGAGCTGGTGGGCCCCTGGACTCACACCTGGACTTGCACCCGGACTAGCACTGCAGGCAGAGATGAGAACAGGATCCTGCTACAGACATGAAGAGTCTTCGCATGTGAGATGTGGGTATAAGGGGGGAAGAAGCACATGAGGGAGCTCAGCTCATAACTCTTCACTCAAACTGTGGGGGAGAGTCTGCTCAGGTCTACATCCTGCCCTGGAAACAGCTGAGGGATGTGCACTAGCAACTGACATTTTTAGCAACATAAAAATATGAATAATGAGCAAAATTTGATTTAGTATTGATCTGATTAGAGAGCTTTAGTACTGATTTAATAAAATAGAGTGTCTGTGCCGTATGCTCAGCTGGTGAATTAAGTCATTTGGTTTGCAGGGAGAATCCCAAAGGCATTCCTGCCCGACCTGGAAAGTGAACCTGAACAGCTGCTGTATGGCAGCTCAGTGTTCTTCGGGCAATAGCTTCCCCCAAAAACAGAGAAAATTATGACGATCACAGAACAGCTGGCAGGAGATGCCCACTGAGGTCTGCGTAATTCCACATGGAGAGTGAGAAATGATTTCATGAGGGGCCAGCATATAAGAGTGATTTCACCCCATGCACAGATGTAAGACCTGGATAAAGGAGAGTGGTCTGAATCCTTTAGGACATGGAAGTATGTTGCTTTGGAAGGAAAACTGCTCTGTCTAATGCACATCACTGGAAGGCTGCCAAAGATTGCTGGGTCCTCTCCACCAGACATCTTTCCAGCTGCTCTTCCCCAAGCATTCCATGGGGTTGTTGTGAACAAAATGCAGGACCCGGCACTTTGCCTTATTGATTCTTATACTGTTGGTCTTGGTCCATTGAACCAGCCTGTCCAAATCCCTCTGAAGAGCCTTCCTGCCCTCTGGTAGATCAACACTTCTACCCAACCTCGTGTCATCTGCAACTGACTGCTGAGGGAGCACTTGATCCCCTCGCCCAGATCATTGATAAAGATATTGTACAGAATGCTATCGCTATGCAAATTGATGTATCATTAATAACTAAGGTGCATTTTTCCTTGACCAAGTCTGGCAAATATCCTATTTCCATTTCATAAGATGTGCATCCCCAAAAACTTTTATAAAGGGGAGAACGCTCACTGTGTACTCACATTCTCCATTCCCTGGTACTAACCGATTTTTTGCTGGTCTAGATTTTGGGAAAATTGGTTGACATGGAAGAGAGTGTTAGAATTTTTTCTTGACTATTTTTTCTCTCTCTTTTTTTTTTTTTAATTGCTTTGGAAACAGCCCATCCTTATTCAAAATACTTTGATGGTACCATTTCCTACTAAGGTTCACAACTGTGCTAGTCACAGTTCCTCCAGTGATCACTGCCCCTGCACTGCCCCAGGGGTTGACATTTCTTTATTACAACGGAGTTAAAACTGACATTTCCCCCAAATAATTTGTTCTTCACAGTAGTGATGCAACAGGGCAAGCAGAGATCTCAGGCTCCTTGGTGCTCACAGCCTCAGAGGCTGCTCTTCTCCTCATCCCTCCCTGCCAGCGAGGGGGTGGCACAGTGGGAAACAGGCACTTTGGGTTTTAGACCTAGTGGTCATCAGGATCCAGATTCTGCTTCATCCAGTATTTGTAAAACTTCTGGGTAAAAAAAATCTGTTCTTTTTTTTTCCCTCTCCTAGACCTCTTCCTATCATTATTAATCTAAAATTAAGATCTACCAAACCTGTTGGCCATGGACTCACAGACAGGTCTTGTGGTAAGTGGAGGGAAAGGAAGAAACACACAAAAGTTTTGAACATACACTTGAGGTAGGCAGATTCCCAATAGACAGGTCAGATTTATTCATTTTGGCAAACAGTTGTGCTGTGGGCTTTAGGGAAGTGCTTTCTTTAGGATGTGAGGCTTGGTCAGTGGGGCATGCAGTACACAGTGCTCCTCATTCATTTTGATCAAACACCAGAGAAGACAGGAGTGCTTGGACTAAATTTTATAAATCTTGTTTCACTTCCCTGCAAAAACTGGCAACATCTTTGTCAAACTTCTGAAAAAAACAGGGCATCAATGCTTGACAACAGTTCTGGTTGCTGAATTAATGCTAGTAATTGTATTATCAGTTTATCTCCATTTATTCCATTAAAAGCTCTCCATTATTCAAGACACAGCTGTACACTTTATTTTCAGAGATATCTCAGATTTGTTAAAGTTTTCTCAAGTATCTAACAGTATGTGTAGGCTTCCCTTTGCATTTCTGTTGATCCTACCTCACAGCTGATGATTGATGGCCTTTTTTATCATCACGTTGGAGTCAGAAGCTGCCCTGATGAATGTTGCTGTTTGTCGTTTGCCTCCCACTCAAGATTCTCAGCATGATCCTAATGCCAATAACCCAGAACCTGGACTCCTCTTTCACAGCCAGCTCTGTTTGTCAGCACTTAATGGCTGCAGCAATTAACTTTGTTTTCACTGACTTTTCTCAGCTATTCCCCTGTTTTTAATGCAAATTTGGTATGAGAAGGCACTTACATGTTTGGAAAAATAGACCAGCAATATAAGGATTTCCCTTCCTGAAAAATTAGAAATTATGCATACCTCAGTTTTATATTCTGAGACTACGGTCAGGTTAAGGGCAGTGAAAATCTTTAAGAAGCCAATGTCTATGCAGATCTGTATGGATGTCTCATAAGGTACTCTCAAAGAAAACAGAAATACAGGAAAAGGCAGAAAAAAGCCAATTCATTGACCAACAGTGAGACGCTCGCCGAATGTTGCACACATTTTTCAGCAGTGACCCAAACGTGTGCAAGAAGGGCTGAAGCTGGGAAGGAAGGGTGAGCACTGAAACCAGAAGGTGCAGCAGAGCCACTGCCACAGGCAAGGGGTGTCCGTCACCAGGGACCATAGGTGGTGCAAAGAGCGGAAGGTGCAGTACAAGAGAACATGGACTGTGACACGAGGGCTTTGACCAGATGCTGCCAGTGTGGGGTTCACTGGGGCTTTTATGGAACAGAATACAGCAGCTTTCATCTGGGCACAAGGGCCTGTACTCTGAGTTAGGAAGGAAGTTGTCTTTGCTTTAAAGCTTGCTTGTGATTAATTTTAACCTCGGTCTGATGAGAACTCTGTCTCTCCACCAGGCTCAATGGCACGTCCATGTCGTAGGTTATGACAAGAAGATATAAGTGACGATGCAATGATAACTGGACAGGTGAGCAGTGCATGCAGTGCAAAGAATTGCAGCAAAACCTCTGTGACCTCGTTCATGCAGTAATGAATGATGGCATGGGCAGAGAGCTTGGGATCCTGGATGCTTGACCAGAAAGTCAATGAAATGACAAGTAAAGCTAGTCTGATTTCTTCCTGACCTCTTCCAGTCACCTTTTACTTCTTCAAAGTTGTGTCTGTTGTCTGTCTGGCTCTTTGCACTTCCCATATACTCTTACATTTTGTTAAAAGGAAGAAAATAAAATTATTTTCCCCCATGAACTCACAAGCTCAATTTTGCTGCATCAGCTTTGTGATAAGTTAGCTTGGGGAAACAACTGCCAATGTATTTCTCCTGCTCTGTGTAGGTGAAAATCAGCTGTGTCTCTTAAATGAAATGTTTTAAGCTTCTTTTTGTCACGTAATAAAATTGTGTTGCTTTCTATAAATAAATTCCTTGTGATGTCTATTTCAAAGGCTGACATTTCTAATGCACTAACATCCTGAGCAGTAAAGAGCCATTCAATTCCAAGCGTAACCTCATCCAGAGATGTTTTAAAGATCTAAGAAAAAGTCATCAAGGACACTGATATGATGATGTGGGTCCTTCAGACTGACATTGTCCAAGACACTGTTTCAGCAGAGGAGAGAAGGGATTTGGCATCCAAGTTCATTTAGCAAAGTCAATAATCTTTGCATCTCATAGATAGTGGGAACTTACAGGCTAAAAGCAATCACAATGAGGAAACATGAAACAGCAGTGAATTAAAGACTGATAAAGTCTACAGTAATTTTCTACTTTTTCTGTTTATCTTGAGTCCCAGGTTGGTGCCCTTTTGTGGAATTCCTGCTTACAGATTTCATTTTGTGCATTCACACAAATGGTTTGTTTTAGGGTTCTTATTTATTTACTTATTATTGTGTGAAACACCACCAATAATTTTTTAACTTTATCTTAATGCTAACTGATGTCACCTGGCAATTTTTGAAGTCTGCTGGCATTCTTGGCCCTATTGAGGGGTCTGTCTGTGTATTTCCTGCACCTTTTGCCTTCCTGAGGTGCTGTTCAGGCACTGACTGTATTGTGGGGCTGTCTGTCCAAAGGTCAGGGGTGGATCATGTAGTGCACCTGACCTCAGAGCCACAGGCAGCACTGGGTTCTTGCTGTGGGAGCTCAGTGTTGCAGGTGAGGTGTCAGCCAAGGTGTCCCCATGGCTCTGGGATGGCTGTCCCCCCATGGTCCTCCCTGATGAGAAATGCTGATCTTCACCTCATCATCTGAGCCCAATGGAACTGTCCCAGGATGTTATCCTCTGCATGTCATGCCAGATGACCACACCACCTACTCTGGCATCTGTGGTGTGGTTGGGAGAGGCCACCCCAACCCACGCCGTTGGCACGTGGGTCTGTAAAGGCCTCTTGGCTTCGGCCCTCTGGTCTCTGGCATGGGCACCAGAAGATCCCTGAGATACTGTGTTCTCTAGAATCACATGTTGCTTCCTCTCCTTTTTCTACTCTGTTTTATAAACATTTATGCATTTTAGAAACATTTTCCAGAACGTATTCTCTGCCAGCTGTTATAAGTAAACTCTGTTGTTTGCATTTTCCCTCAGCCTGTCCTGAGGCACGTGTTGTTTCAAGGCATTTGGCTTTCATCGAGACTTTACTTGGCAAGGCTGTAGACATGTTTGTGATTTTTTTTTTAATTAATTCAAATTTTTATTTGTCTTACAAATAGGAACAAGGAGGAAAAAACGCTCCAAGTTCTTCATTCCTTGTAACAAATGTCTGCGTGGAAAGGTAATGCGGAAACCTTTAAAAGAGGAAAGCGTGGGAGTGGCAGCAAAATCCCACCAGAGAACTTGGCCCTGGTGCCACTGCGGCTCCATGTGTGGGCTGTGGCTGTATCTGTTGGAGTGCACAGTCATCCACACAAGGCACCGCTCTGTATAGCAAGGGAAGTCCTTTAAATTGCTTCATTTTCAGGTTAATTGCATGCTTGCAGCTTCATTGCTTACACAGATGTGCCATAACTACTGAATCCTGATGCTTTTCCATGTATGATATCCCTGGAACAGCTGCCCTGAGGTTTGCTACCTGTGGTGTGAGTGCCAGCTGTTTCCATGGCAGCTCCATCACACCAGCCCAAAATCATCCATCCTCAAAAACTTCGATGGTGTTTCCTAGGAATGACTAATTGCATGTGACAATCTTGCTGGTGTTTTTGTATCGATTCCTTCAAAGAAGACACAGGGACAGCATGCAATTGTCCATTGTTCAGTTGTCAAACTCTGTGATTATTTTCTCCACAGACTGAAGGAAGCCCAGCATTAACTTGCTGCGTTCTAAACTGCCAGTGGACAATTTGGATCTTTGTTACAGAAACCGAATGAAGCAGAGCACTTTCCCGGGGATGCTGAACAGAATTGAGTGCTCTCAGAAATGTTTGAAATCTGCACACCCCAGAGGAGTGGTGGAGGACAGTGCACAAACTCTTCCAGGCAAATTACAGTTTCCAAAAGCAAGTTTGTCCTCAGAGACCTGCTTCAGATATGCACCCCTGCGCTCTTGTTGGACTGGAAATTGCTTGAGCCAGGGGCTGAAAAATCTGAAGATCTTTCATCCAAGATCTTGGTTTGCCACTATGAGTGTGACAAAGAAAAACAGCCCCCAAAATGATTATTGATTTGAAATCTTGTTGTTTGTTGTTTGTTTTTGTTGATTTTTTAAAACCTTCTTTCAGATAAAGGTCAATGCTCAGATAGAGCAGGTGGAAGGAGGCGAACCTGCCCCTCTACACAGCACTGGTGAGGCCACATCTGCAGAACCGTGTCCAGAGCTGGACTCCCCAGCACAGGAGAGACATGGGCAGACTGGAGAGTGCCCTGCGAAGGTCCCTGGAGAACCTCTGCAGAGGAGAGGCTGAGAGAGCTGGGATTGTCCAGCCTGGCAGAGAGGAGGGTCCAGGGAGACCTGATTGTGGCCTTTCAATATTTAAAGGGGACCCATAAGAAAGACTTTTTAGCAGGGCTTGTTATGATCACGCTGCCAGAGGGCAGGGCTAGATGGGCCATTAGGAAGAAATTCTTCCATGTGAGGGTGTGGAGGCACTGAGGATTCGCAGAGAAGTTGCGGCTGTCCCATCCCTGGAAGTGTCCAAGGCCAGTTTGGATGGGGCTTGGAGCAACCTGGGACAGTGGAAGGTGTGTCTGCCCAGGGCAGGAGGGTGGGACTGGATGTGCTTTAAGGTCCCTTCCAACCCAAACCACTCCATGATTCTGCGATCCCACACACCATCCCAGTGTGACAAACCCTTCATGGTGCAGACTTGTGGAACCATCTCACCCCTCTGAACAGAGTGGAGCAGCTCTGTCAGAGCTGCACAGTCACATTCTCCCCAGGTCGGCACAATAAATAACAACGTGTGGAGCTGTTCACAGGTTGAGACCAATGTGTCTTGTTCTTAAGAGAAGCTGTGGATTGTGGAGGAACCAAGTGCAACACAGTACTTTAGGATAAGTGTGTATAAAACATTAATTACACTTGTTTACAAACGACAACAAATAATTTCTCAAATGTACTTTGAGTATCTGTTTTTCTGCCATCATGCTATTTTCTAATTTCCTTTGTAACACCAACAAAAGAAGGTGGCTTATTCCCAGATCCTATCACCTGTGGATTAGTAGGTCCTTGCAAAGCAGGTTAATGAGGGGCTTTCTGGGGAGCCTGATTTATTCCCTACGGATGCACAAATAGTCTATAGTTTAGACATGGCTATAAATGAGAAGACTAAACCTATGGAGGGGAAACCCAGAAAGTCATGATCAAAGGGTTTATTAGATAATTTACACTCATTCAGCACAAATGAATTCAGGCTTTTAGAGTCCATAATAAATAACACATTAACACATCACTGTTTCTGACATTAGTGAGTTAATTTTCTATCTTCAATAATACACAGAAGCTATCAAAATAAAAGCAGAAAATCAGGTGCAGAAGATGGAAAGATCTTTCCTGGCCTTGTTGCTTTTTATGTAAATCTAAAATTGAGGGCTTGAAGTGATGGAGAAATCATTTGTAGGCCTTTTCTTTCTTTTTTTTTTCTCCACGGCACAGAAATATCACAGATCGAAGACCAACATGAAAAAAGTAAAGTTGAATAAAGGCATATTAAGCCTTTAATTCAACTCAGATTTCAAATTCCAGTGATCAATGTAATATTTTGGAAAGAAACTATTTCTGCTCTGAAGCTCAGTTCTTTGATTAATGAGATATCATGAATTTTCTTTACTATTCTCTTTGAAGGAAATGCAGGTGTTTTGAAAACAACATAAACAGCGTAGAACTGTAGGAAAAGCCTTGTTCTTTATTAGTGCTGATTGTTAAATGTTAATTGAAGTCTCCTCGGGATCTGGGTGTGAGTGTTACATCAAGGCCATCAATCACACTGGTCTGCATAAGAAATGTCCTTCCCTTTGTACTCAGGGGAGGTGTGAACGGATTATTTTGATTTAAATTTGTCTCTGGTGTGCTGTCCTGGTCCTGACACCATCCCGGCATCCTGCCTGCCCCAGGGATCCTGCTTGCCCCAGCTCTGCAGGTCGCTGGGTCTCGAGAGGCCAATGGGTATCAGCAGGAGTGCAGTGCCGTGGAGAATCCGCGTGTTTCTGGCATCAGTGAGAGCAGAAAAGCATTGGAGAAGCTGGATGAGAGATGCTAGAGGATTGTAAGGCCATGCCGGGAGCTCTGCCACTTCTGGCCCCTCCCACCCGTGTCTGTGCTCAGGGTGCTGTCGCCATGTGCTGTAGATCTGCATCCTCGTGTGCCAGCCTGTCCGAGTCCTGTGGAGCAGCTGCAGGAGGGATGGCCATGGACATGTGACGACTCTTAAGCCCCTCCAGATGAGGCCTCTCCTCTGCCTGGCAGATTATGGCACTCCCTGACTGTGCTCCATAATCAGGAGCACCAACAGTAGCTGCACCTGTACACATCGGGTAGGTCTCAATCCATTTGCTCCTTGTCAGATGTGTTTCATTCCATCTGCTCCTCGCAGAGGGCACCCAGGATACTGCACAACACCAACGACTTGTATATTGAGACAGTTTCCTGCATAACCCTGAACTGCTGCAGGGTGATGCTGTTTCATTAAGGTGTCTGCACTGCTTCCCCTTGCAATGCAGCACTGAGAAGAAGCAAATTTGCTCCCAGACCCTTGATATTAATAACCATTCTTTGGATTTCTTTCTTTCATTCCAGCACAGGCCATCCGATCTCCCTTTAGCTGGCTCCCTGCCCCCTTTGTTTTCTGTATCAGGTTCAACTTTCTTTGCTTGTTGTTTCCCCACGTGGCTGGTGACTGATAGCAGAGAGAATTGCTGAGGCTGCAGCAATCCCTCTTACAACTGGGTGGTTTATTTTTTTGGCAACTGTCACAGCCTGGGAGCACTGTCATGGACGCTGATACAAGAAATGCTGGATGAGACATGGATTTTGGATATGTTAGAGCATGTGATCAAAGAAGAGGAAAGATGGTGCCTGGGGATGTCAGTGTTCCCTCTTTGGCAAGTCCAAACCACTCACAGTGCTTGGGAACACCAACAACCCAGGGTCAGGGTCCACTGGCTCATTGCACTACCTGCCTGGGAACAGGCATGTGCTCTTACTCTGGGAAAGCTGAAGTGATGCCTTTGCAATGTTAAAACCAACCCAACCCTCAACAACAACAATCACAAAAACCCCAAACCCCACAAGTTGTGTTGCACCGTCTACAGTTCAGTAAGAGGTTTGCTAAGTACTGTCCATGTTGTCAGTATGCTGCACTGAGTATTGTAGGTTTGGCTGAGGTCCTTGGTCCTTTTCTCTTCCTTTTCATGTTTTTCTCTGTGACCACAGACCACTTAGTGTTTCTTGCTACATATCTGACCTCCCTTCCAATTGAGGAGCCTTGGTTACCGCTGCTTTCTGGAGCGTTGGGAGCTGATGGCTGTCTGAACAGCGCACCTGGTAGCTGAAGGAAAATGAGCTGTGCCTTCCTCAAGCAGGGCAGGTTGATATGCTTTGGGCTGCAGCCAACATTGTCTTCAGAGCGCTTCTGTTGTGACACAGGCAGCTTGAAGTAAGAGAGTCCTGGTCTTTGTGGTAAAAAACCTCCAAACCTTTTGTTTAAGATTTCAGGACAGAACCATTGGTTCTGTTTTGTTTTCTGAAAGTTCGATGTGTTACTTGGTAAAGCCCAGCGTAAGAGGGAGTATGAGGTGTGTTTCTTTGGTCTTGATTGTGGAAAGTCACCACCTTCCCTTCAAATCTGACCCACTCATCCTGTACCACTTGTCTCTTGGCACCCAAATCTTGTTGCTGTGGCCTGCGTCGTACCTGCAAGAGGTCTGTGCAAGGATCCTGGAGCTGTGTGTGTGGCACAGGCTGTGTGCTGACTGCCAGGTATGACAGTGCTGGGTCGCAGGGACGTGAAGGCAGAGGGGAAAGTGATGCCAATCCCAGGGGATGCAGTGACTCGAAGCTGCCAAGTATCCTGGGAAAAGTTCATTCCACCTGGGAGTTCAGGTCTGTGCCAAGTCCTCACCCTGCCTATTAATGTGAGGGTTTCTAAACTACTTCAGCTGTACTTCTTTCTATCTGTCCTCTCCAGTTTGATATAAGTGTACACAAACACGTGCACTGTTAACCTCAGGTGCATTGCAGTTGTCAGGAGCCTTGTTTCCAGCTGAGCTGTCTGCGCTGGCAGACCTTGATGAGGCCACAGCCCAGGGACAATCTGCTGTCCTGGCTGAAGAGCTGCCATTTCAAAGAGGTGCTTGAACACAGCACTGATCCTTAACTGCTTAAAGCATGAGAGTCAGTAAGGAGCCAAAAATACCTTTATTTGCAAAACTGTCCCTTCTGAAAGTTCACCTCCTCTCCGTGCTGGTTTCCTTCTCCCTGTGCCCAGCTGCAAAGGAGTTTCTACTGAAATGGTCCTGTCCTTGAGTAATCGTATCAGATTTTTTTTATTAGCTTTCTGGAATCCTTGGAGCTTTGTCAATTCATGTCCCATGTATACATCACACAATCCCACAAATAATGTGCTTAAGAGCATTGTTTCTACAGTTATTTTTGGAGATAATTGGAAATGGCTTTCACAGACATTTGAAGTGCTTCTTGCAAAGCCCAAAAACCTGAATGTATAGCACACTTGTGACTGCAAAGTGTTGCTGAAATGCTATATTAATGTTTTTTTCCAGAGCAAGGCTTCCTGGTATGTTCCTTTCCCTTCCTTCAGCATCAGGAAGACTGAAGGAGCAAATTGTCACCTTGACTTTTATGGTAGTTCTCATAAGCCCTCAAAAGGACCAGAAAACTAAGGTTTATGAAGAAAGTGAAGGTAAAACTACCTTGAAGCATTTTCTGACCCAAATCCAGTCTCTTTTTTTTTTTGTTCTCTGCAAGAATGGGCTTTAGCTGACCTCTTCCTCCCTATCTTAAAGTATATTAGGGATGTCTTTGTGTGTGTGTCTGCTCTTGTTTGTTTGGCTGCCTGTCAATGTACTGCTGCTCACGTGGCTTAGGAGGCATCATTAGTCTGTAAAGCTGTACAATAGGCCAACACTGGGCAAAATGGGGCTGCTTATTGCCTGATAAAAATGTTGACTTCATGAAAGCTACAGCAGGGGTTACACCAGTCCATTACCTTTGCTAGGCAATTTTTTTTTCATTTCTCACACACAAACTTTTCTGAGATGCATGAGAAACAGTGGAGCTGGAGAAAAGATAAACTTGCTCTCAATTTATCAGCAGTGTGTGTGAGACCCAGTCTCCAGCATGGGCTTCCATGGGTTTGGGCATGCCCCTGCTCTGGCACGGACCCTCAGGGCCTGCAGGAGGGTCTCTGCTCTGGCACCTGGAGAACCTCCTGCCCCTCCTGCACAGACCTGGGGGACTGCAGGGCTATTCCCCTCACATATTGTCACTCCCCTCTCCAGCTGCCATTGCACTGCAGCTTTTTCCCTTTTTAATTCTGTTATTCACCACCGCTGATAGGCTGAGCCCTGGCCAGCTGCGGGTCCCTCTTGGAGCCGCTGGCATTGGCTCCATTGCAGATGGGGGAAACTTCTGGCAGCTTTTCACTGAAGCCACCCCTGTAGTCCCCCAAAGTACCAAAACCTTGCCATGCAACCCCCATACAGTAGTTAAAACAATTTTATTTAAAGTTACTTGGCAATTTTATTGGTGATAATAGGATTGTGAAATTCATTTGAATTTGTGGGGAGAGGGGAACTTAAGGAATCCATTCAAGCTTTTCTGTTGAATGTAAATTTTGTCAAATCTCCATAACAAGATTTCACTAGCTCTGTTGCATATTGGATAATCAAATTAGGAATGTTAGATTACATATTTTTCTAGAAATAACATGTATGGAAATGGATTTTGGGGCATTTTAAGGTACTAGTATTAAAATATGTTGGTTTGTTTTGTCACTGCAATACCTGAAAATGTAGAGGTACCCTTAATTTGAGCTCAGTGATTTGTTGTGTTCACTGGGCTGGGTTTAGTTGGTACAGCACATCATCTACATGCCTCTCTTGCTCAGGAACTGTCTATCTGAGATTCCTTCAATTCTGTACCCAAGCACTCTGAAGTGAGTGGGTAGGGATGGAGCCCTTCCAGGAGGGAATCGCAGGCACATTCATTTCAGTGGGCTTTTCCTCAGTTATTCATTGAGGTGGGGGTTGGTGTGCAGCCCTCAAACCTACCAGACTGCAGAGCATGTTCCAGTTTGATGCTGGACTTCCTTTAAATGACACTGGGGAAGTGGAGAGTGGGACAGAGAGGCTGATGCCAGATGTGTGGCATTCATTCTCAGAAAAAAAGCCTAACTTCATTCAGTTATGCTTTTGTGTCGATCCACTTGGGGAAAAGGTGAAAATCAAATAATCCTTGTCTCAAACATGCCCAGTGTCACACTTATGGGTGCTTCACCTGTACTTCAGTCAGAGGTAACTGCAAGAAGTTTGCCCATTGTCAGCTGCTGCTGCAAAGACAAACCTGGGGCTCCACGTGCCTTTTGTGTGTTTTATTGAACTGTCCCACACACCAGTGGAAATCTGTCAGTGTGCTGGGCTTGAGAAAACTCTTACAAATTGTTTAGAAATCCACTGACTTGAGAGCAGTAGTTATCTTTTGCTGTTGTGCCCTCTAGAGCAAATATTTCTGTAAAGGTATTATGGTATTCCTGGTTTGTTTATGTGGGAATTGCATTTCCTCATTTTTGGTATTTTGTCTTGAATAGTTCACATCTGAGAACACAAATGCAGCAAGAAATATCTAACTGGCAGATTCCTTGGGCAGCACCACAAGGGCTTTTGGCATAGAGATGTTTTCATTTTATGGCATTAATCTTGCAGAATACTTGGCTTTCGGAAGTTTGTGTGGAATGTATACCACCAGAGTGTATTTTACTTCTCTGACGTAACAAAAGTAATGTGAAAATCAAGAAAAAAATGTTTCTAGACTTTTAAATGGATTTTATTTTTTAAAAATTGTTTTAAATTTTAAAATTTAATTTTTTAAAATTTTAAAATAGGATCTGGAGGAGTTTCTCTGGTGCTTTGAGAGCTGGAACCTTGTATTTCACTTATTCTGCTCTAAATTGGAACACAAAATGCTTCTTAAAGGCATTACAGCTGGAATTATCTGACTGATATGAGTACATCTGTTGGAGAGATTCACAACAAATTTTACTTTTTTAACACTTATTCTACCCATATCTCCACAGAACTACAAAGACTTAATGATTGTGGACATGTAAACATATTTTTCATTTGCATCCCATCATTTTAACAACTGGCAGTATAGTTGCTCAGTTAAACATTGAGCCTGTGGAAAATAAATGCCACATTGGTACTACCATACCTGAATGTCTGCTTTAAAGGAACTGACCTTTTTGTATTCAACTTTTACAAGGTGGTACTTTGTAGTACCACTTACTTAGTTGCTACTTATTTCATCACTTTCTCTTCCTTCTCCTTCTTAGGTAGAATTAAAATATCCCCTTTTAGTTTTATTTCTGTAGAGAAAAGATTTGAATTTTATGGTTATAACTGCTAGACTTGGTATTGCAGTAAGTGAAGGTTGTTTCAGTGGCACGTGGCAGCCGTGCTGAACATGGTTTAACACCATTATCGGTGCCCCCCATGGTGGGGCTGGGGGGCAGAAGCCTTTGTCACAGCACCTTGCTGGAAGGAGATGTATCTGATTGAGTGGAGCAGTGATAAAACCCCATTACACATTCCTCCTGCCTCCTGCTTTCTGTGCTCCCAGTTGCCAGTGTGGGGTATGTGGTCTGTGGAGGTGGAGACAGCATCCTCATGGAGTGGAAGAGTGGGTCCCCTGAATGGGATACAGGGGTGGCCTTTGCTGGATTCTGAGGGGGCAGCTTGTGGTGTCCCCCTGCCCTTGCCTGCCCTTCTCTGCCCAGCAGCCCATCTCCCGAGGCCAGAGCCCCCTCCAAGACCTCGATTCCTTCTCAGCCTCTGGCCAAAATCAGTGAATGGGTGCAGGAGCTACTAGGAGCACAGACTGCAGCAGAAAGGAAGGTGAAAGGATTTGGATCTCAATTTCTATCCATTGAGGGCCTAAAGCACGGTTCTGCCACTTGGCTTGCTGCAAGTACCAGGAAGCTGTGGTGTCCTGCCCAGCACGTGGTCCTGCTGCCCTGTGACCCTCAACTGTGCTCCCATAGCTATTGCTCGTGCTGCATGGTGACAGTAAGATGCTCCTTCTGTCCCCATGACTGAATTTCCCAGTAGGGAGACAAGCAGCCCAGGTCATTCAATGTGAGTCGGTGACTTCTTTAACATCCCCGCAGTGTAAATGTGGCATCAGAGACAGGGCAGGCTGGGTCTTGAAGGACAGGCGGTAACTATGCAGGACTCTGCTTTCAGAGGACGATGTCAGTGCTCCTCAGAGGTTTCCAGGTCTTGAGACCTCACACCATGGGTGCAGGATCCAGCTGAAAACAGGTGCTGTCCATCGAGCCTGGCTGGCCATGCCATCACTGCAGGGCTGCTGACAACCAGCTGCTTTCTCTGTAGGACAAAGTGACCTTTGGTAACAAAAGGACCCATTGCAAGAGCAGCAACCCCCCCTTTGTGGGCACAGACTCAGCAGTGAAGCTGTGGGATGACCTGGCACTGCCTATCGTGATGGGAAAGCAGAGGCAGGTCTGCCCTTCTGGCTGCCTGGTACCCGGGACTGTGGTCCCTGCTGCCCAGGTGCTGTGCGGGGGCAGGTCTGTGCCCCCTCACCCGGCCCTGGCCTCAGAGACAGCGGCCACCAGGCACTGTCGAGGCGGCTCCGTCCTCCCCGCGGGTAACCGGGGCAGGGCGGCTGGAAGGTCTCCGGCGGCACCACCTGCACAGGGCCGGACACCTGAGGGCCGGGGAAGCGTCAGCAGATGGCACTCGTGACATGCCGCAGATGGAATTTCCGCAAAGAAATGTAATTACTTTTGTGCGTTTTGGCGTGGCCCGGCTGACAGCCTCGGGTTCTGCGCTGGCATGTACGGCTCGGCGGGAGCTGCGGCGGTGGGGATGCGAGATCCGCTGCTGACGGAGCTTCTGCCTCTGGCTGGGAGGGTTGGGGCGCCGGTGGGGGCTGTAGGGACTGGAGAGAGGAGCCGGGTGCTCACACATCAGGGCATGCAGCTAATTGCTGTCTCGGCGAGTTTCCAAAGAGCTCACGCTGCCCACTTGGGATTTATTTACTCAGCAAGAAAATCCATCCGTGCCAAATGTCACTGGAGAGACGAGTCTGTTTTAATGTGAGGCCAGCTCAGCTTCTGCACAAGGTGCTGGCTGACTCATCAGCCTGCATCCACCGTCTGTGGCCCCACGCCTGCCCATAGCTGCATCCCAACCCACATACGATAGACTCATGCTCCAGCAGAGCTTCAAAGCTAATTCAGCATGACACAAACACTCCAAACCTCCAATAAATCAAGCGCAAAAACCCTATTTAAATTTCTTTGGACTTGAGATGTGTTTTCCCAGTCTGTGCAGGCACAGCCAGTGTAAGAGCTGTGGGGAAGGGGACAGCCCTGTGGCAGTGCAGGAGTGGGGAATTGGAGCAGTGGGGAGCTGGGTTTGTCCACACCTGGGAACTGAGGAAGTCTCTCAGAGGATGCCAAAAGAGCTGGTCCATGCTGTTTTGCATCACCCATGAAAAATCCTGGTGACTAAGAGAGGACTGTGGAGTCCCCATCCCTGAAGGTTTCTGGCTGGACAAAGCCATGTCTCACCTGATTGAAAGCCTTGGTGTCAGTAGCAGGTGTTCCCTCCACCTGGGGTTTTTATGGCCCCATGTAATATTCTAAGGAAATGAGGAGAGAATTGGTAGATCTTCATGGACTGAAACTACAGATATATGCTATCTTATATATGTTTGATCAATATTTTCTTTTTGGAGTTCGCTTTGAATAATAAATAATTTCTAGAATTTGTTACAAAACATTAAATATATCAAGATTAAGAATGTATGTCCAAAATTTATATTTTATTGTGGGAATTTCTGTTCTATTACTCCTGGAAGAGACATCAAGGAGAAGACATTAAACGCATAGTGACGACTAAATGAGTTGTTTACAAACATTTAAGGCTCATGGAAGACACTTATGTAATAACCCAGAATTTAAAACACATACATACAATTTTTCAGGTGCTGCACTCTCAGACTTCCTGCTCCACAATGACAATAGGGTATGTGCTATGTGTAACTCAGCTCTGCTGAAATATGTGTGAGACTCCTGAGGAGCTTCTACAACTAATACCTCAGAAAGACAATTGATAATTCTCTGGAAATAGGCTTTACCTAAAATTACAGGACTGTTAGAAGACTAGAGTCCTATGTGTAAGCAGACATAACTGCCTTGCACTTTGTAGATTGGTGCAATATTTTATAAGTCAACTGTTAATACCCTATTGAAATATTTACTCTTCTGCTCGCGTACTTTGGAGTATTTGTGATTTTCATGGGCCCAGTGTTCTTCCTCCAGGGCTTGTGGAGCACACAGCAGTGCAGGTCTGCTGCTGTAACCCTGATTTACTGAAATTCAAGCCCAGAAATGCCATATGACTTGTGCAAAAATCCCGTGGCAGATCAGTGACAGAGGGACACTCTGAACCAGTTCACAGAGTGCAAGTTAAGGGGTAGAGGACAGTGAATTCTTTAATGAGGAACTGAGAGTACTACCACTGCCCAAACCAATCCCCTTCCCACCCTGCTGGACACTGACAGAAGGGTGCAGCATGCCAGCCCCTTCCAAGTCTTTTGCTGGAACGTTGGGCTTGGCAGTGGCCCTGTACGCACAGAAGGCACACTGTGCTCTCCTGCTGTGTTCTTTCAGCCTGAAATTCCAGTGAGCACTGAGGATGAGCCTGACAAGCACTGTCTGACCTTCAATACACATCCCCAGGCGGTGTTCCTTTGGCATCCTCAGTCTTCCAGAGAAGGCTGGCAGGGTGCTGGTGTGGCAGGATGAGCCATCAGGATCAGAGTGAGTGACATTTAATTACCAGAAGGGTCTGGACTGTACTTCAGGGGAGAACAGCTTGTCCACTCTAACTTGATGAAGGGCAGTGTGTCGGTGTCTCCCTGCCCATGAATACAAAGTGGTGGCTGACTCCGTGACATGGATGGCCATGGAATGGCATCTCTTCTGTCTGCACAAAACACTCTTGCCATTGACCTGGATTTGTGTCCCTGGATTTCTGTGTTCACTGTCATTCATGCTTTCATTTGTAAATAGAACAGCCAAGTTCTAAAGGACAAGGATCATGTGGTTATGGGGTGTTGCCTGTTTGTAGCCTATGGCTGTGCCCCAGAACACATCCCTCTCCTCCTCCAGACCCCTCAATGGCTGAGCACGGGTGCAGGGCTGAAGGTCACCTCAGGGGGCTGCACAACCACCCTCGGCCAGGTTCCTGGCCAGCACTGTGGGTGTCCCATGGCTAGGGTCCTTCTCCCCACGTCCCCACCTGCGTGACTGGGGATTTCTGCTCACCCTGATGCCAGGCAGTGAGACCTGCCTGACCCACACACTGCCCAGGGCTACAATGGGGGAATGCAGCCCTGGACACCTGGGAAATGTCCCTATCTCTGGCATTGCACCAAATGGGGATTCTTTCAAATTGATGTTTGTTTCTTCTTCCAAACACTGAGGGATAATCAAGGGGAATCGAAATATTCATCCTCCCCTCTTTGCCTGTCCTTTTCTCCAAAAGAATCATTCAGAAATCAGAGGAAATCCTTGCCTGGAAGCATTTCTTTCCTGTGCATTTGAACGGTTTGTCTGCAAGGACTCAATTTTGTCAGCAAGTTTCAATGGCATCTTAAAACTCATTTCCTTAGTATGAAACGAGCACTTAAAAATCACAGCTTACAGGTTAAAAATGGTTCTGTGTATTGGTCTTTTGGTATCTTCCCCCAGATGCAGGAGGACAATAACAAATTTTGTAGATTGAGGCACTCATGGACTGTAGTAACAGACACAACACAGCTCAGCAGAGGTGCTGTCCCATACCTGATGCCACTCAAGATAAATAATGGAATAATTTACTGTTACTACAACTTGAGACACATGAAACTAGGATAGAATAAACCTGTTCACTGGCTTCTCAATCCATGGTGACCTGTGATAAGCACTGTAAGGATGCCAGATGCAGTGGGTTCAGATGCAGCCCTTGAGCAGCTGGAGGGCCAAGCCCCCAGCAACCCGGAGCAGCGGCTGCACTGCCAAAGGGGATGTTGCAGGAGAGAGTTTTGGCACTGGCAGTGTGAGGCAGGGTGTCCTCCTTCTCCCCTGGCATGCCGTCTGCCGAGTGCTGGGTGTGCAGGTGGTGGGAGACAGGTGCCCTCCCACTCCCACAGCATGCTGGATGCTGGCACTGTGGCTGGAAGGCCATGCTGACAGCAGAGCCTGGAGGTTCCTTCCTGTTTGATCTGTACCAGGAATGGTGGCAATGTCAGAAATAGTTTCAGAAAGATATTTTAATGTACATAAAATCAAGACTATTTTGAAAGTAGAAATAAGAGCCTCTCTGTGTTCATAATTTCACTCCCATGTGGGCCTCTCTGCTTATAATTATTTTCTATTTGCATGGAATTGTTTATTGTTAATAGCCTTAGTGTTTAGAAGGTACAAATAACATCTCTACTGGGAAAAAGGAACTGTCTTTCCTGACATAAAATATCTACTCTGTCTACTTTTTAACTGAGGAGAAGTACTTTAGGAACTATTAAACAGTCTTTAACATCTAATGGAAAATTATGGTTTGACTTGCAGTATGACTGTCTCACTGGTGTCTCATTGGTCCCTTTGTCCAGGGCACAGGTTTAGGAAGGGTTATGCCACACGCTCCACCCAACAGCACCTGAGAGCTGTGTTTGTCTACTGGAAGTACATTTGCATATCTTGTGGGCTCCAGCTGAGAAGCATCACTCAGCCTTGCTCAGTGAGGATTTACAGGTACCAGCACCATGGAACTGGCTACAGGCAATGAGCAAGTTTCAATAAACCAGTTTTCTGCTGTTGTGTCTTGATTTAAACTTCAGTATTAAATGAAGAAATCACCTAGTAAATTCATTTATTAGTTCATTCAGAATAAAATAAAGAAATATGTCAGTGATTAATTTGCCTGGAAAGATAATCACAGAGACTCTTCAACTGGAACAGGCAGCCTGGGCAGTGTCCTTAAAGTTAATGGTCTATCAAGTGAGAAGATGAGAGCCTGTGTAGCTTCAGTGGCTGCCAGCATCTCTCTGCTGGTGTTGTGCAGCAAGAGGTACCAAAGGATTATTGATTTCCTCTGAAAACAGTTTGTAGCCCTCCCCAGCATCCCACAGGCTTCACCTGTTACCTGCCACCTCTCCAGAGTTCACGTGGCTGTCGCAGGATGAATGAACAGTTCCATTTCCTCAAAATTGTTTGCAAAAGCTGGTCTATGCAGTGTGTACATCTTAAACAATCTGTCTGACTGCTCCTTGAGTGCCTTTGGAGAATACTGAGTAGTCTGGAGAAAGGAGCTGAACCAGGGCTGGAGTCACTGCGCTCTCTCCCAGATGGAAAAGCCTGTGCAGTGCTGTGGCTGGCTGCTGTATGACGAGGAGTAAAACACCACATGACATTAGATGAGCCTTGGCTTTGAATTTAGAGGAGGTATTTCAGTTCAGTTCTTACTCCAAAGCTGAGGGATGAAAACATGACATTTTAAAATGCAGAATATGCTACAGAAATAGCACCAAGCCAACACAGTGTAAAATGAAATAAAATACTATACACACCAGGAACACCAAGTCTGTAACCCACAGGCTGGGTGCAGCCCACCAAGCAGCCTGGTCTGGCCCCTGGCCTGGGATCCCAGTGACTGGTGATGGCCAGCACGCCACCATGCCTGTGCTCTGGGGACCAGGACAGCTGGCTCTCTGAGGGATCCCCAGCCCCTTTGGGTCTACATTTCCTACACTCTCCACTGATTACTGCTAAAACTGCTGACTCTGTCTCCCACTACCTGATGCTTTTGTTCCCTCTTACATGTACTTTCACCTCAGCTGAAGCTCGTCAGCTTGCATGAAAAATTATGAACAGCCTCCTAAACTCTGGTGTCTGAAGAGACTTGAGTCTCTCAGAAATTATCAAAGATGTACAAGTCCTTTCCACTCAGTAAAATCCAATAGACATTGCCTAAAATCCTATAAAACCTTTGAGGTGGAAAATGCGACTTCTGCAGCCTCTTTTCCCCTCTGTCACACAGATCAGAATGGACACACCAGGTCTGGTTTTGCCAGTTCCTCTTGGGCAGACTCAGCTGCCGTCTTGGTCTCTTCAGTTCGCATTCCTGCACTGCACTAATCCAGTTTGCTTTTAAAATCTCCATTTCTGATCACTGTAATGTAAAAGGTTAAGTTCTGTATATTATCTTCAAATAATAATAAAAAAATTCTTGTTGAAACAAAAAAAAAACCTGAAAAGAAATCACATTTTGAAAATCCCACATTTGTTCCTTCTCTGTAACGTACCTTTTCCCATGAGGGTTAAAAGGTGTTTAATTATCTTCTTCAATGCTCACTGTTCAACTGTTTTTCTCAAGGCCACAAACCATTTTGCACATGGAGGGAGGAAAGTGCAGCTTGTTCTCTAAACCTACACTCTGCCTCTGCCTTTCTGGGAAAACTCAGGCAAGCTGTGTGTTTTGGAATACAACAGCAGATTTCCAGGAATATTCCAGTGAGCAGTCTCTCACACCAAAGCCAAGCCTGCAGACTGGGGCTGGGATCAGCAGGAGCACTGGTGGGATGGAGCTCAGCTCTTCAAAGCCCCATTGTCTCTCGGCATGCCATGGCAAGGCCTCTGGGGTTTGAGCTGCCCACAGAGAGCTGCTGTGGGGGCCACGGTTCCCTTAGCAAGACCTGCTGAGGGTGGGCAGTGAGGTACCTGCTGCCCCTCACATGGTCCCCTGTGGCTGCCAGGCTAGGATGAGCTCGGATTCAGGAAATCCACTGCTGAGACGTGAGCTTTGTGGACATTTTCAGCAGAAGTGATGGTGCAGTTGTGGTGTGGTATGAAAAGAGTTGAAAACAGTGCCTGGGTCTGGTTGCAGCTGCCAGGCTGGCCATGAAGGCTGGAGCAGCCAAGCACTTTGGGAAGAGCTGCAGGGGCTGTGCTGTGTGGGTAGCAGGAGCTGGGCTCTGCTGCCTCTGCCCCAGCAGGTGCTGAGCTGCAGCTCCCAAGGCCAGGACAGAGAGTGACACAGCCCTGCTCCCCTGATCCAGGAATCCTGCTCAGGATCTACCCCTGGGAACAGCAGCTCTGCTCTGGCTCCAGCTGCAGCAATGGGCTTGGGCTGAGGCTGCCCATGGCCCCATGCTCTTACACACTGTCCCAGTCCATCATGCCTTTCACTTGGTTATTCTCTTTCCTCATTAACTGACCAGAATCTCTCATTTCCAGCTGGAGTATTATTCTTTTGAGGCTAAGTATCAAATCCATCTGCCTTTATAGGTGTATCTCTAGGCCAGCTGGGTCTTCCCTTGTCAGGTATTCCCTGCTGTCACTGCTCCTGGGCTCTCCCCACCCCATCAAGAGAGCAGTGATGATCCCCCCTCAACTGGATTTGATCTCTCCAGAAGAAGGAACCTCTTCAAGCTCTTGCCATGTAAAGCACAATGTTAAAACATTTCAGAATTGCTCAGTCTAATGACAACCTTTTTCCCTAAAGATTGATGTTGCCATTAATCAAAGGTTCTCCTGCTTTGCTTCAATAAGCCAAGCTCATTCCAAGAACAAAAGGACTGCCACTGGAATAGCCCGGCTTTTCAATTTCAAACCACCTGCATCTTACAGTAAAAAATGAAATCTTCACAAATACTGTGCAGAACTAAATGATACAGGCCATTTCACTTTCCTTCATGGTTTTCTAACTTACTGGCTTTTAAGTAATGGATAGTCCAACATCAAAAGCTCCACTCAAATAAGACAAACAAACACTTAAAGCACGCATTCGCAGTCATCTGTAAAGGTTGTTCTCTAAAGAATAGAGAGGGAGATTGTTAAATTCTTTGTCTAAGCCAGAGCACAAAGCATCTGTCGGGTGCGATGTTCAAGCACTGGTCAGATGTCTATGGGGGAGCATCTTTATTTGATGACAGAAGTCAGGAGAGACTGTGCTGACAGGGTCTTTACAACCCACTGTAACCTTTCAGCCCTTTCCTGCTTGTTTTCCTCCATTACTATTCAACCACTCTGAAGACTGGCAGGCAGTCTCTTCTATGTCACAATTTTTGGTGCTTCATCTTCTGTAGCTCTGTCTCCTCCTTGCTCTCCCCTTACAGGTCTGTCTTCAAATAGGTCTTTTGGAGGATCCTTTCCATCTCCTTGTCAGCTTTTTGGGGTGCAGTGTCCCCAGTCCAGCCTTTTCCCCTCTGCCCTCACCTCTGTGAAATCACTTCTTAAATCACTGCCCTGGAACCTGTGTTTCTGTCACAGGAAGCATAAACTGCTCGTCACCATGCAGAGGGCTCCTGGCACCCAGTTCCCACTCTGTCACTGCCTCACTAGTGAGATCTGAGCTCCCATCTTGGATGGCTCCTGTGAGCAGTCGGCAGCACCACACTGCCAGCTTTTCAAACAAACTTGTAATTCTCTTGCACCCCCTCAGCTTAGGGTGTGTGTTCAGCAACACTCTGAGAGCACCTTCATTATCTGTCTCTGTATCTGCCTGAGTGCCTTTTTCTGCCTCACAGCTTTACAGAATCATAGAATAATTTGAGTTGGAAGTTCCCCACCCAATATTTTGTGTTGGAACTGGAGTCCCCTTCTTCCCTGGCACAGGACAGTTCCTGGAGGCACATCTCTGCTGCTGTGGCAGAGCTGATGTTTCCGCCTCCCTGGGTGTCCCACAGGTGTTCATTGCTATCCACACTTCGCGTCAGCTCTCCAGCTGCTATCAAAGTACAAATGAGTCAGCCAAGCGCTTTCTAGGAACTCCCTTTCTTTATTCTTACTTCTTAACACAGCTGAATGGTGGGTTTGGTTATGTTTTAGTGTCTGAATTTGCAATGAAACATTGTTAAGCTGTCTGAAGTGGAAGAGGTTTGTGTTTAGTGTGTACTTTGGAATGTTTTCCTTTATTTTATCTTTTTTATCTTTATCTACTTAGAACCTAGTTGAATGGCAGCTTTACGTGATTCCTCTGATGCCTTGAAACATGACGTACATACTGTGGAGTGCTTTTCTTGGAACTATTGTCCTACACAATAAGTATTGCAAACGTTAATTACACAGTAGTTCCCACAAAGTCCTGGTTTACAGAGTGCTGTCTTTTCTCAAGATGCCACAAGTGATTTTTTTAAAATGGAACTTATATTGATGTGGAGTAGTTTGTCCTACTCATACCATCTGTTTTCATGCCTGTGAGTCAGACTGTGTCTGAGCCAAGCCATTAGAACTTTTCTATCGTGTTTCTTCTACTCAAAGAACCAACCCTCCTGTACCACTCCAGAATTTCCGGTGTCCGCAGCCCAATGTCCCTGCTCCTGGCAGAAGGGCACAATTGTTCCCATGTTCCTGCTGTTAGGAAAATTAATCCATGATGCCAGAGATTTATGTCCAAAAAGTAGACAGAGGAGTCCTGTAACTTTATTTGAATAATGGGAGAGGCCATGGGCATTTCCCATGGGGTCTCTCAAATTTTTGGAGGACTCAGCCCCCTTTTTATCCTAATTTCCCGGCCACATTTCTCTCTCTCTTTCCCCATTGGCTGAGGTATTTGAGAGGTACAGACTTCCCGAGTNGTTTGTAAAGACACCTCCCTCTCGCTCCTTTCACTGCCTGCCTGCACTCCCTTCCCTGCCTGTCAGGCATCTGCCCTGTTTCCTGACCCTGTCATTGACTCAGCTGCTGTTCTCAGGAATTAAACATTAATTTCCGGCCACTTCCCATCCTTTTACCTTCTGACATTCCAGTTTCCATTGCTAAATTCCCACTCACTCGATTTTTTTCTACCCCTTTGTAAAAGTAGTCAGTATCTCCCTCTTTTTCCCTTTCTTTTCTTAGTATTAATTTCATTTTTATGTGCTATCTTCAAGCCCTGGAGAAAAGTCCTGAAGGATGCAGCTTTCCTGGAATGTACTCATTATCCTACTAAACGTGCCCTGCAGCACCAGTCCTGAGCCCTTCGCATCTCTCCCTTATTTTGTGGCATTTTCACATGAATCTCTTCACCCCTCCTCAGCAGGGACCTGATGGCTCAGGTCTTCACACTGCATCAACCTTCTCTGCTCTGTGCCTGGAGGCAGCTGGCATTGTCAGTCCTTGCGAGTTTTATTCCTTAAAGTTAGTCCTCTCCTCCTCTGGTTATGGCTTCTAACTGGTCACTGTTTGCTGTGATTTATGGAACCTCCATAAAAGGTTGTAGAAATGGCACGCAATTCCCTGAGCAGCCCCATCCATCAGGACAGTGTGGAGATAATCACCTGTTTATCTCCTGCTCAATGGGTTCCCAGCAGAGCTCATTATGAATTCATTCAAAGGGAGGTGCAGTGTCCCGTCTGGTAACGATGGTGACAAAACCAGCACTGGTTTAAAATCGCAAAGTGCCTCTGCAGCTTTGCTGCGGCTGCCGAGGGATTCTTACTCTTGGGCTTTGCTCAGATGCCACGGCATGCCGAGTACTACTCTCAGTATTCCATACTGCTAGCCCCTTCCTTGCTCCTACCTTCAGGAGAAATCGGTTTGTAGTGTCGCTAAATAATTTTCTGTGAGACTTAGAGCAGCGTTCACAGTCCTCTGAAGTCTCATGGCACTGAGGAGAGGGACCCTGCTTTAAAATAAACAGAAGCACAGACTGGACCGATACTCTGCTGCAACTGGAACAAACCTGGTGAGACCAAGACAGCAAATGTCGTGTGTGCAGCAGGGATGAGCTTTCATCCATGCTATATTGCCTGCTATAATGCTGCATCTGCTTTGGATCCTGCTGGGCTCTTGCAGAGCATTTGGGAATTAGGAGGAGGAAGAGGAAGAGGAGGGGGAGGAGGTGGTGGAAGGAGTCTCCCTCTTGCTCACATCAGAGATGTGTTTTCATCCTGAGCAATTCTTTAATGTCTCCACACAGAAGCATGCTGGGCTAACAAGGCAGCTCAGAAAGCTATTTGCTCCTTTTCTTGGCTACTGCTAAGGACATCAGCTGAGTGGTCTGTCTAACTGAGGGGAAAGGTGGTGTTAGGGGTGGTTGTGGCTGCAGAACTGTGCAGAGCAGCCCAAGAAGAGATGAAACAGTGAGCTCATTTTCTGAAGACTGGCAAAGGCTTTGCAGCAGGCTGTACCAAATCATTAACTCATTGCAACACATTTATCTCTGTAATTCTGGGGATATTTTCATTTTGCAGGTGTGGAGAGGCATTTCCAAACCCAGATGACACTCCTAGTGATGAAGCAGTAATTGTTTCTGGCATGTTGCTTGAGATTTGAAGGCAGTTTGGCCTGAGCTGCTGTGGCACCAGCTCCAGTCAGCATCTTGACAGCCTCTCCAGTGCAGAGCAAGACAGGAGAGGGAGCTCCTGCAGCCCGTGTCAGTGTGTTTGGGAGATCGGCCTTGCCTGCAGCTGCAGTGGCTGCTGCTGCCACATTGCTGCCTCACAACAGAGTACGGTGATTTCTGGGTGAACCAGCTCGGGCGTCCTGTCACTTTGGTGATGCATTTACACCAGCCCAGGACTTTGCCTGCAGTCCAGCGTGGAACCAGCATGAAGCTCTGCCCCCATCAGCCTTGTACTTCTCAGAACCTGTTTGCAGAGGGAGACCCTCGGGCAGGAGCCCATGGTGGGGGCAGAGAGTGCAGAGAGGCCCCAAAGCTCCACAGGCACTGGGGACAGCTTGAGCCTCCAAAAGCACTGTGTCAGGCTGGCCTAGAGCTGGGAGGTGCTGGAGGGAGGGGAGCTGATGTACAACCTCCTTCCTTCCCCTTCCAGGCTTTGCAAACAGTGATGAGGACCCTGCTGTGCCTCTGAGAGTGCCATAAGCCAGCAGTGTCCAGCTCCTCTTGCTGACTGGAGGCCTTTCCTCCGCAGACTTGTCTACTTTTTGGGCTTTGGTTTCTCTTGGGGACCTCAGGGCAGAGGGCTCAGTGTGAGACCCTTTGGTGCTGGCACAGAATTAGACCACCAGGGATCTTGCACAACCAGCCAACCAAAACAGTATATCTTGACATGAAACCAGAGGTGCTGTGATAAAAGGAGAGGGAAGACACAACCATTATGGCCATTGTATTTTTAGGACAGAGTTACCCTTTCCCTCAGTTACAGAATTTCTCTGTGTGTATGTGTGGACTTGTAAAACTCCAGCCCTTGGACTCAAAATATGACTAAATAAGGACACGTGCTAAGAGTGCTCTATGTCACACAGTCCTGAGGCTGCTGGCAGCAGCTGTCATGTATGGTGTAATTAAAGGAAATGTGTTGCCTGGAATATTAATTAACAGGCAAGTAATAAGCAGCATACCTGCACACCTGAGCTCCTTAGTCCCACTGCAGACGTGCAGGGGCTGGCCACTTAGCTTCCCAGCAGCTGTGCACATCAGGGCATCACAATGCTCCCTTACTTCCTGGGTTTCATTAAAGGAAGTTTAGTGAAGAAATCTCATTTGCAGAGATGCCAGCCGACTAAAACATACCCTGCTTTTACTGAGTGCATGCAAATTAATTGTAAAACATCCATGCAGAGAGAGGATGCAGGAAAAAAAAAAAGAGAATTACCACACTATTTAAGATCTATACCCCAAGTTTTGTCTGTGTCTGTTTTCCCACCTCCATGTTACAGAAGGGAGCTGCCTGCCAAGGGTCCAGCACCTACTGCAGCTCTGGCCGGATGGGCTGCGACTTCCCAAAATGTACAGCCTGAAATGCTAGGGAGGGTGAAACTCCAGGTTTTGAGCAGTCAGCATGTTGGGAGCATCTCATACAAATCCATAGTTGCAGCTGGTCTCAAGTGCAGTTTGAAAGTCATGTCCTTAGATATTGCAGGGTCCCTTCGAGGTGCGAGTGGGTCAGCAACCTGTCCCTGGGGTGGGATGGCTGCAGGCCCTGCAGTGGGAGGCTGAGTCAGATGGCAAGAGGCCTGGGGTCTGCAGGGGTATGGGCTGGCAAGGCCCAGGAGCAGAGGCTGGAGTGACTCTCTTATGATCTGCTCTAATCACAGAAGAGCAAAGAGAACTAACTCTCTGTGAATAAAATGGAACAAGCCCAGAAAGGTTTGAAATATTCCCCAAAACGAGATAAAAACCAAATGAGGTTAGATGTTGATACCAAAAAATTGATATATTTTATTTATTAGTTAAAGATGCAAAGAGAAGGAAAGAGAAAAAAAGAAAGAAATAGAAAAAGAGGTGGGGGGCGGGGGGACAGGGAGAGTGACAGAGACAAATTAAGTAGAAACATATCACCCCTCTTTGGGTCCCAACAACATCTCGTTGCTTCCCTCCATCTGGTCTTGGTGGTGAGGGTCCCGCGCCGAAGAGTATAGAACCCAACGGATTAATACACGTTTGGGCAGGTGGGAACACCCATGTGCCTCCCCTGAGGGGGACAGGCTTGACACTGTCCCTTGCAGCTCTGTGGATCTGTTGCATCATGTTTCCTCATGTGCGGTGCTCTGGTGCAGGGTCTGGGGACTCTTTGGGGGGCCATTGATGGGCCATGACAGCCCCTCTGCTGTCCCTCAGGTGTATATCCCCTAGATGTGGCTTTCCCGGGGCGGGGGACCCCGCAGCTGGGTGGGTCTGCACAGTGGAGGATTGGCGTTCACTGCCTCTGACCAGAGGCCTTTTTTGGCCATACACCCAAAACCTCTCCTCCTCCCGCTGGGTTGGGGGAGTGTGTGCAGGCCTGGCAGCAGATAACCTGGGGCTACAGCCTCCACCCCAAAGGGCGAGCCCTGCTGTGGATGCTATTCCAGATGCTTTGAACAATAGTGTCACTTTTCTGATCTCTATCAACTTGCAGTCCAGGGCCTCAGCCAGGAGACCCGTTCAGGGTGCAATGGTCTTCTGTGCAGTTTTTGTTATACAATTTTGCTATAATAGGCAAAAGTCCTTCATAAAAATGTTTGAGCCATAAACCATAACACTTCAGCCTCTGACAGACTTGGCCAGTGCGTGAATGGGCACAGCCTAGCACAGAGGGTCTGTCCAGCCCCACAGCTGGGGTGGTGATGGGCAGGGTGGTGAGCCTGCCACAATGGACAGGAAGGCTAGAAGTAGTCTGTGCTCCATGGTGTAACCTCCTGTGAGCCACCATTCTGTGCTCAGGGTATTTAAGGTTAAAGACTTGGTGGAATTTTCCTCTGAGAATTTGTCTTAGCAATTTCCCAGTTAACTGTATTTTTGATCTTTGTAACAGTCCATCTCAGCAAAAAGCCCCATTTATTTACACATTTCTTTTCTTGCTTCAGAATTCTATCTGGTATTTTTATTTCCCAGCTCTTTCACTAAAGAAAGAGCAAGGAGATGATTTGCTTTCTCCACGCCAGCTATTTCTTCCAGACCTCCAGCACTTCCTGGCACACATTTTCCTCTTTCATGCCAGTTTGAGGAGCCCTATTGCATTTACACATTATTTAGTCCTATTCTCTGTTCCCCTTTTTGAATCACGTATTAATTTAGGTTGAAAAGGAAGTCTGGAGGCTCTGATCCAGCTGCCTGCTCAAAGCAGGGACACTGTCACAGTCAGGCTGCTGTACTGCCCTACTCCACCTGTCCAGTGTGTGTGTCCCTGTTTTGATTTCCCTGGACTGTGGCAGGCTGTGCTGGAGACACAGATGAAGCCGGGACAAACCATACTCGTTGTTCACTGGTTTCCCCCCACCCACAGAACCCTCTCCCCTCAGGAAGCTCTCAGGTTCCTTGGGCACAACCTGCCTCCATTATACCTGTGCTGGTTGTCCCCAAGTGCTGCCTCCCCCAGCCAGGCCTGGCTGTCAGCAGGGCTTGCTCCATCACCACCCTGGGATCCGAGATGGTTCTGCCTGAGCTGTTGATCCCTTAGGTTTTAACTTTCATGTTTTTCAAATCCTGTACTGCCTGGTGTGTAGCTCTGAGGTTTCTTGTATCCTGTTCATTTCTGCTCTCCGTGCCAGGCAGACACAACAAAGCCTCTCCAGGCAGACGCAACAAAGCCTCTCCAGGCCTGCTCTCCAAGGACACCCAGACCGTCCTGGGCCCAAAATGTGTAAACCAAAGACTCTAAAAGGGGGGACAAGCTTGGGGATATTACATCATTAAACTGAAGCTTTAATTGGAGAATTAACCCTGATATGCAAATGAACCAAACCTATAAAAGTGTGAAGAACTCGTGACCTGGGGTCCATCTCGGGGTCCATCTCGGCAGTGGCCTCTGGCTCCCCAGGGGTACCTCTGAAGGCCTTTCACATAAATACCGACCTTTATTCCATTATTCTGTCTAGTCTCTGTGTCTAGGAGGCCTTCTAAGGCATCACTGTGATCCCTGAGTGTCCCTCCTGTCCCATGCCAGGACTGGCAATGCTTTGCCTTTGCTCAGGCTGCTGGGACTGGCCCAGCTGCTGGCACCTCCCGGCAGAGCTGGGGACTGGGGCTGCAGCAGCACCTCGGGGTTCATCCCATCAGGTGTGTAATCACACAGTGTTCCCTTGGACAACTAGCAGTGAGCTTTCTTTCCAGCAACTGAAGAGCACTGAGTTGACATGTTCTTTTCGCTACTAAAGCTCACAATATCATTCCCGAATGTCAGTGATCAGTTTTCACAACTCATCAGGATCTCTGTACAACCCAGATTTTTTTCCTGCATGTCCATAATTTTAATGCTCATCTTCACAGAATTTCACCTGGCGTACCCTCAGAGGGTGCTGGGAGCGCTTTGTTGCCTGATGGTGTTTGTTTTCTGTGCTTCTGTCTTTCATGACTCCCCTGGAGGCTGCTGTGGCCATCATTCACTTCTGCCCACCTGAACAAAAGTGGTGTCCTTTCACCCTGCCAGGGTGGGCCCCCCATTGGGTCTGAGCCGGTCAGGAGCAGAGGGGACACACAGTGACAGCAGCACCAGGCAGGGCTGGGCAAGTGTCTGCTGCTGCCAAAGGTTTGGAGGGTCAGGGTGGAAGGACACCTTCACGGCAGCTTTTGGTAGCTGCAGCACTCAGTGGGTGATGAAACCATTGCAAAACCTTTCACTAGTCTGGTTGGGTGCAAATAAATGCCAGTGCAGAATTTTACCCCTACCAGGACAGCCATTTGTCAGTGATCTGCTCAGAACTGAGAGGGAGGACAAGACATCTGGCTGTCCAACAGAGACACGCCTGCAGTGAGTGGTCCTGAAGCTAACCATACCACAGAGGTCAGAGGCACTGAGGACTGACTGAGGGGTAAAATGCTGTCAGAATTAGCAGTGCTATTTATTACAACAGTTTTACACCTCCAGAAGTGCTCACTGTCCTGTAGAGTCCTTGAGTACTGCTGTTACTCATGTCAGAGACAGCCAGCCTGACCCACTGTCAGCAAACCTGAGTGAGACATATCAGGTGAGGCTGGGGGGAGCTGCTCTGCTGTGCAGGTGGAAACTGGGGCATTGCCTGGCCACAGCACACTCCTGTTAATCACTTACATAAATTAACTGTGACAGTCAGTGAGAAACTCCCCAGTTTTAGACAGGAAAGCTTTAGGGAATTTACCTGGCTTCAGAAAGAAGTGCTGGATTTTCAGCTGGAAATAAAGATGAACTACATTTAAAGTCTGTCAAGCAGAGCAGAGTGTTGTGTGGTACGGCGTAGGTTTGAACCCTTACCCTTGCATGGGAATCTTAGAATCACAGGATGGTTTGGGTCAAAAGAGACCTTTAGGGGCCATCTAATCTGATGCCCTGCCATGAGCAGGGACATCTTCCACTAGACCAGGTTGCTCCAAACCCCATCCAAGCTGAGACTGAATGTTTCTAGGAATGGGGCATCCACCACTTCTCTGGTGCCAGTGTTAAGAACTCATAAGCATTTTCTGCTCAAGACTTTTCCTCTCTTCTCTTTCCTTGTGAGAGCACTGCATGTCATTTAACAGGAGAGGATTAATAAAGGCTCACTCTAATCCCCTGAAACTGCCCGCCAAGTCCAGTGGGCAGTGAGACCAGCAGTGTCTGCAGTGGTACCCAGAGATGGCAGCCCTCAGCAGGACAGAGCTGTGCTCAGGGGATACTGCGGGAAGCCCCGGGGGGCAGGAGCTGCTACCGCACCCTGGGGCCAGTGTGACGCTCAAACCCATGGTGTTTGTGCCAGAGATGGAGGTGAAATCTCCATCAGTGCAGTGTGGGTACAAGCCCCGGGCTCCGTCTCTGTCAGGGTTTTAGCAGCCCAGATGACAGCGGGAGAGCCAGCCTTGCTTCACAGCAGCTGAGAGGGGCTTCGGCAGCTTCAGGCATTTCAGGGGTTTAGATTTCTGCTGTATCCACGTGGCAGATGGCTTATCTGTCCCATAACATGCAGCTCTCTTCCCAGATTTGTGACCATTTATTCAAACCCAGCTGTCTGCAGCTCCCTTTCCCTCCTCCCTCTGCCCCGCGCAGTGCCGAGAGCCCATGGGCTGGGCAGAGCCGCTGGGGCGCTCACCAGGCTGCTCCTGCTGTGCAAGAGCATCAAACAATGCAGTTTTCTCCTGTACTTTGGGAGAGAAAAATGTCTTTGATGCAGGGCTTTTGCAAGACTGATCTTTATTTACTGATCACTCATTCTTCTTGATTCTCTGTTTCCAGTCTTTGTCTTGAACATATGATGCTTTCCCTTTCCTTTCTGCAGCACTGGTGAGAGGAAAATTCTTCCCGAGCTGGTGCTTTCCCCCTCAGATGTGTCCATGTATGTCCTTCAACAGGTGCAACATCTGCCTGTGACATCCTGTGGCATCCAGGAACCTTTTCACCTTGGCCAATCCAGTGATAATCGTAATTCTCATCATGATACAATGATGATGGCAATAATAGCTATGAGGAGCAGCTAAGGAGCTGCTTTTTAATCAAAGCTTTCGATTTTTGTTATTGTTGTTTTTTGTTACTCTGTAGAGAGTAGGGAATGTAATAAAAACCACTTGATAAAAAGGAATTTAAGTAAAACTAAAAAGGAATGTAGCTTCTCCTGCCCGACTTAAAAAAAAAAAAAAAAGTATGTAAATGTAAAAAACAATTCAAAAGTACGGGAAAAAAAGTGTCCTGGAAAACTCGTCTGTGCTTTGTAATGGGCTGTGGGGTTTGGGGGAACCATGTGTGTTGGACATGGTCAGCCCTGCGCTGTGGGGCCAGGTGTGTGATTGTAGAACATTTCTTGTAAACAATGGAGCTTCAAATACATGTGTTTCATTCACCCAGTCTTTATGCAAGGTTGAATAAATTACACCAGCCCTGTCTGTCTAAGGTAGCTGCAATAGCGGCTTTTGCAAATTGTTTAATTTAACAACTTCTGTTCCCTTCGTTCAAAGGGTTTCACTCTCCCAGCCAGGGTCCCCCAGTGCTCCCACAGTTAGTGGCAGGGGCTGGAGGGCTGAGGCCAAGTGCAGGGAAGAATTTTGGCTTGAAGGGCAGAAAGATGGCAGTAAATAAAACTGAGATTTCTGAATGTTATTTTATTCTACTAATTTTAGCTGAGTTAGTACTTGAAATTTCCTATGAAGCTTTGGTAAACTTCTGCTTCAGCAGCTTTCTCAGTTATCACCTGTGCATGTTTCTTAGCTGATTGTACCATCTATGCGGTGAAAAACCTGAAGAAGATAGAAAAAAAGTGCAGAATAAGTATCTCTGAAGATGTTAAAAGGAATTATGTAAAACCTAACCTAAACCTAATCCAAAAATATTTTTAGATTTTTTTGTAACAGTAAAGAATCCCTTTTTCTTAAATTGTTCTGTTGGTGTTTGTTTTGGTTTTTTTTTCTGTTTGTTTTTGTTTAATGAATGTGCCTGGTGGCAGAGGAAACTCATAGCCACTGTAGAGGGGAAATGGATTGATTTTTCCAAGCTGGAGTGATGGTGGATGCTCCATGCTCTGCTCTTGTGCAGGGTAGGTACAGTGCAAGTGAAGAGGCCATGGCAGCTGGGGGGCTCAGCTCTGTGGCTCTTGGGACCAGGAGGGTCAGGGAAGAGCTGATGGAGGGCTCAGGGTAGAGAAGTAGTTAAATAACAACAGTAATGTTATTTCTGTTCATAAATGTTCACTTATGGAAACTCTCTCCTTCCTCAGATGCCATGCCTGCTTCTCATCGTGGTCCTTCTGTGTTGTGACATTATATTTGGTGTGTCAGTACTTTTCTGAGATTTGTTTTATCCATATTTGTCTCTGAGCTCTGTAACCCTATGCCGGAGCTATCTCTATGACCTATTTTTGTGAGGCAGTGCTAGGCTGTGTGACGGAAAAAAGAGGAGTAGGGAGATACAAGGAGCAATGAAGGACTCCATGCTCAGGGTGGGCAGGGCCTGGCCTGTGCTCCCCTGGGGCCAGGGGGCAACCAGCTCATGGCCCAGGTGCTAGCAGGTGCTGGGCTGCACCCCCCACTCTCCCCTTAAAATGTGCAAAGCAACGTGGAGAAAAAGGAGCGATGTCTGGCCATTGATACAAGCAGCAGTTAATCTTTTCCAACAGCCTTGTGAATAATGGGCACAAATTGTGCTCTGGCAAGGAAAGTATAAAATACACCTCTTCTCCCTAAATGATTATCGAAGCCATAATGAAAGAAAATTCTTCCTCACCATTTTGCACACCTGATTAGAATTCCATCAGTGGTAAGCAGCTTTCCACAGCCTTTCTCACCAGCTCGTTCCCTGGCTTTATCCACTTGCATCAAGGCTTTATGATCTGCTCTTTCAGTCATATTCCCATATTCTCCAATGGTTTTTGGCCAAGTTGGTTAATAATTTCTGTTAACTTCCTTTTAGTCTGAACAATCGGAACTTCCTTGAATGTCTTGTTGTGCCTTACTCAGACACCTGTTCCTCCTGGTGCAAGTGACTGATGGCAGTAGCTGTGGGTAGGCCCTAAGCTGTCGAACAAACCATTTGAAAATAACATGCTCTTTAGCCATTGGAATTATTGATAGCAGCTTTGCTTTTCTGTCTTGGGGCATTTAACACTCAAGGATTTAACGATTTAGCCAATTGAGAGAATTAAGCTTTTAGCTCATGGTGGACTTCCAACCCAACTCTCTAGCTGCAAAGGGGTGATGATCTCATTTTCTTTCCAAGACCCAACAATGTTTAGTATTTTGGTAGAAGGTGAATTGCTAAAACTGTTGCTGATGACCTGCAGCAGCCTGACTGCTCAAAGGAGCAGCTCACATGGTTGTGACTGACAGATGGGCCACGTTCAAGTCACCAACTTGTCAGGTGCTGCCACTGACCCTGGAAGGGTTTAGTGGCTCAGTGGGCTGAGACTTGCAGCTTTCCTCCGGCTTGGCCTTGCTGCTCCCTTTCTGGCTTGTGCTTCTTTGGTACAGCAGATTCAGCCGTCCCTTGGTCCTGGGGTCCTCACTCCATCAGCTCCCAGCTGGCCCCGCTTGTGCAGCCACACGGAGAATGATCAGGATTGCTTCACCTTCATCCCAAACACAGCTGATGCATCTGCTGTGATTTCTCTTTGCCTGTTTCTCCCATTTACCGTAGTGCAGAAGATGGGCTCAAATGCTGATGTTGGAGATGTTAATGATCACCAAAATTGTGTGCTACTTCTGTGCTGTATAAATGTGGAGCAGTTGGTGGAATTGCAATTGTGGAGCAATTGGGGAGCAATTGGATTGCTGTAATCCTTACACGGAAAATGAGAGCAACATCAATGCCACCAAACCTCCAAGAGCTTGGGGCTTACAATATTGATCAATTTACAAGCAAACACTCTTCATAAAGGTTTAAAGAAAATTTTGGTGGTGTGCACACCACACATTGTCATCACAAAACCAAAATGGCACAACAATCCATTCATCAGAATCCATTACTTTTTGTAGCTCAGATGTTATGTGGAGACAAAACAGGGGCAGACCTTTGTGACAGTCCCAGGCCCCCCAGGACTACATCCTTCCCTCTGTCCCTCCTGTCTCCGTGTCCCACACAGACAGACTGCATGGAAACATGAGCTCTTTTATCCAATAACTCACTCAAGAACCACAGCTCTGTGAGGAGAAGCCAACCAACACTCCATTTAATTGGTTGGTATCAGCTTTGGGATGTGAGGATGCTCACTCACGCACAGCACCAACACACATTCCTGCCTGACAGTGCGCAGTTCATCTCCCAGACAGAGGGTTGTGTGGAGTTATGGAAGCATGAAATACACACACCTGAAAACAGGGGAGGGACTGGTGTAAGGGACAGAACTATCTACCTTACAGGTGTGCTGACAGTGGGTACAGCTGTGACACTGAGCAGACAAAGTCTACATACAGGGTGATTTTGCTTGTTGTTGTTCAGCACAATTTGAGGCTGAAAAGACCCCATAAAGGGAGCCATTCGGAAAAATATCCTGTGCCAAATCAAGTGGTGCTGTCCAGAACTACAGCTGCTGTACAGAGTGCGCTGCACAGGACGTGCGCTGTGGCTGGTGGTGCTGACATGGGCACGGGGCCCCTGAGCTGCCCCTCGCCAGGGTCGTGCCAGGCGCATGCTGGCGCAGGTGCTGCCCTGCCTGTGGCCAGCTGGTTCACTTGGCTTTGCTCGCTATGCCACTCAGACCTAGACCAGAAAATGATAAAACAGAAAGGAATTCTCTCTGGACCACCGTGGCTTTGATGCATTCATTATTTTATTCTCATTTCTGCCTACAGTAAGTGCTGGATCCAAACCACATCCAGCTCAACTTGGCATGGAAGCTGTTTTCTGCCTTTCTCAACTGAAACTGTTGTTCATTTGCTCTGGTTTTGCCCTATGAATGATTTTTATCTAGCTTTTCACACCAGCACTGAGCTCCCCCTGCTATTCTCCCTACATCTTTATGGCTGTCCCTGACGGCTGCACCTCCTCACTGGCTCCCAGGGGGAAATGCCAAAGCTCCGGGAACCACAGGGACCTTTCCTGTCAACAGGGTGCCTGGTGTGGCTGTGCCAGCTGGGGACACCTCTCATGGCAGTGGCAGGGACTGTCCCCTTGCCTGCAGCGCTTTGGGCACCTGGAAGGAGGGGGAGATCCAGGTGATGGCTTGTTTAAAGTGGATGGCAGGTTCCTGCTGTGGTGCAGACTTCAGCTAAGGCAGTATAATTTTGATATCCTATCAAATTATGCTAAACAACTACACATAATTCTCTGCCTAAATTCTATATTAAGGTGACTATATGTTTGACTATATGTGATAACTATTTAACTTACAAGTAACATGAGCAGATGTTGGGTGAGGGTTGGTGTACGCCACCCTTTCTTTCCATCTTAGAGCTCCCGTCGTAAACGTGTCTAACCACAGGCTCTGTTATGCACCCAGTTTGTTCTGGATACTTGCGATGGCAAGGGATACAAAGGGAAAATAACTCAAGTAATAAGGGAACAGCAAGAAATTGTGAGGCAATAAGCACTGCAGTGGGGGAAGGCTTTACAATAAACTGTTCAAAAGGATGTGAAAGCAAAGGAAATATTGCTATCAGTGGAGCAGAAAGAGTTTTATAGCTTTAAAGTCAATCCCTTTAACTGTACAAACTGTTAAATGAAAGGTTGTGTTTAACAAGTTGAAACAAGTTGCAAATTCTTGAAAGGAATGGGTTTTCTGTGACACACATTAAATAGCTGGCAGGGCTGCCTGATGTGTATTTGAAAGGAGGATCCTGTGTCTTTCTGTAATTAATTTCATCACAAGTGTGATATGTGCATGCCTAACACATCACAAGAGAATGTGCAGATGCAGATTGTTCATAGCACTATCATTAATTCCACCACTGTTGACAATCAGCTCATGGAAATCAGTTACCAAATCCCAGCTGGATCCTGCAATACAGAGTTTGAACCCTTCTCATGAGAGATGAAGTGCTGCATTTCTGGAAAGTGGAAATCAAAACTCTTGTGAATTGGATGGCCTCATTTGCTCTACAGCTAATTACACCTGGTTTGGTTCTGCTCCACATTAGCAACATCTTTTGAAAACTTGAAGTAAAAAAAAGAAAAAATACTTTCCTGTATTTGGGAGTGGGGCATCTGCCTCACTTGAAGTCAGCACTTGGTGACCTTCGTTCCGTGCAGGTTTTGGTGGTGCGCTGGCTCTTGGTTATGCACAGGAAATGCTATTTTGAAGGGCTGAGTTTACCATGATGCCTGATGATACCTGCAGGCACACTGGAGAGGACAAGGGAAGGACCAAGGGCTCCACAGCATCCCATAGCAGCTATTCCTTATGTCAGCTGAGCATCCTCGCCTCTCAGAGCAGAGCCTGAAAGAGCCCCTCAGAGGGTCAGTGATCCAAGATGATCAGCTCTGAGGCTGTCTACTCTCAGAGAGCCGGTGCCTGAGAAGGACTAATGTAGCAGCTTTCAGATAACCCGAGAAATAAAGCATACAGATGTTGAACAAGTTTGTGCACTCACAGCTGACACCTAGAGCAGCTTAAATGTAGACTGGTGCATCGAAGACTGGATATAGTTGGAGTGTGTGGAAGCAGGCCTGAAAGGGAATTGATGGGCTATGTCTGGGAACTCTTTCTCTAAAGATGCAGACACCAGATTTACCAGGAATTAGTGTCCTCAGCAACACATTCCTAAGTCTAAGATTCACAATAGTTTACAACTGCAATGAAATGGGGCTGTGCTCAGCCTTGATGCCCTGACAGATGCCTTCTGCATGCAGGGCAGTGGGGTGCGTGTGTATGGGGGGATGAAGCCAATCCATGGGGGGGAGCTGGAATAGCACTTGGACCCATCCCACTGCTGGTGGGTGGCTGTGACTTTCTAGGACCTGCTGTCCCCAGGAGCTCCCTGTGGTGCTTGGCTGCTGGGCTCTTACTGTCCCCTCTGCTGTCAGCAGCTGGTGCCTGAGTTGGGGGAATGGAGCTTCCTGAGGGTCAGGACTCTTCCATCACCTCTTTCTTACCATCCCCTGACACCGAGAACTGGCCCAGACTCAGACCAGGAGGGTGCCAGTGCCTTGCACTGATTATCAAACCTTGCATCTCCTAATCAGCAGATCCTGATTAATAATCAGGGAGACCTGAATAGAAAAAGCCAAGGGCCTCTCTGCTTCCTCTCCTTGCTGAATCCACCTGCCCTCTGTGCCCAGTGTCTCCAGAGGTGGCCAGGACACTGACCCAGTCTGCACAGTGGGGACAGTGTCCGGTGGTGTGAAAGGAGGATGCTCTCTGTGAGGAAGCTCTCTGATGGCTCTCCTGATTTACCTCTCAGTTTGCCTCAGGCAGGACAAAGCAGAGCAAACAAATTCTGTGGGCAGCAATCAGGAACTGCTATTAATAGGACTGATTCTCACTGACCTGGAAATACCGCTGATCCTGCCCAGGGATGCAGTTCTTATTCCACACTCCCTAAACAAGCCTTGTTTTCTGTGGAGATGGTTCAGTGTAGCAGCCTGCGATTCATTGTCAGAAGCCTTTCTCTAAGCAAACCCAGGGTGAGACATTCCTGCTGGTTTCCAGTGTGTGTGACTGATCCCCCCAGGGACTCTCCTCCACTGGGAAACAAAATTGCAGTGAGCAATGGCATTAAGTGTCATTACACTCTTGTGAGTGGAGAGGTCTGCAGGCTTCCATGGAGTAGCATTTCTGATCAGGAATGAGACCATCAAGGAAGGTTCTCATTTTGAACGGCTTTTATCCAGTTACCTCAGGCTCACAGTTTCTTTGATGACTAAAATAGAGCTGAAGGAAGGCTCTTGTCAGTAAGACTGATACTAAAATGCTCCCAAGCTTGAGAAGTATCTTATTGGTTTAAAGAAAAAAAAAACACAAGCAGAACTGGGAGATGAAGAGTAATTCCTTTGGTTGGTTTAAACTTGTGCTGAGGCTCCTGCCTGAAACTCTGAATTAACAGTTTAGGTTTAATTCTGGCAATTGATTTTTTAAAATAATCATAATTTTTCAGACCATGCCTAGTGCCGGTTCAGTTCAGCTCCCTGAGAAGCCTTTTGTACAAACGATTCATGGAGGAAGACCAAAGGTTTCCTTTTCCTTGCTGAATACCCTGCACAGAGCAGTTGTGAGCTACCTTGGGCAATCCCAGCACCCACGGAATGGGCACAAGGCCAATTTCTGGTCAGGCCCTGCATGTTGGAAATAGGAAGGATTCACTGAACATTTTCCCCAGAGACCAGGAGCCATTGCTCCTGTGCAGACCCACTTATTTCTGAATTGCCATTCCCAGTACTCACTTCAAGGTACGAAAACCATATTTTCTTCTCAGTGCTGTGTGAAATTTCAACTTCTCCTTTTCCCATTCACCTTGTGTAAAGCTGGCATCAGCCACTGTCTGCCAGTGCTATTTTAACATGCTTCAAAGATGATGGAAGTTTCTTCCCATGTACATAGAATCCCAGTATCACCAACACTCTGGGTCATGTGCTGGGAAGGGGAGGGAAGCAGAGCCTGTGGCTGGAAGGTACAGCAAGGGCCGGCCAAGGGCAGGGGTGGGTAGCTCCTGCAGAGCGGCTGCACCTTGCAGAGCTGGGGAGGTCCATGGGTGGGGAGGGCTCAGTGGGTCCCTGCTACCCAGAACAGCCTTTGGACACATCTGAAGCGTAGGCAGGGAACTCCCAAGCTGGCTCTGGGTTGGCTTCACTTTCGGGCTGCAAGGCTCCAGCATGCTTGGCTTGGCCACAGAAGAGTGAATTGTTAGAAGACGTTAAAGACTTCTTTCAAAATAGTATATCAATGAGCAGAAAGCAAAGGGAGGAAACTGGATGAACAGTGGGAGGAGTGAGGTGATCCCCCCAACAAAGTGGAGTGGTGCCCCAGGGGCCTTCAAGGGTGTGGAAGATAAGCTCAGTTTTTCCTTCCCAATCACCTTCTGATATGTTTGGAGGAGTGAAGTGTCACCAAACTGAGTGTGCTTTCGGTGGTGGTAGCCCCTGTGCAAGAAAAGATATTCCCCTTGGCAAACTGCCTTGTTACGTCTTGCACTGAGAGGAGCAAAGAGAATCTGGGCCACAAGACTCTTGGGGAAGGGACAGGTTTCCCTGGCAAACTCTCCACTGCCTCTGTGCAAGCTGTCCTCAGCACGAGGAGCTGTACCCTGTCCCACTGGGATGCACAAAGCCTCCCCTGCAGCAGGAGCCCATCCTTCCTGCCAGCTCTGTGGTTGCCATCTCCCTGTCCTGGCCCCTGACATCCCTGGGACAATGCCCAACTGTGGGCAGCAGCCCCTGGGCCATGTGGGGCTCCTCTGCCCCATGCTCCAGCCCCAGCCCTTCATCCTTTCCAGCTGAAGCTGGGCACTCCTCACCAGACTCTGCCCTCCACAGAGCCCCATGTGCTGCTGGCCCTCGGGAGGGACGGGAAAATGACAGGGCCCTTCCCTACCCCTGCCCTGCTGCCCCTTTCCTGCAAATCTTGCCTTTTCCTCTGTGACACAGACAGAGAAATTCCTCCTCTGCTCTCCCCCTCCCCACACCTCTGTGTGCCCTCTGATCCTTCACTTTGTTCTTGCTCCTTCTCTGCCCCTTTGCTCCTCACATTTGTCTAGTTTTTGCATTACATAACATGACTGAATCCCCCTCCTTTTAGGAAAAATCTCATACCTGCTCCCATTCAGCTTCCCAGCTATAGTTCATCCTGCTTTTATCTGGAAAATTATTGAACATGCTGTACAGGCTGTCTTTTATCCATTTTGTTTCTAGACAGTTACCAAACACTTGTGGCCTTAGCACTGACCTTTTCCCGGTTGGCTCGATTCCCCAAAAAGACAACGTGAGGGACAGAAACCCATGTGTGCTGCAGGCAGTCACGTGGCCAGCGTGCAGGGATGGACTGGCTGTTCACTCCCACTGGCCCATGCCTCCAGTATATCCATTAATTAGTAATAACTTGCACCTGTTAGTCCCTATTCCAACACTGCTGACGCTCCTGTTTCTGATGTCAGCTGGATGTGTTATTCTGACACAAACCTGAGAAAATCAGGCTCATCTACTTTCCTAGTCAGAGAAAAAGCAATTCTGCTTTGGAAGGAGACAAAGAATTGGCTGAGGCCTCCCATCCTTTCCTTATTAAACCATTCCCTGGGTGTCAGAGGTGCTGAACAGGGCCAGTGGATGTGCCAACACACTGACAAAGGGGACCAGTTCCTTCCTCCCTCTGCTTTCAAAATCCCTGTCTGCCCCTCATACCTATGAGAGCCCCTGGCACTGGGCAAAAAGACATCACTGTGTAACTCTTCCTGGTGCCTTAGGCAGGACCTGAGGATATGGGGGCTTCCTGCTTTTGGGATGGAGCACCACAGCAAGCCCAGCAGAACCTTTGTGTGGCCATAACTACAGCTGGAACTGGCAGCTGGCAACTCCTTCAAAAGCTGCCACCCATCAAAGCCTGGTGAGTCACTCTGGGTTCAGAGAAGTAGGAGTTCCTTGAGTGTACATCTGACATGCTCAGTAAGATAGAGGGCTGATAATCAAATTTTTCTGCCAGATGTACAAATTATTTCTGAAGCTCTGTATTACCACTGTTTGTGGACAGTCACTGAAACTTCCCCTCTTAGATCAGCTGCTGTGAGTAATTTCATTGCTAAGCCATATGGCATCGCTCTTACGTAATTTTATTTGAAAATGTGATTCTTTTAGCTGTGATAGTGCTTTATCTTCTGTGTTGTTGTTCCCCTGTGTGTGCATGCTTGGCTGTTGGCACAGTAGGATGCATGTCCAGACAAGACCCCTGTGAGAGCAGTGAGGGAGTAGCAGCCCCTCAGAGCAAGCTGGGACAATGATCATCCCCAAGGGCTGCAGGAGCAGCGTGAGAGAAGGAACAACTCCACTCTGGTACTTGGTGAGAAATGAGGATCTGACTTGGGGGTGATGTGTTTTAAAGGGCAAGAAGAGAGTCCCAGAAGGCTGCTCTGGGGATTTCCATCCCTCCAGCCTCCAGAGAAAAGCCAGTCTCCAGCCCATGGGGAGCAGGTGGGCAAGTCAAACACGTGTCTCTTGTTCATGAAAAATCATAGACACCGTCTCATATCAGCCACAAGCACTGGTGAGCCCAACACCTGGGGCGCTGTTATCTTTAGTGGTGATAAAACCAAACTCACTCACTGAGGCAGAGCTGGGAACTTGCATCTGACACCTCCTTTGGGGAGCTTGAAGGCTGGTCACTGCCTTTGGGACCTGCAGAGTTTGCTGAGTCTTGTGGAGGATTTCGATTTGGGAGGTACAGTGAGGTGATCAAATGACAAAGTCTTATCACCCCTTTGGGCACACTGCAGGATTTCACTGTGTCCCCTGGTAAATTAGAGCAGCAATGAATTTCCAGACTAAGGGTATACAAAGTGTTTGGCACCCAGGGCTGTGCTCCCAGAGAGGAGACCAACAGTTGGAAATGGAGGCTACAATTAAAGAACTTAACCAGTCATTACAGAGGTGTTAACTCACTGCTGCAATTACACAGCTGTTTGTTCACTAAAGGAGAAATTTAATACAATAATAATGCAACTATAATTGCAATTCTGCACACTAAAAGCCAAAACACAGAGTTTTCAGGAGTGATACAAACAGTCCTGTCCCCTCTCCAAAAGGGCCTTTAGATCTCAGAGCTTACAGAAAACTTTTACAAGGTACAGTGTGCTCTGGGCGTTACCACAATTTTCCCCATTTATATTGTTGAGTCCAGAAGTGAGAACAGCACCTGAGCTGTGAGAACACTTCTCTGCAGCCTGCACCTCCCTCTAGCCTCAGAGCCTTCATCCATTCACAGCAGGCACTTTTTCTGTCTATAAAGCTCAGTTCCAAAACCTGGTCTTCAAGCAAGCGTTAGAGCTTTTTCAACTCCCTCAGGAAACATTTAATCTTTTTCACTTTTATCCTGTTTTTAGAAACAAACTCACTGCTGCATTTCATCAGAATTTACTCACAGTTTCACTGCACTTGAACTTGTACTTCTGAAATCAATGAATTGTTTCATAAAAAATTTAAACCAGATATTGCCAGGAGGTGTGGGAATGGTTTTTTAAAAAATGCTTCTTTATAGAATGTTGTTGATTAAATCTTTTCAGCCACTGCTGAGCTACAAGGTTTTGTGGAGGTGGAGTGGGGAAGATTTCTACACAGAACAGACACGATCTGGTGTTCTTGCACCATTGGCATTATTTATTACCTCACTTGAGGATCAGGGAGATGACTGAGGTTTGTTAACAATGCAGAGACCTGACACTGCTCAGGTTGTTGCTGCAGGGTGATGAGCTGGTCCTGTATCCCTGGTAAGGCCCTCTGAGGGAAGGGAAGAGCTTGAAGACTCAGGCAGGGTCAATGGTATTTATTAGAGATGTTCCTGTTTGACATCAAAAACTTCTTTTGCTGAGAGGTTGGCTGAATCATTCCATATTTTCCAATCTGGCTTAAAGGCAAAGGGGAGGAAAAGGAGTTTCCTGAACATTTCTACTCCTGTTTGCATAGTGAAAGACACCCCAGACACCTGTCCCGTGACCCCCGAGATCACCCAGGAAGTGCAAACAATGAGTGCTCAAAGGTTGAGCATTATTAAACATTATGGGCAAAGAGGAAGAGACAGAGAAATGTGAATAAATAAAATTATCAAGATTTACCACCAGGGTTGGTTTGTTTGTTTGTTTGTTTGGGTTTTTTTAAGTGCAATTAGATATAACAGAAACTATTACCAAGAGATTGCATGGTAAACTGAGGAAAAAGTTGAACTGTAGCTTGGATTGTTATGGTATTTAACAGCAGTTACTAATGAAAAAGTGAAAATAGTTGCATGCTAAAGGTTGCACTTGACTGAGATGGAGTGGATGTCGATAGAGCATCTCCAGTACATCAGTCAGTTCTGAGCACATGCTAACAGGAAATCAATTAATTTCCACCAACATTTGCTCTTTCTATTGTGAAAGAGTTTTAATTAACTGATTGTGAATGGTCAGTAGCTGCTTATTCTGGAAGAGCCTTACAGATTTAATGAAGCACCATTCTTTCTGAATTTATGCTGGAAAAGTGACAATGACAAATTTTAAGCTGAATTGCTTGCCATATGTGATCAGTTAATGGAAAACCTTCCTCATCCCAATTATTAATTCCTGCCCTGTTATTTTCCCCATTAAGCAGCAGTCTTCTGACTTAGGCAGTGAGTCCAGGAGCAAACATGCCACTGTCACTTGGCAATAAAGCCATTTGGGCACAGGAAAATCCCTTTGATCCAGGTCATGGCCATCTACTACTTGTTTGATGCTTTCTACAGACGTTATTGTGTCTGACACCAGTAAGGGCCACCTGCAGGAGTGGAGCTGAGGGAGGAGGGTTGAGCTCTGCCCAGCCACACTGTTTTGCTTTTGTGTTCATTTCCTCAGATAACCCCAAACATCACTGAATTTTGGAGGCTCAAACAGATGAGATTTTGGTCCATAAGGAGAAGATAAGCCCAAAATAAGAAGACGAGCCCAGTGCTAGCTGCACTACAGCCCCCAAAGAAGTAGCTGTGGAAGAGGTCTGAGGAGGAGGCAGAGCAGCTGAACTTGTTTGCTTACCTGGACAGGTATGAGATGGTGGTGAGGGCTGGGTGCTCTGCTGGGTGACAGAGCAGTGCCAGCACCTGCCCAGCTCACTCCCCTGAGCTGTGTGGCAGCAACATCACAAGGACAACGAGCAGAGGACTTTGAAAGAGCTCTTTATACCTTGTTCTGCATTACCAGTGTTCATGACTTCCTCCTGCACCATCTCCAGGAGTGGCCTGGTTCCCACCCAAGCCAGAGTTTCATACTGGTACAATCAGGGGATTTCTTAAGCACAAGGTCAGAGGTTTCTTGAAGATAGTGATGGGAGTACACACAGCTGTCCCAGTTCAGGGGGAGTGAGCCACTGGAGCCCCTTTATACCTTTCTAATGACATTGCTCTATTTATTTACTTATTTTACTTAGTTCTGTAGTGATGAAGTCCTTCAACTTTATGTCCCATGGGTGATCACTGTGTGGGAGGGCTGTGCTGGGAGACCAACCCTGTGTTACAAACAGGACAGACACATACAGGTTCACTGTGGATTCATCGGCACCTTTGTACACTTGAGGCAGCAACATTAAACAAGATAGTAAATAATCCAGCCCCCTACAGCCATGGGCATCTGCCAGCTCCCAGTCTGGCTTCCCAAAGGAAAGCATGTGCTTATTTCTCACTGTTGCCAGTTATGAGTCAGAGAAATGACCCGGGTTCCTTGCAAAAGAAGAGACAGGAAAAGCTGCAGCAACACAGGACAAAATGCATCAACATTTCCAAGAGAGAACTTAGCGATGGCAGGAATCACTAGTGGGGAAGTACTTTCATGAGGAGTCAACTCCATGGCTTTCAGCAGTGACTTCTTTCTGAAGATGATCTGTGCACATGCTGCAGTTAAAAACTTCACACAGTTAACAGGACAGACAGTCAGTAGCTAAACACATCATAGAGACTGCTCAGGGAGATGAAAGGAGGCATTAAAAACACCAAACCTTGTGTAAAGGTTAATTAAAACATTAATAATGCAAGGTTTCAATTATTCATGCATAAATAAAGACATTTAGTGGTAGACACACACTGAGCATTACTGCGGTGGACATGACATTGGGGTAGAGAGGGAACACATGGCAGCTTCAGCTCAGCACAGGAAATTACTGTGGAGCACAGAAAATGCTGGGCAAGAGGATAGGGTGAGAGTGGGGATCACAGGGTGCAGGGAGAGATGGCTGGGGGGTACCTGCCCTGATCAGCTACAGTTCCACAGGTCTCAAGGACAGTCCTTGTGTCCCCATCCCTCCAGCAACACCAGGCTCAGGAACCAGGAGAGTGTGGGCTCATATCTGAGTGTAGCGTGTGAGGGGCATGGAATGGGCAGAACCACCAGATTTAATCCTCAAATACGATGTTTCTGTACAGTAACAACTGAAAAACCCCATCATATTTTTACTCTCTTATTTTCTACAGATCATAGAATTGTAGAATCCTAGAGCAGCCCAGGCTGGAAGGGACTTCGAAAGATCTTCTACTCCAATGCTTTCTGGGAAAGGAAGCCCAGAGTGATTTTCTCACACCCTGACCAGCTGCATGTGGAATCCTCCAGTGATGGAGGCCTGTCCCTGGGAAGGTTGTTCCAGTGAATGACTGTACTCCTTGTTAAAAGTTTCTTTCATATTGAGATGAAACCTCTTCTGGTGCAGCTTGTACCCATCACCCATTGCCTTCCCCATGGGGCTCCTCCTGCAGAGAGACCCTCCATCCTCTTCAGATCTCCCGTGTATGTCCTGGGGTGCTGTGATGGGGTCCCCCCTCAGTGGAGTCTTCTCTGGAAGAAGGGACTGAACTTCTTCAGTCTTTCTTTGCAGGGCAGGTTCTCCAGCCTTTGGGTCATCTATATCGCCCTGCTTTGGATCCTCTCCAGTCTGTCTGCTTCATTTTTGGATTGTGGGGACTAGAACTGTGCATGACCAGCAAGGCTGGGGGTCAGGCAGGTGACACTGCTCTCCAGTCTGGAACGCACAATGGCCTTCACACAATGCTACCAGGACTGTCATCCCTCATTTGTTCTTGATGTGACCTCCTCAGACGCTCAGAGCATCACTTACAGCCCGCTGGCTCCGGACCTGCATCTGCACTTCTGACACATCTTCCCCTCTCTGTGCCCCCACCACCGTGTGTCTGTGCAAACACTGTTTCTGTGTGGCCGTAATTATACTCTCAGTTTCTCTCCTTAAGTTGTCTTTGACAAGTCATTTAGAGTTTGCCTGCTTTCATCAGCTTTTACAGTGAAGGAAAGTTGGCAGGCAATTCTCAACTACCTGACTTGTCTCTTATCTGATGATTGATTTCCAGTGGGAGTAAGTTTTGATATTTGAAAAGATCCAACCTATTATTATTGAACATTTGAGTTGTGTAATGGAAGTATCTGTCTGACAAACCCAGAAGGATATTTGTGCGGAAGGCTCAAAGGCTTAAGGAAATTTTAGATCATGTATAAAATATTGCCCAGTGCATTGTCTCTGATGTCAGACAGAGAATGGAAAGAGGCCACAATGTCAGGAGAATGCAGCCAGGTTGAGGGAAAAAAAGGTGCAAATGGAATATTTTAAAAAAGTGAGGAGAAATGTTAGCTTCTGTGAAGAATGAAAGATATGGCAGACAATGGGATGAAAAGGACTGATTCTGACCTACATACCCAGGCAGAATCCCTGCTGACAGAGAGGAAGAATGATGCCTTTGATCTGCAGGTGATACCAAGACTCTGGGCAGAGAGAGCTGGTGAATCCTGTTGAAAAGGAAAAAAATCATACCAGCACCAGTGGAGCCTGGGCTCTCACTGTGCACAGGTCAGCAGCCCACTCGGTGTGCAGCCTGGGCTCCAGCTGTGGCTTGGGGACAGGAAAACAGAAACATCCCCCTTGGGAGTGGACAAAGATCCTCCTGGGGACAGACAAACCTTCCCCTTGGGGATGAAACCTTGACCATTAGTTCAGGGATGGAGCTCTGCTGGCTGGAGCCAGGCACTCAGCTGAGAGGGCTGCCAAAGGCTGCTGACCAGAGCATGCCCTGGGAGCACTGCCAAGGGGCTGGTTTCCAGCTCCGAGCTGAGCTCCTGTGTCTTGCACAAACAGGTGTGTTTTTCGTGGGAAATGAGCAAAAATTGCTGTATCAGCCATAGAGGCATCCCTTGGTGCCTCACAGCCCGAGCCAAGTACCAGCTGCACTGGTATGAGACTCATTGTACAGAACATGTACTCTTAAGGGTGGAGCCCGTGCTCAGTCGTGAGCTGGTGCAGTGCCTTATGTACACAGGAAACCAGCTGTAAGTTTTGGAGAAATCCCTTCATTTTGAGGCAGATGGGAAAAGACATTTCTTTTCTCCTTTGGTGCCGAGGAGAAGACCCCATCATCCCTCACCTCATTTCCAGGCACAGTTCCACCCAGGTCATTGCCATTGCTCCCCTGTGTCTGAGCCCAAGCTCACCTGGGTCACTGCCATCTCTCATTTGTCCCCAGGCACAGCCTCACCTGGGCCACTGCTATTGCTCACCTGTCCCTAGGTACAACCTCATGTTTTCTCCTGCTCTTTGGTCTGGGAGTTCAGACCAGACACAGCCCTGGCAAGGAGCAACTCAAATACACAAGTGTATTCCAGACACCAGCAGATTTTGAGAGCAAAGGAAAGAGGTGGTGTTTTCCCACAGTGATGAATCCATATCCAGAGAGCTGTAGTGCCCTGTTCAAACGCAGGGAGAGATGCTGCCTCATCAGCATATTCTCTTTTTACTAATCAAGTCAGCGTGAATAATTTTGCTTACAATTGTGTTTGATTGTATTAGGGAATTATAGATTTGAAAAGCTCTTTTTTTTCCAAGTCTGCAGAAGGCAGCAGCACCATTCCTGCACTATTTTTAGCGGATGTTGCAGAGAGCGTGCTCTGTGCCTGTCCTGTTTCACCGCCAGGATTGTACACCTGGAATTCAAGGGAAAAAAGAAAACTGAGCAGTGTTAAAAGGAAGTTGTACACCCATCTAGGTGTTGCCTGAGGAGGTAAAAGGCAGCTCCTGCCTCCATTCTGGACTGACTGTAGTGCTTCTAAATGAACCCAGCGGTGCCACGATGGCTTTAAAGCTCATAGACCAAATTGCATTTTAAAAATCACACATAACTTGCCTGCACTTACCATACCCCAAAACGAAGGGGAGATGTTTTCTGCTCCAGTGACAAAGAGCAATTTACCTGTCATGCCTGAGGTTTTAGTTACAGGTGAAGGCTGGGTGAATGTGGGAAGTGAATTTCCCTGTAACATTAAACCCCAGTGATGGTCCTTTCAAGTCACAGGGGTTCTGAGGCCATCACATAGCACAGCTCCGGCCCCCAGTAAGATTTACGGGTAGCTGCTCTTTTCCCAAGTGGTTTTCCAGATGGGAGCTGCCAGAGCAGTGAGAGCCCTACAAGCTGCTGGAGCAGCCACACCAACCCCAAGCCCCTGGGTGTAGGGCTCTGGACCCTTATTGTGGGCTCAGCATCCCCACTGAGATTCCCTGGAGATCTGTGGCTGAGGAGCAAGCCTATTCAGGGAGCAGGCAGGAGCATGGGACAAGCAGTGGGAGTGAGGAGTGCCCAGGGACCTGGCAGTGCTCTGTTCCATGCTAACGACCAAGGACTGGTCAAACCACACAGGGGAAAAAGAGTTCTAGTATTCAGTATTGTGATAAACCCTTGGATATGATATATACCCAGCATCCGTGTGGAAAGCTCTGACTTCAGCATTACACAACATTACAGTGCTGCTCATGCTACAGCCACAGAGTGACCTGACCCACCTGGGCCAGGGTCCCCATCCAGCTCAGAGCCACTGCCCCTCCAGCACGGGGCATTCAGGCTGTGTGGGGAGCAGGGCTGGCAGCCTGCGAGTGGGGACTGACATAGCCATGGGCTTCTGATGTGCCAGGGGGGCACTGGGAGCAAGTGGGGGCCAATTTTCCTCTTGTAAGGCTCACACTGGACTGGCATCTGTAGTGTTCTGTGTCTGTGCCTTACAGAAAAATGCTTCAAATAAATCACCAAAACCATTTCGGGGTAGGAAAAGAAATCCTTGTCTGGCAAGAGTTGAAGAGCTCCACCTGGTTCTCTTGCCTGAAATACAGCAAAAGGCTGACTTTGGTCATGTTTTCAGTGACAGATTGTCTGGTACTAAGAAACTTTTTAATCTGGTTGAAGAAACAAAAGAGTCTGACTGGGAGCTAAAGAATTAAATGGATCAGTAGCAAGGTGGGAGCTCTGGGAGTGCTGGAGATTGAAGTTGGGTCACACAACCAAGCGACTGGTACCTGCCCCAGCTCTGGCAATGAACTGTGACCAGGTAGAACTTTTCTAGGAGACGGACAATGGAAAGGCCCTGCTGTTGTGGGGATGCTGCAAATGGAAGAGGTCCTTCCCACAGTGCTGTGCTCCACCCTGCTGGTGCCAAGGGCCAGACAGAGCCTCACTCCACGCATTGCAGTGGCTTATGAAATGCGGGAGCAATGGATCCCCTGAACATCATTAACCCTTGGCTTCCCATGACCCCAGCCCATGTTTGCCCTCCATAGGGTTACTGCAAAAACCCTGCAGACATGGTCCCTTGTTACAGAAGGGGCAGGAGCTGCTCAGCTTTGTGGGTGAAAAAGGAACTGTGAACAAGTGAGATGTTACCTGGCTCTTCAGCTGAGTGCATACGCCCCTGCACACACAGACAGAAAAATCACATTTTTCCCCAGTGAATCCTAAGGAAGAGACTATAATAAGATTTTGTGCATAGCCTGTTGTTCTGCATGTTAACACCAACAATTCCAAGGCACACAGGGAAAGCAAAAGGAGATAAGATGCAAAATGATTCTGTAATGGGTGTTGAAGATTTTCTGGGGAAGGGATTTTTTTTTCTTTGTTTGCTAAGCTTTCAAAACTAACACTGACATTTATACAAAAAGGAGCTTTTTATTTTCCCCTGGAGGTTAACAGCCTGCTGTCTCCCGTAGTGAGTTATCCTGTGGGCACTGCTAGCACAGTTAGAGGAACTGTTTCTAGTCCAACTGTCAGCATCCAGCAAGGCAAAAATATTATGGAATTAATCATGGCTTTAATAACAAGCCATTTTCAATAATTCCATCAGTCCACTCTGGTTCGTGGTGGGCGGTGTTGCTGGTTCGCAGTGCTGGGCAGGGAGAGCCTGGGTGCCTTCCTGGTCCACCTTCTGTGTGTGCCCAAAAGATGTATTGGCTGGCACTGACCCAGCAGGATCAATCACTAATTGCCTGTGTCTTGGGCCCAGGATTTGGCAGACACACCCTGGGCCACCTAAATACATGTGACAGCAGCGGTGGCAGCGTTCGCATGACAACAGCCCCTGGAGGGAGGAGGGAACGGAAGGGCCATGAGGGTGAGGGCTGGGATCATTGCAATAAAGGTGGCAGAGACAAGACCAGGACGTAAAACCATCCATTGAGTAGTGATGCTGTCTTTGTCCAGTCCATGTTCAGCTGGAACATTGGCTCTTACACCAGTGACAGACCAGTAAATTAGTCAGTCCATTCCCTCGGCCCACCAACAGGACAAACTACCATTGAAATGGTACAATATATTAAAAATGTATGCAAGCCTGCATTAACTGCTGCTGGAAAAAACACCCCAAACCATGTGCATGCAGTGCCCTGCAATGTGAAATGGGTGTCAGATCAGGGCTTCTCTCAAAGTGCCCCATGCTGGAACCCACAGTTGTATCTAATGGCATCACAGCCAAAGGAAAAACCTCTGAGTGTTCGCCAGCCTTTTTGCAAGGCTCCAGATGATGGTTTTGTGCTGAATGAATAAATAAGTTTTACTCTGCTCTCCTACAGAAGGCAGATAAGAAGCCAAAAAACAAATAAGAAGCGCAGCAGAAGAGCAAACACATTTGCTTTAAGGAGGGAAGCCACGGCTAAGTTTCTAGACCATGGAGCTACAGGCTACCTCAAATTAAATTAATTTAATGGTTTATACATTTCCTCTGTAGAGATGTGGGCACTGAAATGTGCATCCGCAGGTGAGGTAGGGAGGTCTGGCAGACACTCATGTCACTGCTTGGCATGGTACAGATGCCATGTCTGTATCAGGGGCAGCTGGGAGAGGGATGGATGCTCCAGGCAGTGCCCGGCATCTGCAGCCTCCAGCTCTGCCCCGCTGGCACCAGACACCCTGCCTGGCACACCCAGGTGAGCCCCTGTGTGGGAGCCAAGGCTGCCCAAGCCTCATGAGGAGGGGGCTCTGCGGGGGCCAACATGGCACCAGCTGACATGGCAGCAGCTCCCACCTTCTCCCCACTCCCAGCTCTGCCTCCAAACAAGCACTCTGTGGCTTCATTGCCGGGAAGGTTCTGCATTCCCATTCTCCAAATTACTTTTTTGCTCATTTGGCCAAGGCCTAATTCGTCTTCTGTCAAATATTTTTTCCTCCTGCCAAAAGCACGGCTCCTATTACTGTTTCTCACATCCACTTCAGCCCAACGGTGTCTGTAAATAATGAATTTGCATAACGAACAGGATTTATGAAAACCAATTGCTCTCTGTGTAGGTGACCTTGTGACTCCAAACATGCCAATGCGCAGGGATGCAGGGCAGTGCTGCACTAGCAGCGGCTTTGGGAAGCTGCTCATTGGGCGTGTGAGCACCTTGCCCATGCGTGCCTTCCTGGCTTCCTGCTGCACTTATAAGCCCAAAATAATCACATAGAAATGTGCTGGGCTCCCTCAAAAGTGATGGTGACAGTGGTTGACCATCTCCAGTCACAGCAGTACCAGTGGCACCACCTGCTCACACTGGGGACCCTTCTGGCAGCACCCAGCAAACCTGCAGGGACAGAGTCAAATCCAGAAACAAACCATTCTCTCCTTATCATCTGTTAATGGTCACTGTGCAACTGCATTCCAGGGAAAGATTAGATTTTGGGGATGTGCACAATGTAGGGCAATAATTAATACCAATATTATTCAAACACTGAGACCTTGTTGCTCTCTACAACTCCCTGACAGGAGGTTGCAGCCGGGTGGAGGTTTGGCTCTGCTCCCAGATAACAAGAGACAAGACAAGAGGTAATGGTCTTAAGTGCTGCCACCTCTTCCCGTGACACTGGTATGGATGGAGCAAACACAGAGGGGCAGCTCTGGGCAGCACTGACATCGCAAGAACAGCAATGGGAATGTGAGAAACTCCAGTTTGGACAGCTCTAGGAAGGAGGACAGCTGGCTCTGAGTTCTTTGTTTCATAATGTGAGAGTTTGAGTGTGACCACAAAAGTTAGAAGCCAGAAATAACTGAATGTAGTGATAAATGAAAGGCAGCGATAGAAAGTTTGCTGGTGTTTCCCGGTGAGGAAAATGCCCCTAATTCCTTGGACAATGATGGAATCCAACATGCTCACACTTTTACTGATATTTTTAAAGAATTAGGATAAAAATTTGGATGAATGAAGAGAAAGGTAAAGAAAATTGTCTGGTGGAAAGTTCAGTATTTCAAACTCATTTTGGCTTGGAATAGGAGGAAAAATTTGCTTTTCACATCCTTTTCCAGCAGATCTAGTTTACTGAATTTCCATAATGAGTCCACCTCACCTTCATTTTTAAGTAATTCCAGAGGTGATGTGGAGAACTGCAAATGTGATGTCGTATAAAACCTCCTGAGATGATAAAACTTGGGCTGAAAACTTAGGTCACTGTGCAAATACAAGGTTTCTCTGAGCTTTGCTGAACATGTGGAGCTGGTAGCAAATGAAGGTCTTGCCCCTACAGGTTACCCAGAACAGCTTAGTCAGCTCACCAGTGGGTATCTCAAATATTTTGTAAAATATCAGGCTTTTCCAAACACCACTGTAAATTTCCCACTTAATTTTATAACATCAAACCTGCCCTCATTTTTCCCTCTTCAATCTTCCATTTGCTCATGAGATCATGGAGTCCCTGCTGATAGCAAGCTGTGATAAATTAAGTTTATCACTTAAGAAAAAGTGTATTTGAGTTATAACTGTTAGCTCCAGCTGAAATAATTCTATGGACTCTCCTGAACGCAAAGAAAATAAATCAGGAGATCAGAACTCTATAACTATGTGATTTATATGTATAAATATTAAAGGCATCAGCTAATCAGAGAATTAAAACTGTCAGAAGCTCTAGTGTGGCTCTGTGGTAACACTCAGCACAAATTTTCTGGCTCCAGGATTTTATGTGCAAAGTCAGCTTGTGTTCTCCAGACCTGGTCTGTTATTCCCAGCATGAGGCTTCAGTTCTTTCCATGACATAGTAACTGATTTGCACAGAGTTTCAGGATCTGGGATTTGGAAGCAAACCCCTTTCTGGCACAGCTCGTCCTGGATAAATGGTTATACGGACTTTTGGTTGGACATGGTGGCTGTTTGTGTCTTCTGCTGTATCTCTCACAGCGGGAAAGGGGATTATCTTTCATCTTGCAGAAATAATAGACTTATGGCCCTGATAATTTGTATATCTAAGATAAAACCTGTAGGTAGAGGTTATATTTTTAATAGAACCACTGGTATGGTAGGTGAAGTTTCAGATGTGAAGTGCTCTTGTTCTTGAATTATTGTCTGTTTTCCTCCAGCTGTATCAGGTGTTGAAGGATTATCTTCTCTGCCATAAATCTCCCTTGCTCATACCCTCAGTGCCTTGTGGCTGTAGCAGCCACCCCACCCTGTGTGAGAGGAGAGACATAATTTCTGTCCTTTGAGGGAAAACATGGCAGGCTTGGAATCCCCCCAAGCAGTAGTTTTAAAAACAGTCTCATTAAGCTGCTTATGTAAAAGTTAATTTGATAAAAAATCCCCTATGAAATGGAAACTTCCCTTGGATTTCCATAGCAAAGCATCAGGAAGGAGCTGCTCTCACACCTGGTACTGCACTGAGCTGTGGGTAATGCAGGTAAGCTGGACACATAGGAAGGATTACTCTGGCTACCTACATCCTTCAAGCTGCTTTTAATTGCAAACAAGGATAAAACATTAAAATACCATAAATATAAAAAATAAATATTAAATATTTCGATTTTTTTTTTAACATTTGCTCCTTCGTCTGCCTCTCAGAGGAAGACTCCACTCCCCCTAGGAGACGTCAGAAGTGATGGGAATGGGGAGCGCTGGGTGCAGCTGTGCCTGAAGCCTGCCGGGAGGCCCAGGCTGGTGTTCCAACAGCCCGGCTTCGGTTCGTGCAGCCTGACCCGCGGAGCAGCACGGCCACAGCTGGGCACGGGAACGGGGGCAGCAGCAACTGGAGCCTGCGAGGTCTGCGGGGAGAGGGGAAAGCCTGGGGGGCTGTGTGGGTGTTCCTGGGCCGGGCCGCACGGTCAGAGTCGCGAGCATCACTGGGAGAGAAAGCTGCCCACGGATAACATTTGGGGCAGTGCCCGTGGCACATCCTGTGGCACATCCCGTGGCACATCCCACGGCACGTTGCACCAGCCCAGCACAGGCAGTCCTTGCCCTCCTGCTGGGGTGTGGGACAGGGCTGCTGTGGCTCCGCAGAGGTACTTGGCAAGGAATTCATGTCCAAGCAGGCTCAGAAGGGATGAATGCCTGTGGTATCAGTGGGACCTGTGCCACCACTGAGGGTGGCAGGATCATTCTGCTGGGACTGCCCAGGTCCCAGGTACTGCAGAAGGGGACCCCTTGCAGGCTTCGTGGGGCCCCTCACCTTCCAGAAACCACCACTTGTCACATACAAACACTATTTAGGTTTCTGACAAATGAGTGACATAATTAATGGCACACAGCAAACCGTGTATCACATGATACATCACACACATCTGACATGTTGTCAGAGAAACCATTCCTCATTGCAAACCTGTCCTCCACATTTTTGAACCTCACAGCCCAGTTTACAAACCCCAGTACTGTGGGGTATGGCCTGTTCGGATGTCGTCTTCAGGTTTAATTACTTTTTTCCTGTGTTTTATGCATTTATTCAGTCTGTACTAAATAGTGGTCATTATTTATCACTGGACCACCTGGCAGTGATCTCTGCCTGGAGTTTGGCTCTCAGGAGGTGCCTCATTTGTCTTGTGTTTGCCTTGAACATAAGTCATAAGGCACCAGGGCTACTTGGAAATGCACCATTTTTCTGAAAGAAAAATCAGTCTGCAAACCAAACACACAAAGTGTAAATTGTATGGGGTTTTCACGGCCAGGTTTTGGTAATGGGGGGATTATAGGGGTGGCTTCTGTGAGAAGCTGCCAGAAGCTTCCCCCATATCTGATGGAACCAATGCCAGTGGCTATGAGAGGGATTCGCCGGTGGCTCCTGCAGCTGACATCCACCCAGCTTCCTCCTTCCACCCTGCTGCTTGCCTCCTGTTGATGCTAATGGATGTATGCCCAAACTGATCACTGAACAGGGTAACAAGCAATTTTTAGGGAAGAAGTTGCCATCTGGTGTGTGAAACAATGAAGGGAGAAAGGAGAAGAGAAGAGAAGAGAAGAGAAGAGAAGAGAAGAGAAGAGAAGAGAAGAGAAGAGAAGAGAAGAGAAGAGAAGAGAAGAGAAGAGAAGAGAAGAGAAGAGAAGAGAAGAGAAGAGAAGAGAAGAGAAGAGAAGAGAAGAGTACAACCTCAGGGCTGGATTTCTTTTCTTTGTTAGTGCTGGGTTTTGGGAAAGTGGAATTGGAAAAAATTCCCTTAATTTAAATTTTATTCAATGTCAACCTTCTCACCATCAAAGAACTGTAACAATACTGGTGGGTTGTTTAAACAAACCACAAAATGCCCACAAACCTGCTCTGAGGAACTAATAGGGAATCTGGGGGTTCCAAGACATCGCTTGAGAAAAATAAAAAGCTAGACTGTAATGGTATTTGGAGTGCCATTTGCTTCAGAAATGTTGCCTTATTTGCTTCCGCAAGATTCTCTCAGACATGTTTCCATCCTCACCATCTCAGCCACAGGACTGAACTGAGATTTCCTGACTCATGAGAAGGTGCCAAGTCACTGAGTTTGACTTTGAGATTGAAATGCTGCCCCTGTTCAGACTCAAGGTCAGCAACTGGCAGGCCAGTGCACAGATTGGTTTTTGTAATGCAAACAAGATACTCATAAGCCCTCCAAATGGAAGCCCTCCAGTCCTGTTACACAAGTCTTAAATTCATTATTAACAGTGTAGAACTGCTAATTGTACAATTGTAATGTAGCATTTGGTAATTGCTCACTATACAAACACTGTAAAGGCCTTAGAGAATGCATCTAATTATGGGCTTTTGACAGAAAGCAGGCGGGAAATCAGTCCACGGCTGGTGAAGTGAGTGGCTCAGCTTCCTCATCCTCATGGAGCATTGGCAGATGGAGTTACAAGCCAAGTGGATGCACCAGCCAGAGGCCACCAAAAGGGGAAATTTTGTTCACCCCCTTCTTCCACATCCTGCTTCCACTCCTGGGTGTGCTGTCCTGCTTCTGTAGCAAAGGGCTGAACAAAGTGCCAGGAGGCATCTGTTGGTGCTATTTTCTGGCCTTAGTCGGGGTGTAACTTCAAAATTAATCAAATAATGGACCTTGGCTTTTACTGATCACATGGAAGCAGTGTTGAGCATTTTGGAGTGGCTGTATGTGAGTTAGCTGTTGTGGTGATTTTTGCTGGGATGAAGTTGATTTTTCTTCCAGTAGCTGATCTGGAGTTGTATTTGGGATCTGTGCTGGAAGCAGTGGGGATCCCACGGGGATGTGTCAGGCCCTGCTGAGTAGCACCTGCACAGTGCCTGGGGCTGCTCTGCTCCTCGCCCACTCCACAGCCAGGGGCTGGGGGCACCAGGGGCTGGGGGCACACAGCTGGGACAGCTGATCCCGACTGCCCCGAGGGATGTCCCAGCCCCCAGGACATTGTGCTCAGCATAGAGAGCTGAGGGAGAGGGATGGGGGCACATTTGGGGTGATGGGGTTTGCATTCCCAAGTCACTGTCATGTGTGCTGGAGTCTTGGGGATGGCTAAGCAGCTGCCTGGTATGGGAAGTGGGGAATGAACTGCTTGGTTTGCTTTGTTTGTGTGCACAGCTTCTCCTTCAACTGTTAAACTGACTTTACCTCAACCCACCAGTGTCCATGCTTTTGCTCTCCCAGTTCTCTGCCCACCCCACTGAGAGTGATCCAGTGGTGGGGTGAGCCGAGCTGCCAGCTGGGGTGAGACCAGGGCACCTGAGGGGCCGGGGCTGCTGGTGGTACTGGGTCACTGCAGAAGCTGGTGGTGGCTCTTCCAGCCACCTGCCCCAAGCCCCAGCCACGGCTGGCAGCAGCGGGCACAGCCCCGGGGCCCTCTGTCTCCAGCAGAGCCCCCGGCCCCCGTGCCTCCTCCGTGTGAGCCAGCACAGCCCACTCGGTGCTGGTGGCCAGCAGGAGGGACTCGGGGCTGCTGAGCCCCCGGCCCGGCCGCACTGCTCTGAGCGTCAGCTCTGCCTGTCCAGCAGCGTAGCTGTACACACTTCTCATTAAAACTATGTTAAACATGGAAAAACTGCAAAAAGGAAGCTTGGTATTTCATGTGTGAGCTCTTTAATACATTTTGGTGTTTCTCATGTTTGGAGATAAAAACAGGATTGGAAAAGCTCTCTTCTGTCTTTCTGCTGGAAATGTATTGAGGTTTTCTGAATTGACATGATAAATTTGCTTTAAAAAACTAGTCTAAAATCAGACGGAGTGAACAGAATCTCTAGAAATGCTTTTCCAGTCAGCGGGGCAAGGCAAAAGGTTATTTCTTTTTACTTCTTCTGTTTTTGAGAAAGACAGTTAATCCACTGTTGCTGTTTCAGAGCCAGAGCTCTCCTTGCAATGCTGCTCTCGGATGTGACCAGCAATACAATCCTGCCCTGGACTGTGCCAGGGACTTGACAAGCTGTCTCAGATGTGATGAGTTGTCATACACGAACCAGATTTTTGGTTCTACTGACTGAGAACGTCTTATCCATGAGTATCTGTAGTTTTCCAGAAGGTAAAAAGCTTTCCTGGAAGCAGCTCCTTTTGCTATGCAGTTTGAAACCAGAGAAGGGAGTGCTGAGAGGGAAAGCTAAATGGAGAAAACAGCACCTATCTCTTCATTTTGTATGAGGTCTTTCCATTGGAGTGAATAAAGATAAAAATCTACTTGAATATCAAAAAATGCCTCTCTGAAACAGAGCTGTGCCCAGCTTTATTTAAGATTCTTCTGCACAGAAACCAGGTCTTCATCCCAAGGTGCTGTTGTGACAGAGCAGAAGCTATGATTATAATGACTGCCAAATTGGGAATGGTGTCATGGGTGGGGAAAAGAGGTACGCTTGTTCCTCTAGTTTAAAAAAGGGTTGAAGTGAGACAGGAAAACAGGAATCTTGAGGTTAGTCCTTAGCAGTGTGCAAAGTCACAGGAGAAATTGGGAAGAAATAGCAGCTGAAGACAGCTGGATAGGTAGTTTAGGAGTAAATTTAGGAGTAAATTTTAGAAGTAGGGAATTTAGGAGTCAAACAAATTGGGTTTCAGGGAGACAAATTGCAGCCAAGTTCCCCAGCCAGAAATATTTTCCTAATGCCTGACTCCTAGGCAGAATTATCATGGACCAAGTAACACATGGATCTGATGTGCCTGGGCTGCAGGAAGGGAAGCACTGATTTGTGGCAGCATGCAGGCACACCTGATAACCACAGGGCAGGTGAGGAGCTGCTGCACAGGGGGAGGATGTCCTGGGGATGGGCTGGTGGGGAGCTCCTGGGGGAATACAGGGCCACCACTCTCAGTTTGCAAGAGGAGCAGCTGCTGCAAAGAGCTGGAGCACAAAGACTGGAAGAGGATAGTGGCAGGGAGCAATGCTCAACACAGCCGAAGGTCCTGACACAAACTAATCACAGAATCACACAGGTTGGAAAACTCTCTGAGACCACCGAGTCCAACTGTTCCATCAGCACTGCCAAGGCTACCACTAATCATGCCCCCAAGTGCCACATCCACACAGCTTTTAAATCCCTCTAGAGATGGGGACCCCACCACTGCCCTGGGCAGCTGTGCCGAGGGTGGACAATCCTCAATTTTCATTCTGCTAGAGAATCCCAGCGTGAGCCGCCAGTCCTGGCACTTCTCTGCTCCCTTGCACTGTGTCTGATGGACTGGGAATCAAACTTGGTAGCTCTTGCTTTTCCACCATTCCTACCAGCCTTGAGTCCTGGGGATGTGGGTGCTTGGTGGCACCTTTGTCCCCACTGCAGCATGAATGGGAACTCAACCAACATGAATAAAAACACCTGCGGGTTTTATGGCTGAGTGATCAGTGGCTGAGCACCAGAGGTGCTGTTGGTGGGTATATACACAAAAGTGTCCCTGTGCACCACAGATTCACCTGCCTCAGGTGTGCCTGCCTCAGATTCACCTGCCTCAGGTGCGCCTGCACCATCTCTCTGTGGTACCCGGAAAACAGAGAACACTGAGCACTTCCAGAGCTTTACTTAGAAGAGAAATCTAGGGAATTCCAAGAATGTGTGTTCTTGAAGCAGAAGAGCCCAGAATTCCCCTGGATATGTTGTCAGTGGTCTGGAACCTCCATGGGCAAACCCCTACCCACTCCCAGCTCCACACTGGAGAAATTGGGAAGAAATAGCAGCTGGAGACAAGTGAATATGGGTAACTTAGGAGTCAAACAAGTCGGGTTTCAGGGAGACAAATTGCAGCCAAGTTCCTCAGCCAGAAATATATTCCTGTTGCCTGACTCCCAGGCAGGATTATCACAGACTGCCCACCCAGGCTGTGTGAGGCTGGCCAGGCTGAGCTGCGCAGAGATTCTTGCACTGAGTGCTCGTGTTTCTGCACCAGCAACCTGAGCTGCCCTGTACCCAGAAACCAGGAGAGCAGGGTTCCAGCTCCTGCGCGGCTCAGCAGGAGGATGCTGAGTGCAGGTGGGAGCTGCTGTGGCAGGAGGTGCTGCCAGTGAGACATCTGCCATGCTGATGCAGGGCTCACACTGGGCTGTGGGGCTCAGCAGGTGCAGAGCCTGAGGCAGGGGACCCCACTATGGTGGGGGCAATGGGCGAGGCATTTCTGAGGGGTGTTATCCCCAGTGCAGAGGGGAGCGTTCCCACACCTGTCTTTGGCCTGGTGCACGGGGACAAGTGCTGCTCCACACAGGTCCCTGAAGTGCTTGGTCATTGCCATGTAAAAGATATTTTCTGGACATATAGCTCCCATTTCCTGGATATTTTCATGTGTCTATGCAGACTGAACTCCCATTCCATATTCCTATCTCCCTGACCTCTCAAGGGCACTGCCTCTTTGCAATCTCACCTCCTAAGGCTATGAAATAGCCGTGGTGGAGGTTTTGGGTGGTTTTTTTAGAAGTCAGAGCATCAGATTAACTGATATTTACACACCTCCCGGAGAGCAGAGCCGGGCAGCCAGCAGGTGGGACGGGCAGACAGGGACCAGGACTAGGAGCAGAGGAGAGTGATGCTCAGAGAGAGGAGTGTGGTGGCAGCTCCAGACCTCCGTGGGAGCCGGGCTCGGGCTGGTGCGGGCATGCAGCCATGGGGACCAGACCATGAGCAGGGGGAACAGGGTTGGCCCCCTTCCTGAGGGTGCTGGGGGTGCGTGGCTCTTGGGCTCTGTGCCAGCACAGGAGCCCCACACCTTCCTGGGCAGCTCTGACACAAGGGGAAAAGCACCAGTTTTCCTGTGATTTTCAGCATTTCTCAAACTGTTCAGATGACCAAACCCTTTTGGCAGCCACATTTTTTCAAACCCATGTGGCAGCACCAGTCTTTATCCTTCACTGTCCTGCGTGAGCTCCAAGGACCGGCAGACACGTGGCTATTCAGGGCAGCAGCTTGAGGGTGGAAAGAGAGGGGTTTGGTCTGGAGATGGCAGCACGGTTCTCAGTATCCCCTGATCCCCTCCTGTTAACCCACAGACAATCCCAGCACATTAGGAAATGTTATCCAGGGCCTGAGAAACATAGGAAAAGCAGGAAAACATTCCTCTTTAGGGGCTGGACATAAAAAAAAAAAAAAAAAAACCAAAAAAAAAAAAAAAAAAAAAAAACCCCTGTGTTTGGAAGCTACAGTGGGAAACTGAAGATCAGAAGTAAAACATGCATTTTTGTTGAGGACAGTGAGTGATTGAAGCAGCTTACCCAGGGGCCCAGTTGAGTTTTGCCTATTGAAGTTGTTTTTCTTTAACCCAGCCTGCGTTCATTTCCAGAAGAACTTAAACAGCAGCAAAACCCAGAACCCTGTGGCTCTCGGTCTGTGCCCTGTGGCAGGTCAGACTGGCATGATGCACCTACCACTTCTCCTTAAGGAATGGAACCTCGCAGGACCGAGGATCCTGAACTTGAGAGGTGACACTGGCAGGAGCTGCTGAGAGCTCCTGTTAGCAACAGGAGTGAGAGGGTAATTAGCAGTGACAGCTCCTGACCCAGGCGTCCCTGATCTCCCTGACTCCTGTAAAGGGAGTTATTAGTCAAATACAGCACCTTCTTGGGAAACAATTACCACTAATTACTATCAAGTCATAGCATCCCGAGATTTTAAACACAGCGTGGAAACCTTGTGTGATCAGAGACCGTCAGGCGACTGTCTAATGGGTTTCCATGCAGTATATTCCTGACAAGACGGTTCATGCCAAATAGGTGACTTTCACTGATGTTTAATCTGCACTTAACATTAATAAAAGTAAAGCAGGCTGGCAGACTGAGACACAGCAGACAGCCCAAGCCCTCCTCTTGCACCTCTCAAAAACCAGAATCAAAGGGGATACCTGGAACATTGTGAGTGTTCCTATGACTCCTGATCAGATTTTTGGCTAACCCAGCCCATAGCCCACCATCCTGGTGTATGCTGGGAGCAGCATCACTGGGTCAGAGCAAGAGGCCCATGGTGGCAGGAGGGGGCCAGAAGGAGCTAAAAATCTGCAATGCAGCCATTGTTCCCCATGCCTGCAGCCAGCATCTCCACATATCACCTGTCAGGGAGCTCTGTCAGAGTCTGCTTTCTCTTGGGAATAGAACAGACCAAGCTGGGAGGTGTAAAAGTCAGCTCACCCCAAAAGCCTTTGCAGTGGATCCCACAGCAGTGGGACTGCTGAGGCTTCCCTGCCTCCTTTTGTGTTGGAGGGGACGCCCACTCCATGATGGAGGAGGAGAAATGAACACTCACCCCTGGATTGGGATCTTCTTTGCTCATAGCTGTGTGATTCAGTTATGGCTTATACATTATGGAATCTCATGACTTGAGTAGGGAATAAGTGAATTCATGTGAATCCCTTGGGCAAAGGGGATCAAACCCTTGTTTGTTGTGCTTGGTTGTTGTATCTCCTAATGAGCTCATTAAAAAAAGCCTAATTTACAGAGCACTTTGTCCTGTACATTTGAGAGATCCAAACTACCATGACGCCTCTCCTTTGGCTCTTCCTGCCAGCTGCCAGCTGAGAGGAAGTGTGTCCGTGGCCAGGCAGGACACCAGGGAAGGCCAGAGCAGCGTTGCCCTCCTGGGAGCCGTGGCTGCAGTGCAGCAGGGGCTGTCTGCGCTGCGGAGCCTGTTGGGACAGCCGAGAAAGTTCCCACCTGCTCGGAGAGGTGTAGCAGCAATGCCAAGCCTGCAAAAACGAAAAGAGGGTGGGCACCAGGAGCAATGAAGTGATTTTTAGCGTCTCTGTATCTCTGGAAAGGGTTAAATCCAAGTCTGAGTCAGGACCTTGAACCTCGTTTGTGTTATGAACATACACCAGACCCTGGTAGCAAATGCCCAGACCAGAGAGACGAGCAGATCCCGGGCTGGAAACACCGTGTCATGGTTGAACTGAGGAATTCAGCACTTGGAAAATGCTGAGCCCCTGCCTTATTGGATTATCTTCCTGCTCTTCCTTTCTCCTCTGTAGGGTTCTTTATTCAGAATTTGCTCAAATATTTTCCTTCAGAAGATTTAATATCTCAAAGTGCAAATATCCAAACCCTGTATCATTTTGTAATTTCATACTCTGTGGTTCTTTCATATGCATATCAATCATTTGCCATCCTTTTGAAGGATGCAGCTTGAGTAATGGAAGTGAAAGAAAACCCATTCAGTGTTGATTTTAATTGAACAAGCTCGGAAGCAGTGGGGATCCATGCCAGACGCCAGTTCGCTCTTTTTGAAGAGTTATTACTAGAATTCTTTTGCTTCTGTGTCTCTATTTTTTTTTCCAATTAGCAACTTCTCAAAAATATTAGTTATCTTATTATTTTCCCGGTTCTGCTTGTTTGGAATGCTTATGCATAATAATCACTAAATTCACTTTCTCCTCCTGTTCCAATGGAATATTGTATCCCTTGTCTGGGGAGCAACACTCCAGCCTGCATTCCAGAGTAATTTTTGCAGTGAAAATTAACTCATTTTTGGTGCAACCTTTTCGTTGTGGTTATGGCAGTGGTGAGCTCCTGTATGCTCTAAACTGCGACTGTAGAGACCGTAAATATTATAAATTGAAGACTGCAAAGACTGTAAAGAAAAGTTTGTTCTTTCTTCTATGTACAAATGAGGTGTAGGGTAGCTCTTCATTCTCCCACCATGATGAGTTGAACATTAGCCCTCAGCATGTTGCTTGGATATAAAAGAGGAGATGGAACATCCAGAAGAATAATAGCTTGAATTACTGGACACTACCTTCCATGCAAAATTTGGCTTAAGGAAAAGACTTAAATCAGCAACTGGTAGAACAACAAATTCCCATCTATTATGGAAATGAGCTCTGCACATGGCTCTGAGGGAATTGGGGCAGGCTGGTAATGGAGATTTTGCTGTTTTCTACTGAGAAGTCACCTGAACAAAGAAGGAATAAATTGTGTAAGAAAGAAATGTGAATAAGGAAGAATTTTAAAAGACCGAGACCCAAAACTCCAATATGAAGAGACTGCAAGTGTTAAGGGAGCACATTATTAAAATTCCAGAAGCAAGGAGGAGGAGACAGGCAATGAAGCATGTCTTTGGCTTTAAACAGGCAGGGGGAGAGGTGCTGAGCCCTGGTGGCACAGGATTAGGTGCCCATGCTGTTTGTCAGGTGATGCCCATCCCAGCTGCACAGCACCCAACACTTCTGTCTGCTGAAATCACGGAATCACAGCATCATTTAGATTGGAAAAACCCTCTGAGAGCATCAAGTCCAACCATTCCCCCAGTACTTTCAAGCTGTTCAACAATGTGTTATTGGAAGCTGCATTTGGGGATGGGCAATTATTGTTCTTCAATCCAGGAGGCTTAATGTCACCTTCAGAAAAAAATGTAGAGCTATTTGTCCCTAAAGCAGCTCACCAGACCACAGCACTGCACTGCAGCCCTGGGTCCTTCCCTGGGACACAGGCTGGCTTTGCCTTCCACGTCCAGCTGCGTTGGGCCCTGCGAAAACACAAGTATGTCTGTTTATAGAGATGGAAAGACGGGGCTGCCCGTGGCGTCAGCAGCCCTCTCCTCACGTAAGCTCTGCCCCAGCTCCATCCCCACACATCGGCACTGCCCGTCAGTCGCAGCGAGCCCCTGGCAGTCTCTGACTGCTCTGGCCTCTGCCTGCCTTGGGAACACCAGTCCCAGTGCCTGGAGGTGTCAATGACACCTGGCAGAGGGAAACGGCCTTTTGCAGGTAACAGGGTGTTTTTGGACAGGCTCTTTTTCTAAACTATGTCTGGGCTTAGTCTCTATTTTTTATTCACAGCCCTACAATATATCTGCTTCTCCCTGCTTGTTGTGTAGGGTCTCCATCTGTAATATTTCCTCCTACCCCTATTTCCAAATCAAACAAGCCATGCTCCAGGTGAGCTCACGTGGCCCTGCCAGGCCACCATGGGGGTGAGAAAACCTATTGTGTGGGGCACAAAGCTGGCTGAAGAGAGCCCTGAGCTCGTGTGCTGGCTCCAGGGTGGGCAGAGCCTGCCCATGAGGTTTGGGCTGAGGTGGACAAGGCTCCTTGTCAGCACAGCAAACTTTTCCCAGTTGCACCTCCAAGTCTTCCCCAGACAAAACTGTGCTCATGCAACGCAGAATTGTGGCAGGTGTGCGATTGCCACAGGACAGTCAGTGCTCATCTGAGTTCATCCTCCAGCTTGTGTCTGACAATTAATGCACTTTATAAATAAGCCAGGTACCAACAGCTAGAAGTTTTCATGTAACCATGCAAGAAATTAAAGAAAAGAAATCAGCACATGGTTTTATTTCTCAAAGAACAAATTTGTTAAAAGATGAAGCAAACAGACACTACAATTACTGTAATCACGACTTTTAATCTAAGCTGTTTTTTGATTAAAAATGCAAAAAAGGGTGCACTCCAGCTATAAAATATTGCTTTACTTGGTTTGGTTCCACCAGACAAACCGAGTCTGTTTGAGGATAAGCCTGTCGCCAGCCCCCCACCCCCCGTGGAGGTTTTGGGTGATTCACTGGCAGCACCAGTGGCAGGGTCCAGCAGTGTGGGGCTGGCACATGAAGACCAGGGCACCAATACGAACGGACCCTAGGCAGAAATGTCACACCAGTTCACCTTAAATAAAATCAGAAATAGTGCTGAGGGACCTGTGTGCCCAGGCCAGGTTTAGCACCCCTTGCCCTGAGCCTCCCCGGCCAGTGAGGGCGAGAGCTGGGGGCACCAGGACAGCTGGGGAGGGATCTCACCTCTGGCCTGGTGACAAGGAGACAGAGGACTCCAGAAGGAGCAGGATCGGTCCCTGCCATTTTTTGTACAATGCAACAGCTCCCCCATCTTACAGACTAAAGAACTTAAAATGGAAAAACATCCCCAGGAAATGATCACTGGGTTAACTCCACATGCTTCCCCGGTTCTTCTGGAAGGAGAGGCTGGCATGCACTGGTACCTGAGGCGTTCTTGTCTCCAAGGTGCTCCAGGGACGAGAAATCTACTTCATGCAACGTGACATTTGACATTTCAGTGATTAGGGCAGTAAATTTTCTCCTTGTAAGGATGAATAAGCATTGCCACTTCCAGACGCTTTTTGATGAGGTACCAGAGTGTCTCTTAAGGAGTACCATGTACTGCCTCTTGACACGTTTTTCGCCGGGCTGTCAGAACCTGCAGTGCCTGGGCGCTGCTCCCCTGCACTGCTGCTGGTCTCCTTTAGGGTGTACACGCAGCACGCGGTACCAGCGCTCGGTGCCTGGCGGGGAAGGGCGCCTGTGCTGATGGAAAACTCTGTGCTCAGTGCGGAGTGACGTTATGCCTGAACAGCTCCTGCTCCAGTCCACGGCACAGCTACCACCACCGCAGACACGGGGCATCCTGCCCCTCCTGCTGCCCGGCAGTCCGGCAGCAGCTCTGGCCACAGCTCAAAGGATGGCTCCGGTCTGTGAGGTGGGGCTGGGGAGGAGGTCTGAAGGGATGAGGGACAGGCAGCCCCCTGTGGCACCGTGGGTGTTGTGGGCAGCAGGCTGGGTGAGCACGGCACCCTGTTGCCAGCGGCTGCAGCACGGTGGCACTGTGACTGGGCCCCAGGTCCCTCCTTCCGGAGGTGACTAAGGGTTTGAAAGTACGTAAAAGAGCTCTGTGTATTATTTGAACAAAGAACTCTCCTCAATGTATCCTCATTTCAGCCAAAAAAAGAAATGATGAAATAATTTTAAAATTATACCTGTGAGGGGAAAAAGATTTCAGGTTAAGGAGTTACCAGCTCTGTTGGGAAAAAAGCATTTTAACACTGGTTGGCGAGAGCAAGACAAAACCCCCAGCAAGAGCTTCTTCAGATGGGTAATGGGGGAGGTGACTGAGCCCCAGCAGGAGTGAGGGTCCCCAAGGCAGGGTGAATCCTGGCCACAGCTAAGTTGGAGCTCACCTGAGTAATCCTGAGCATCCCCAGTGCCAGGACCATGCAGACAGTGCTGTCCATGAGGTACACTGCAAGGCACTGGGAATAACGACGCCAGGACACAGACCTGCCCCTTCCCACGGCGCTGAGGTTTGTCCCAAAACAGCCTGTCCCAGGGCATTGAAGGGAGCGTTCAGGCACAGACACCCCCCATAGCATCACCGGGGGCAGCCAGGAACACCCCAGGAGAGACCCCAGTGGAGGGGTGAGCAAGAGGGAGGGGAACAGCTTCAGGGTAAGACCTGTACAGCATAGCAGCCACACACTGTCACTTAGGTCTGGGTCCAGGATCAGACAAGTGGGCTTTCCATCCCAGCCATCAGTGAGCGAACCTCCCCAGCACACCCCCAGTTCCCACAGCCCTAGATGCCCCAGGGGGGAGCAGTTTCCCACTGGGTACATTAACTAGGCGGTGGTGTTGTCTCAGTCTTGTTGTCTCAGTCTCATGTCCAGGAGGGATTTCAGGGTGACAAGGAAGATGCAGCAGCCCTTGCTCAAACACCTGAGGCCAGAGAGGGCAGGACATTGCTTTAGCTGCAAGGTTGTGGAGCTCCTGGGCTGTGCTGTACTGGTACCTGTTCAGAGTGGTCCTGAACAGGTACCTCACAGTGTGTTTGGGCTGGATGGTGCAAACCAGTGCACCTCCAGTACATACCAGGCTCTGAACACAAGCTTCCACTGAGTTTCCACTGAGCTTCTCCATGTCCCCATGGCCAGGGAAGCCGTACCCTGATGTTTGCCTCCTCTCCCAATGACAGCCACACTACTGGCATCACTGGCATGCTAGCTCCCCTGCTTCTGGGGCAGCAGAGAACTGACAGAGTGCAAATGCTTGAACCTGAAGCCCAAGACACTGGTGGATGCCAGCCAAGACCACGTATGTTTTACCAGGGAGCATCTTATTGTCTCTCTTCTCTCTCCACAGGGGAGCACACTGTGAACGCCAAATCAGGGCTGAGCACGACACTGCCTCCAGCTCCAAAGGAGATTGGTGCTAGGACTGAATGTGGGGCAGAGACCACCCCAGCAAAACCAGCTGAATTTTCCTTTGAGGGAGAGAAGATTTAGACTCATGTCCTCCTGCCAGCCTCTCTCCCCCTGTAACAGCTCAAACCAGCTCCAGGAAATAGCAGCTGGTACTTGGAGATAAACACTAACTCAGGGCCAGCCTGGCAGCCCAGCCCCGAACAGACTCAGAGGCTGTCAGAAGGGCAGAGGACAACGTGGCTCTGGCAGTTGTGTTCCTTGTGAGAGCAGGGTCACAGGCTGCTTTGGAGACCACTTCAAAGTTCTTATGTCACATGGACAGCCCTGAGCCCAGGAGCAGCGATGTGTTCCCTCCTCTCACCCTTACCGACGCCAGACGCTGCATCCCAAGGCACAAAAAACTTTGGCAGGGCATCAGCAGAGAGGCATGAGGACTGCCACTGCACCTTCCCGTTTCTACCATGTGCATCCCCAGCGAGAAGATGCCAGTGTATCCCCAGCAGCATTGCTCCCACTGCCTCCAAGCGTGCCGAGCAGTCCATGGGTTTTCTCCTGCACCCTCAGCAGCGGTGGCCACGCGGGCTGGTCCGGCTGCAGAGAGTCCCGGGGCAGCCCCGGAGGAGCGGGCAACTGCCTCCCATCCCAGCGGAAGGGTGTCGGGGGAGACGGGGCCATTGCCCAGTGGTGGCAGGGCACGTGCCTGCACATCCCTCCAGGTGCGGGGTCACTGGCCGCTGACGAGGTTCGTTAATTAGCTCCTCTTCCAGGCTCTCCAGGCAGCGCTCCTCTTCTTCGGGTCCTGCAACATCCCCGGCGTTTTCCCACAAAAGAGCATTAGAGAAGGTTGTCAGTGTTCCATAGCACGAAATGCACTCTCCTCCGTTTTAGAGATCCAGGAGACAGGTAACGATGCCGAAATCCCCAAAAGCGCTCCAGTTTACTGCCCCCAAAGATGACCCAGCCTTTCCTTCTCCTGCCAGGATCATCCCTCCTAGAAGTCCGGTGTTGCAGTCCCTGTCCTCGGACCGGCAGGGCGCGGGTAGGATGCGGGCAGCTGCGTGCCCCGAGGGTGGACAGGAGCCCTCGCCATGCCGGGCAGCGCAGAGCGGAGCTGCCGCCGCGCTCCCACCCCGCGTGGCCGCTCCGCGCCGCGGGACGGTTCCGCCGGTGCATCTACCGGGTCGATCGTGAGGTCAAACTGCCGCGCACCCCCCGCAGCCGCGCCGCCCCCGCCCGCTCCGGACCCGGGGCCCCGGGCGGCGGCTGGGGGAGGGCTCTGGGGTGCCCCGAGGACCGCGGCCGCTCTCGGTCCCCGTCGC